>CM061921.1:5352082-5952082 GCA_031002005.1 Vandiemenella viatica | reverse complement strand
ACCTTCCGTCACCCCTGTGGAGCGCGGACTGAGACGATGAGCCCGGAGCATTCAGAAGCAGGTAAGTCCAATCCTGTGGGGCCGTGTCGGTATTTATACCCTCCGACCCATCCCCTCCACTCCCGCCGCTGCGCTCCGATAGGGGTGGTGGGGGTGGTATGATACAACGCGTTCGAGCAGTGACCATCAGTCTGTATATCACCTCCATCGCGCACTGTGCCTTGGTTCTAGTGTTTGCGGAGACGTTTCAGTGCTGGGTTCCAAGTTTGGCTTAGTTGGAACCCGTTATATTTGTTTATGAGGTTACTCCGTATCCGGATCTCAATAACGTCATTGTATACACAGTCCCAAAAGTGAGATGTGTTTCTCACAACTTCTGCGACTTCAAATTTAATAGCATGCGGTGACTCTAGACAATGTTCAGCAATTCGTATACAAAGATTTTAATTTAATTCCATAAATTACTCATTAATTTTCTTGGCCAAATAATTTGTTTGGAACATACGATATCTCGCTGCATTAACTCTTGTACACTGCTTTATGCCATATGAAAGAGTAGTAAATTCTTGAACTGCATAAATTTTCTCGTCATTGAAAGTGTCTGCATGATCAGTTGATGTTGTAAAAGTTTTTTTTATAGGTCTTATGTTTTTTTTTTTTTTTTTTAAGCTTATTAGCTTATGCCTTTTAATTTATTGTGGAAAGCATTGCAGCCTGTAAATGCGTGGCTACATTTAGGATAATAACTAATAAAAAATTTCATAATTTATACAAAATTATAATTACTTCATATTTTCTTAGAAAGCTTAAATATTTTTCGTTATATTTTTGGCTTAATGCCGTAGTTTTTTTTTTAATAACATGTGGTATGATAACCTCAAGGCTCAACTGATTCTTTGGTGATCTGAGCATCGTTGTACTGAAAACCTTTTTAACTTGCACATTTTTTTGTATAACAATAGTAGGGTATTAGTGATTCTAAGCGTTTGGTAATGCTAGGGGTGGGCTGGTGCCAAACCTCCGAAACAGCAGTCGCCATGTTAGCGCGATACGTAGGTGGCTGCTGGACAATGGGTTGCTCCCCTACCTTGTGTAACAGGTCAGGCATATAATCCCTTGGCTCTGGGAAACTACCCCACCAAGGTGAATGGAAGTTCTGCGACCTCTTGTCATCAATCGAACTTTTCTGGAGGTAATATTTGGCGGATACGTCCGACTCCGTCTGAATTCGCACGGATCACTAAAAGGCAATATTGGCCATTTTTTATAGCTTGTGTTGGACGGCCCAATTGCAAACCCAATCAACGGCTGACTATTCTCCGCGTAATACTAATTAACATGAATTTCTCTGTATGAAAAAATCGTCCTGGCAAGTGGCGTGGCTACCACGGGTGCCGCAGAGAGACTGATCCTGCACAACTGGGGAGAAGTGAGTTCACGTCCAATCCTCACAGTTGAAGGTTTTACTTGGAATCCGACGCAAGAGGTTGGAACTACAGACTTTGTGCCAAATCCTCCAAGGTTGGAGATTGTTCTGACTTGGTATCGAATACTAAAAGGGTTGAAGAAAATGTACTGCAGCAGTGAGGTAGCTTGGCACTCAGCTTGTAAGTTGCCTGAAGGATGTACTTCCCTTTCCATTGTAGCTAATATACTATAGCACTTACGCCGTTGAGGGGCGCCTCTCGCCATAACGGTAATTACTCAGCGAAGAGTATAGTGTGGTACTTGCCTACAGTCATTGAGTACCAGCTTATAATTACCCTTCAAAGGAAACGTTGACTACGACAGTTATTACGCTACTGACTTTTAAAGCCACAAAGTAACTTTAATTGTATCCCAGCAGGATAAACAGAGTGAGTTGATATCACCACATCTGGTAGGTAATTTAAAATTATCCTGGTGCCCGACATCGCAATCAATCGCAATTCTTGTTAATATTGCTTTTGATTTTCGTGTTTATATATTGGTTCCCGATTATTTTTAACAGAACATTTTATTAAAGGCACATGAGGAGCGTCTGTCATCCAAATGATAATTTATTGATGTTGCATCTGTTTTGCTATCATTGTTTAATTAGTAATCCTTTAATTTTGTTTGTTTACTAATGTTAGCAATTGTAAGGCGAGGCCTTGCACAATCATAGACTTGAGATTCTATGTATTCATGCTAAAAGTAAATAAGTCTCAGCCGGTTAGTCTGTACGAGTACCAAAATAAATAATCAACATACGGTTTCATTTGGTGATAAAAGAGGAGTTAAAAAGTTTTCATCCTTTCCCCCATCCACAACCAAGCACCTACTACCACTTAATTTCCTGCCTCGTGTGCCGAAGTAGAATTGATTCTGTATATAAATGTCCATAACAATTCACGCCTACATATTACCAGCAAAGCCTATGTTATTATGGTTTTAATCGTTAATTAAACGAACATCATTTATAATCGTGTGGCTATCAAGCAGCGATAATATTCTCATAAAGTCTAGAATTGAATGTATTTAATTATGTCTGGTTACCTACACTGTTATTACACATCTGGTGGAGCCTCCAGAAGAAATTGTACCGTTAAGATTTGTGATTAATTGATATTCAGTTTACCATTCTAAGCAGAAAGATAATTGAAAAATTAGTAAAATAATAGTTTAAAACATAAAAAAAGACGCTTATATAGCAAAGTATACTTAAAAAGTTAAAATTATCTTTAAATTTAAACATTATGTTCAATAGCAATAGCAAATCCCATAACTGAGTGCAACTTTTTTTTGAACAAGCTTAAAATTAGCATACAGTACTCTGTACTTACATTCGTAATGATTCTGTCACGAATAATTAACCACAATAATTTTTTGTCGAATGATATCTAACACTCCACTCTTTTTTTACGTTAAAGTTAATATTTTGGCTAATGAATTTTTCTTACATTAAGCTTCTTGAAAAAAACAGTTATACTAAACTGTATACTAGACTGTAGCTATTGAAAAAAATATTTACATTTAAAGATTATTTTAGCTTTTTGCTTCACATTGCTATAAAAGCGTGTTTATTAGTTTTTAAAATTACAATTTTATTTTCAATGTCTTAGTTCATTTTGCTACAAAATTAGTTTTTTTGGGTCCATCATGCACAATAGATGTTATTAGAAGACTCTGCTTTTACATGCCTGCCACCTTCCTGCAGACAGAGTCACTAAATCAATTTGAACTAAATCCGTCTAATTACATCTATTCTGCATGATTTACTAGGTAGAAATATTGATTTTAATTCATGACGGAGAAAGTACCAGCTCATTTACATATATTAAGAACTTTAAGTTACAAATATGTATAGCTCTCAAGACTCGCACTTGTTTTGAACCATAGTAGAAAGCTATATACCTTCTCAGGTATCAAGTAGCTTATTCAGCAGAGAAGAAGAATACATTGCTGTATCGTAATGTATTCTTCTTCTGTGCTTTTATCCCTATTCAAGCCTTGATAGTACGGTAGCTAAATGTATATATATATATATATATATATATATATATATATATATATATATATATACCTCGAAGGTATTGAGCATAACGACTATTTTTTAGGAATACACAATTATTACAAATTTTCATTTTTATTTTTTCTGGTATTATAGAACATTTTATCCTACACCAATTGTAAGTGGTGTCACATGTTTTTAAAAGGAAACCAAGTCCATTTCTATTCATAGCTATACAACACCAAGTGGACATGAAGTTTTATACCTCGACAGAACGTGTATAATGCAACACAATATCTGGTCATAGTGTTGTATGAGCCTGGTGGATTTTTTGTGGTCTAAGAGAAGGTTTCAGTCAAGAGGGTGTTAATAGCATATGGACGTTTGAATCAGTAAATTTCACCGCGGTAGTAGTTCCCAGAATTGATTCTGGGATCACAAGCGTCGGCGAAAATTCCTCAAACAGTTATACAAGGCATGTTTTTTTAAGTAATTACCGTTTTTAAATTAAAAAAAGACGTGCAAATATATCTCAATAATTATATTTTTACATGAAAGCCTGTACCTTACTCTTCTTTTCTACATAATTCCCTTCAATATTGAGGCACTTGTCATAACGTAGTACCAGTTTTTGAAAACCCTCCTAACAGAAGTCTGTCGCCTGACTTGTTAACCACTGCATCAGAACTGTTTTGACTTCGTTATCGTCTTCAAGACGCTGACTGCCCAGGTGTTTCTTCAAGTGCAGGAACAGATGGTAGTCACTGGGCGCCAGATCAGGGCTGTACGGAGGATGATCTAGAGTTTCCCATCGAAAAGATGTGATGAGATCTTTGGTCTGTTTAGCTACATGCGGACGGGCATTGTCATGCAGCAAAACGATGCCCTTGCTCAACTTGCCACGTCTTTTGTTCTGGATTCAACGGCGCAGATTGTTCAATGTCTCACAATAAGCTGCTGCATTGATTGTGTCATTACGAGGCAGAAATTCCACAAGCAATACTCCTTTTCTGACCCAAAAATCTTTGCACATGATTTTCCCGGCAGAAATCGTTTGTTTGAACTTCACTTTTTTGGGTGAATCTGAATGCCGCCATTCCATGGACTGTTGCTTTGATTCAGGTGTGACGTCGGCCACCCATGTCTCATCGCCCGTAACAATTTGGCTTAAGAAATCATCACCATCGTTGTGGTACCGCTCAAGGAAAGTCAATGCACTGCCTAAACGTTTGGTTTTGTGCACTTTCGTTAACATTTTCGGTACCCAACGTGAGCACAATTTTCGGTAATTCAAGTGCTCGGTCACAATGCCATACAAAACACTACGAGAAAAATTAGGAAAGTCATCACACAAGGAAGAAATCGTAAAGCGTCTGTTTTCTCTCACCTTATTGGCCACTTGCTGCACCAAACTTTCATTAACAACCGAAAGACGCCCACTCCGTTGTTCATCATGCACATTTGTGCGGCCATGTTTAAATGCTCTCACCCACTTTCTCACCATTCCATCACTCATAATGTTTTGTCCGTAAACTGCACAGATCTCACGGTGAATATCGATCAGTTTTAGGCCTTTAGCACAAAGAAATCTTATAACAGCACGTACTTCACAGTCGGCGGGACTCACGATTATTGGAGGCATCTTAAACACACAGTGAACAGCGCAAGCAAAGAAGAATCAGACTGTAATGGCGTCAGTGCGTAGGAAAGAGATGCAGGTATCCAGTGCGCATGCGCGGAACGCCGACCGTAGCGCTGGTGCCAAGGTGTGACAAAACGGTACTTACTTAAAAATACGCCTCTTCTTCTTTCTGTTAATGTTATGTTTGATTTGAAACACATTGTCTATTAAAGGCCATGTTGTTTAGGCATACAACTTTAATTCTACGTGAAAGAATTTATTTCTATGTGGATACCTTTACATTATCACGTAAGTATCACATGCTTGAATGATTTATCTCTCGTATTAAATCTTACTAGTCTAATTTTATGGCTGTGAACAAAGTAGTCATCAATTTACATTCGTTTTCAGATTGCCATGTTGACTTGCGTGTGATATGTACTCTTTCTGAAAATCTGGGCATCAAAATATACTGAATGCTATCATGAAATATCTATGCGCTCTACATTTCAAAAGTTTGTGTTACTTGAAGTCCAAAGTAAAACACCTTATGCCATATGGTGTTAAACATTAAAAGGTTTTTATACGTAAAACAAATTTGTAAAGCCTTTGTTTACGGCAATTTATAAAATTTCTATGGAACGAGAAACTGATATAACGTTGTTCTTAATTATTTTTGACTGGGAACATTGCAGATTAAAATGCTATGAATCTTTGGTTCCTCTTTCGCCTTGCAAGGCTTAAGGAAGTTTGGTGCCTTCTGTTAATCATTTTTATTTCTGCTCTTAGTGTGATTGTTAATTATAATTGAGATTCTTATGATAATTTATAAACAGTTCATGAAAAAAGTCAGAAACAAAATTAAAAAAAAAAAATAATCAAGATGTATTTGATGCAATAATGAATTTTTTCTATATACTCACTTTTTTCTTTTTTTTCCCCTCACATTATTTACGTCTATGACTCCCAACCTCTCATTAAACATTACGAATTTTTTCTTAAATTCTTTACATTTTTCTTTCTAACTTATTCTACTCCCCAACTCCCCTACATCCAAATAAATTTTTTCCTCTGCCTTACGACTAAAATCAAGTACCAGCATATAGTCATCTGTTCCTTCCCATGTAATATCAATACTTCTAACAATATTCATCCCAGTCTTATTCCAAATATACACCAATAATATATATGTTAGTGAGTATTTTCTGTTAAAGTTAACACAAACCAATCTAGTATTAAATAGATGTGTTTTACGAATTCAGAATGCTGTTCCAAATATGGATGTGAAAGTGAACCTGGTCTGCCATAAGTAGTAACTTGAGGTAATACAGCTGTTCAACAAAAGATATTGATGCTTATTATGCCACTTTGATTCTGAGTAAAAAGGAATTGGAAATTCTAACTGTAGTATTCAGTTTCGTGTGGAATGGAAGGATTTTTTATTTTGCTTTTTTCTGTTGTATTCAGTGGTATATTAATTGGAATATGACATTTTAACATTGCATATGTTAAATGTAAATATTTGTTAAATATACAAGTGAAAAGCATTATTGTACGATAAGTGTATGAATTTACCAAGACACGTTCTGAGGAAATTAAATATTATTACTTATTGTTTTCATTTAGTATAGATAATTTCCTTTATCAAAGTTTGTAGTAACTGCGATAAATATGAAGAAATAGAATGGAGGTCATTGAAGTTATTAAATTATTCACTTTTAGGTTGTGGATTTTATTAACTTTTTAGACAAATTGTTTTGGGATATTACAGGTGTTGTAAGTATGCTGGTCATAGTGTAATCTGTAACTCATAGCAAGAACACTGACTAACAAACTACATTCCAGTTGCTGTGAGCCTCTTTAGTACTCAAAATATATTTAGTTTCTTTAGTACAGAACAAATGTGCATATCTTTGTCCAAAAATTTTTTCCATTTGATGTTGATCCAATGACGGAATAAGATCATTGTTTGTGCTTTGTAACTTGACGTGGATTATCAAACCATATATAAAATTTAATATGTATATATATTCTAATATATTTTCAACAATCATTGTATTTCTAATTGCTAATTTCTGTTATAAATATAACTGTTATGATCGATGTTGTTGTCAATTGAATTAATAAAACATTAAAAAATTAACATTTTTCATTTCATTTTTCCTTCAGTTTTTTCTAATTCTCTTGCCACATTGTAGAAAAATATATCAATTAAATAAATTACAACAAGTTGTTTTACAATCCATTTCTCGGTGTTTGCACCAGAGAAGTTGTTGAAACGTGACAGATTATGTACGCCTGGACAAATGACCTAGTATTCCACAACGAATGAGGTGTTTTTCTGCACATCGGTCGAGTGAGAGGAGTTGGGCAGAGGGCTGCATGACTCATAAGGTTCTAACATATCCACGTAAACGATGACAGGCTCACGCTGCTAGTGCACAAAATCGTTAAAATTTAAGGTTTTATCGTCATCGCCATGCCAATTTGCTCTAACTGCAACTGTACTTGCGAAATCGATCTCGTGACGGTACAGGAGATCTTCGCGGCTGTAATGCTGCAGATATCTATCGCATACGTGTATAGCACGTTTATGATTTCCTAATAAAGATTTAACCAGTCATGACAAGTTGCGAATCCAACAGTAATGTAAATTTCCCATTACCGTCAGTATTCAACAACATGTTGATGTGGTTCACGCGTTTGTCTGCATTTAAGTTCAAGGGAATGACCAGTAATACGTTCCAGACTGAAAACGTTTACTGAAATTCCTCTCGAATTTCTAAATATCTGAGAGTTTTACCGAAAACTCCATACCTGTGAAATCGAATTCATGGCTAACGAATACCTTCCTATATATATGTCTGCGTTTTTAAGCGCCTATACTTAAACTGCAAGGAGACTCCATAGAAAACAAAAGTCGCCATCGTTACAAATGTTGACAACAGCTTTCTTTCTTTGGATATAATGTTGCAGAGCAACATGGGAAGACCCCGGATAGGAATGTTGAGAAAATTAATCTTTCGAGGGATTTGTCAGAATCTCTACTGAAACTCTTCCAATTTAGTCCTGTCCTCTGACTTCACATTAATATTTTACCATTCAATCAGGTGAGCGCTGGTCGAAACTTTAGAAAATACAAATTGGCGGATACGAAATTTAATACCTTCTGAACTGCAAATGACCTAGTTAGTTCAACCCGAAGCTTTGCGGGCTGGGAGCAGCGATTTCTAACAACTACTGATTACTTACAATTTCTCGAATATTAATTAGATATATAACAGAGCTCCAGTTCTACTCCCGCAAGTGCTAAATTTCCGCAAGACTAAGGACTTCTTATTTTGTTTCCGCTTCTGTATCTTTTATAACGGAAGTTTAGCGGAAACTAAAAGTAAATCAAAATTATCGTCTCTGGGTACTCCTATGGTGTTTGAGCTAACTTTAATAGCATGAGTGCAGACAACAAGCCAACTAATATTCTGTAGTGTGCTTATAAGGTGTATTTTGCTGTACAGTAGCATGTACAGTGAGTATAATAGTACGTATTAAAATAAAACCAAAAACCATTCCAAGGAAAAACTGAATCTATAGCAATGTGTACAATTTTCAAAAATAATATTCTCATAAAGAGCGTACCACCACTGCTTTAAAAATTCATTTGAAATTTATGTATTCAGAAGACTCTAAAGAGATTGAAAAACTAAATGCAGATCTTCAGTTGATGCAAGGGAAAAAAAATAATCAAGGTCGCCCTAGTCCATTAGTCGATAAAGCAGTTACTTCACAACAACCCCTAACAAACAAATGAGCTTTGAGACTCAATAGATCAGAAAAGTAAAGAAATGGACCGTTTTATTGATGAAATTATAGCCCTACAGAAGTAACAATTTAATTTTGTGAATGGTATAGGATTCCGTTGAATAGTTAATGCTGCTCTGCCAACATATAAGATTAAGATAACAATATATAATTACGGAGTCTTTCTCGGCGTTGAGAATATAAATAATGTTCTCGGGTGATGTTCTTGGAATAAAGTCTGGAATTCTGATAAAATAGAGTAAGTAAAAAATCGCCAGAACTCATCTCCTACCAGGTATCGCAACTCAAGGATTTTTAAATATCTTATTAATTACTTAATTTATTCGCTGCTCGATTGTACAAATCATCAAATAAAAATTGTGTGAAAAACTACTGTTATCTTATATAAATAATGTTCTCGAATAAATTAAGTAATTAATAAGATATTTAAAAAATCCTTGAGTTGCGATACCTGGTAGGAGATGAGTTCTGGCGATTCTTTACTTGCTCTATTTTATCAGAATTCCAGGCTTTATTCCAAGAATGGGACATAGGAACAGATGATATTCACTGCATAGTACGTGATCGAAGTTCTATTGTCATTAAAGCAATGCTATTGTCAAATATTCATCATTTTTATTGCAGCATCTATCAATTCCAGCACTGCATCTAAACTGTTACACAGACAGAGGAATGGTTAAAGCAGCTGGAATCGAAAATAAAGAGAATTGCAACATATTTTAATGATTATTTCATAGTCAAAAAAATTGGAAAATACAAATGGAAATACTAAATCAACCTGCACTATCTGCTGTGCAAAATTATACAACTAGCTGAGTAAACCAGTATATATCCATCCTGAAGTAATATTTAATTTAAATATTTATATATTTTTTTTTCAGGTAGTAAAGAACATTTTATAGGATGGAGAGTTTTATAAAAAGTAAAGACACAATTGAGTTGTACCTGAGCCAGAAAAAATTGCGACAATCGATGTGGATGATGAAGTAAAAGTTGAAAATTATGTATAATTATTTAGACCTATTTAGGAAGCCGCCAGGGAGTTCAGCAGTTCTCAATGAACGATACCACGTGTATAAGTTTTTTTATACTTTGCTAGCGGAGAATGTAAAACTTGACACGTCAAAAGCGTAGTAAAAAAATTACAGACAAGCTAAGTTCGAGGTTTATTTACTTGAGCAAAACATTTTTGTGTACTATTTCTATGTTTTTGGACATTTTTTATCTAGATTAATAAATATAAGTTCGAAATGAATTTAATTCATATTATAATTAAAAAATGAAGAAGAGATGGTCGGCATAGATGAACGCTGCCCTTCTGACCTTAAGAAAAAGAAAGAAAATGTACCTATCGCAAGTTCTTCAGCAACTAAGATATTTCCACAACAAACTCAACATTCATTGGTGATATTCCTAGAATCTATTTTAAACTCAAACAATTATTAGGAAAATGATCCATGTTATCAGCTATAACCCATTACCAAAAACAAATATTACAGTACAACACCAAAAAAAAAAAAAGACTTCCATTGAAAGAAAATTTTATATAGTGGTAAATAAACGATCAGAAATGTTTCATGCTATTACCACTAGTCCACAGGTTTTTGTCAGCCCCACCTTGTTGTGTTGCTAGCGAACAATTGTTCGGTGGAACAGCCTTAATTTATGAACAATGAAGCTATTTGAAAGGAGAAAAGGTCCGTAGGCTTTTGCTTTTAAAATATAACATGCCACTTTAAACTTCCGAGGATTAGATTCAGTAATCAGAAAACTACTATTATTATCACTTAGTTTTGATTGATTATTAAATTAAACATAATTATTTAAATTAAATTAAATAAATATTCTGTTACAGTAAATAACATTTTCATACACTTCCGCTTCCGCTTCAATTTCTGTTTAAAACAAATATAACATCTGCTCTATTCCACTTCCGTAATGTCACTTCCGTTATATCCCTAATTTTAATTGCCAAAAGAGTGAATGAGACATCACTAAAGTTATATATTCGAATAAAATTTTCAGAAATTTGAGTAGACCCGGTATAAATTCTATTTTGAAATACACTCTGCCTGTCTTCAAGGATCAAGTACGATGTATTTGAAAACTCACCGCCTGTTTCTGGGTTAGCCTACTGCCTGCTTGGACTTGCTACCATTCAGACCTGCATGCTAGGACCGTTCGTTGGGCATCGTCTAACGGCCGATCCCGGCAGCATGAAATCGAGTGCTAGCTTGTGCCCGTGATCATCTTTTAACTTTCATGCACTACTCCTAATTCTTTTACACTGTTCCAAAATTTTATAAACTATACCTTTCAGTAAAGATTAATAGATAGCTGCAATTAAGATATCATATTGAGGAACAACATTTCAATTAGTTACAAAATTTTATAAATCAGCTTTATTACTCTTTGCAAGTAGAGTGTAAAGCAGAAACAATTTTGTAGATGGAAAATAGGTGTTTACAAATTGTTTAATACGGCTTTCCCTGCACATCACTGACCTTCCATCTCTAGGTTCAGCATTCGTGATAAAACGCTTCAATACATTGTAATATTCAAACTTCTGAAAGAAAGTGTGTCAGGACTTTCAGAAAGAGGCACCATAATTTATACACCCTAAGTTTGAATAAAATGAACAATTATTAATCTTTCTTGAAATAAAAGCGGTTTTTGCTCGCCGTAGTCTACTAGGAATTTAGGTCCATCATGTAAGTGGGACACAATGCAGTTAAAATTTTATAGCTTACGACATCTAAAAGAAACTTAAAAAAATTCCAACAAATCAGTGCTATATGCTTCTGCTAACGTTTTTAAATGTAAGAAACCATTTTCATTACAAACAGACATAGGTTTCGTCAAGTAGTGGCTCGTCGTTAAAGGCTCTGGGGCAGCTCCATATTAAAATATGTTTTTAAATAAAGTAATAAATTAACAGGAAGCATTTCGAGAATTTTCCACGCACGTTTAGACACTGACAGCCAATATTTTTAGAACTGTTGATACAAAAGAATGTTTCTCAAATGGGTAGTATTTTTAAGGCCTCGCCTTTGGAACGCCGTTACTTTGCATGTAGCAGAGGTCTGGGAGCTTGGCTTTTACAGAGAATAGCTCTTCTGGGCTTGTTGTAGACTCAGCTTGTAGAACCTACGGCATTTGTACCAACCCCAACATGATTTTCTTGTAACGCTAGTTACAACGTAGGTAAATCAGCAGAGTGGTCGAACTTCCACTCTCTAATCACTGTATCTCTAGTTTATGCTTTCATGCATAGTTGATCAACGTTAAATATTTATGTTTTGACAATGTAAAAGATACTTTTACATTTCGGGTGCTGGCCATTGCATCAACTATAGTACTGGCACTAAGTTTGTAAACATTCCACTAGAGTGCACTAGAATACGGTGATACAAGTTTCACCATCTAGCAAGAATTTGTCGAACGATTGAAATAAGCGCGCGAAACGTATCATTATCTAAGTTACTAAAGAGGATTGCATGAGAAAGTGTGTTGTTTGGGAGTTTCTTCTGTGGGTGTGTTGTGCGGTTGAGCCAGAACTCTTGTGAGTTATATTTTCGTTTGTGAGAATAGTTGCAGATTCTTGGCGCTGTGAAAGTGTAATAAGAATTCGGTTTGCAATTTAATGGGAAAATATTTGGAACACAAGCTTCTGTAGGACTCTGGCCACCGCGACTTTGACTTCAGGGGTAAAAGGTTCACAGCCTTCCCCAGTATAATAAAACGAGCCGCCACTGGTTTCGCAGCTATTAATGAGAGATAATTGAATTTTGGTTCTCAAAGAACTCGCCACTGCATTTAAGTTGATCATGACTCTGGGGGAAATTAAACCTTGATTATTATTTACCAATATTCTGCAATGTATCCAGCTTACAGGACCATTGCATGGAAGCTGGCAGTTTTATATTTTTGCCAAATTTCCTTTGCAAGCAAAAGCATTTACCGTCCTATGGTAAAATTATTCTCACCTCAGTGACATGACGATACGTTCTGTCTTTTTGTTTTTTCAATTTGAAATTTTCTCATACTTCTATAAATAAATTTATTAAGGCAGCAACTTTATGTTATTTAGGAACTAATTTGAACTATTTGCTAAAGTAAAACTATTGGAGTGAATAAGAAAGTGACTTTCTGGGTAGAGGAATTCTTAAAAAAACATGGCATTAGAGTAGAAAATGCATTAACATTAACGTCATAAATCTTGCAATCATTCCCTTCGAGCAACACTGAAAAACTCTCAAAATGATTGTTACTATAAGCATAAAAATCTTCCCCAAAAACCAATGTATCGTGGTTATATATAAAATTAATATTTTCTTGCTGCCTTCAATCATAGTAATAATAAACCAAATGCAATACCATTCTTCACACTGCAGAAGTTTGATATTTATTAGCTCAGTGGCTACGATGTCTATTTTTTTCCAGCAAACACGGTACTGCACCAGTGGCCCTTTCGGTTTTTAAATCACCTAAGTGTCATCACAATGCCATCATATAAACTAAAAATTTGAACAACTGAAGCGATTGAACAGAAGGTATATTATGTTAAACTTTTCCCAAACAAAGTAAAAATTCTGTGTTTAAAATTTTCGCATTTTTTTATATTAATGTAATCACGAATCTCATCTGACCAATTCGTTATTAATTCAATTTTGCCGTTTGCTAATTTTCAAGTTTTGCATGTCTTAAGGCTGTCAGTTCCCATAGTTCTTTTAGATCTGAAATGAAATTATCTCACACAAAATGCAAATGAATACATATGAGGAACTGTTAACTATAAACTGTCAATAAGAATTATGTTAGCAGAATCTTCCAGTAATTACTTCAGTGTCTTACAGCAACACCAAAAATTGGTTGCTATGGCTACTAAAATTCTGCTTAAAAGGCAGAACTGATTGAAAACAAAAATAATGGGAACGTAACGTTAATTGTAAGTCATCAGTTACCAACTACAACTTACAATGGCGGAAGGTTAATGCTTAGTGAATGCGAAATAGTAAAAACTACATTGCTTTTATTTTAAATAGATACTATCGTTTTGTAACGTTTTAAGATAGTTCTAAGGCTGAAGTTTTCTGATGACTATCTTTTTCATTGCTTTGAACCTCGCAAATTCATTACCGATGGTAGAAATTAAAAGGCACGAACAGGATACCTGTGTGGCTATAAGGAAGAGTGAGTGTAGGGTGGCTTTACGCAGTTGCCAATAGAGCTATTATCCCAGGTAGGTCTTCAGATCTTGCGGGACACACTGTCCATAGAGTGAATTCCTGCCGACGACACAGTAAACAGCAACCATGTTGCGAAAGTGGGCGTTTTGGTCTATGTGTAGTTTTCATTAATACATTTGTTGATTATATTTTATCCATGCTGTGGGATGAGATAGATACCCACCCTGATGGATACTTTTTGAGACTTATCTCATTGCTACATATTGTAAAAGCATTATGTTATTTAAATATAAATGGAAATAAAATTAGAAATCTTCGTGTACGGCCATTTTGATGCTGTATACATGACGGTTGAGAACGCAGGTGACCAGCAATGAAGCCTGAAAAAAGAAATGTAAAAAAAAGGTGTATGCTGAGGATCCCTCAACGAGAGGCGAAACGCATACGAAAATAAATAGCATTAACAACAGTTGCATTGGTGTACTCATTAAATAATATATATTATTTAACGAGCAACTGCAGAAGAAATGGCCTACGATAAACATGAATAGTACAATTGTCTTATGCAATAGGAAATGAAGTACTCAAAGATGAATAAAAAAAATGAAGATCTGAGACTATACCGGTGATCGTTCAGCAGAATTCTATAGAAGCAGCAATTGATAATAGTACCACAATTGTATTCACATTACCACAAGCACACGTGTTATATATATTTTACGTTTGGTTAAGTTACCACTTGCATATTTTTTAGATTTCAGGAAGAGGTTATCTTCTAGGCACACATTGGAAGAAATTTCTTACACTTGTTTCGAAGCACTTTCATATTTGTCTGCAATATAAACAATGCATATGTCTACCTGGCTTATCGATAAGTGATTTAAAATTTTCCTTCTCCTTTTTGGTGTATAAAACATGAGGGCAAACATGAGGCCAGTGATAACTGGATTACCAAACAGATGAGCTTAGAAGAATAAATATAATACTTTTAAGTATAACCCAATACTGTTCCTAATCAGAAACGATATTAAGGGAAGCGAAAACTTAACTAAAGAAATAAATTCGAAGAAAATTTCAACATGTAGACAGCAAGATAATTCTTCATCTTACACTCTTTTGGTTTAAACGAAGCAAGAGTAGTACATGATTGGAAAATCAGGACACAAAATGTCATGAATGGATGAATTAATATTTAACTTGGAGAAAATAGTATTTTTACTGCCTCTTAGGTTAAAAAGAGATGGAATGGGAGGAGGGTTGCATCAAACCTGTCAAGAGACGGGTGACAGCAAAAAAAAAGTGCAATGATCAGAATCTTAGATTTAAGATGGTTGAACAAAAATACACTTTCGTAGCGTCTTAATAAACCCTAAAACTTTCATGAAAGGGAAATACTAACGCGGCAATTAATTTTATAATTGTGAATATAAATGTTCAAAAATCATAGAAAAATTTAATCACTGGAGTTTAGATTGTACTGTTGATTTCCAAATAAACATTCATCTAGTACTACCACAAATGATACGCTTCTGGCTCCTCAAATAACGTTTGAGATTTGGTAACTTATAAGATACTTACATTATTGCACTTGTAAACGAAATACAGTACTATATATATGCAGTGACAAACGGAATTAAGGACTCATTTTAAGAACATTTAGTACATTATCAATCATCAATTAAGGCAAGGTGGTCAATATTTTTCACCAAGTGAACATTAATATCAGAACAACAATAAATTCTGCAAAAAATATCCATTCGCATTCGGCTATCTTATTATGTTACAGCCTATAGTTGATGAAACTAAAGTAAAGCAATGATAAGGAAAGTAAAGACTTTCCAGGTTTATTTTCGGTAGTTGCATGCTTCTGATCTGGCTCAGGCATCTAATTATGTCGACCAGGCCATTCTGTTAAATGAGTTAAAATGTAAATTTCTTAGTGATGCAGCAGGCCTGGTTTAAATAAAATGCAATAAAGATTGTTCTATTATCGAGAGCTTTTTCCACTCGTTTCCTAGTCGAAAAGGTATGATGTTCACATTTCCTTCAAGCGTTACAATGGTAGTCGCTTTTGCTTGTAGTATGTTTTTTTCCTTTGATTGATGCTGTTTTAGGTGTGAGTATCCTTCGGCGATGTCTGTCGTTTCGTCATTGGCGGTTTGCTGGCGTTTTTGCGATGAGTTGCATTAACAACTCGACGATTGTTGTCAGCTTGGAAACTCACTGGTTGTTTGCAGCGTTGTGCCAGAGCAGTGGCAGTGGCAGCTGACGCGTCCTGGTGGTCCACCGTATGTAATTATATATGGGCTCTCTAGTTGAACTTTTAAGGCTGGACGATGCTGGAAGTGGGTTGTTTCTCACCGGTCGTTGCGTTAAGTGTGGTGGCCTGACGACTGGTTGAGTGCCTTGGGTTACACGAGCTGAACGATCGGACTTCCTGGTCGTGTTGCCCATTGGTAGCCGGTCCAGTTTGGCCATATCTCTCTTGTCTGCTGGAGGTTCTACCCACTTCTGCACAGGGCATCCACGAAAACAGGCGGCTTGGTGCCCCCTCAGTTGCAGCATATAGCCTCATATTTTGGTCATGGGTAGTTCAGAGTGGAGTGATCACTCCTGCAGTAATGGCATCTCTGCGTGGCTGTGGATTGCCTCGCGGACAGATGGAACCTCTGACACGTATAGCACTGGACAGATCCTGGCAAAGGCTTCTTACCTGTAGCACATTTGAACTGGTTTCTACATTTGCTGATTGAGGGAAAGAGCTCTTTGAATGCTAATTCCTGCTCTTGGTACTTCCTGGCTACCGCCTTCAAGTCAATCTGACAAAATGTCATAATCTTGAGTCCATCTACAGAAAGTCAGGCGAATAGGGGCAGCAGGCCAATAAAGCATATCCATTTGTGGCTGTATGCTGCCTGGATTGGTAGAATAGGCACTTCTTCCATGTTGGAAACCTGTACTTCCATCAGGCTGCTCCTTGCGAAGAATATGAACGTACCAGGCAGTCAGGAACAATTACTAGCGTAACCGGTGTGTCCATTAGGTGCTGCTAAGCAAATATCTTAGACGGTTCAGACTATAAGATCGCAATGGTTTCCTCCATCTGAAGAGTTCCTGGCGACCTCAGACAGTCTTCTTCGAAATCCCTACTGGAGCTGCAGGGCGCTATTTGTAGACGTCGTTAATATTGTCAACACTGTCACCGCTAGAAAGGACAGCTTGTTAATAGTAGCGAGGCATGAAGCACTACAACAGTAGTACCTGTTTGTTACAGCATTCGTATGGAGTCGTGTCACACTGCACGCTGGAAGCCTTGTTGCTGCAGTGGTGGTGTGGAGGTGAAGGTTGTAAATACAGGTGAGACTTTAAACTCAGAATGGAGAATAGTTAAGCACTACATCCCCTAGGATTCATTTCTTGATCCTATGATGTTTCTAATTCTCATAACTGATCTCTCATTCACATCAAAAATAAATAAATATTATTGTCGATACTGAATTCGAGGTTGGAAAATATTTTTTAACCAAGCCGCCTCTAGTGACAGGAATTTCACTAGCATCATGATTTAAAGACGGCAACTGTTTTTTGAACTCTTGCCTTGTTCCTCCCAGTTTGTAGTCGCCTCCAGCGCTATTTAATCCAATCCTTACCGTAATTACTGTTGTCGCTGTTGTATGATTATTGAGTTGGTCTGTTTCGATGTTTTTTTTCTTAATTTCAAAGAGAAAGGCAAGAACAATTAATGTTGTTTCATTGCTCACTATACTGAGACTTTCCTCTTCGAACAAATTAAAGGAATTTATGCATTTATAGATGCCAAACTCACATTCAAGCACACTTTCGGCTTATATTCACTTTGAGAACCAATAGACGTATCAAAATAATCCATCAATATTTCCTATACTTCATAAAATGTGACCTTCAAATCGTGGAAAAATCTACCTAGTGTTATCCATGCTGGAACACCCCAATGGCCTTATATTTAAAACTGTATCTATGTGTTTTCCAAGTCAATGTACCAACCAAAAAACCAGTTGCTAGAAGAAATACTGAAACACCTTAAAGGAATTCGGTATTTGATATTTAACGATAGTCAAAGTGTACCTCCCCACCAGTGTAGCTCTACAAAACTAGTGTTTGTGCCTCACGACGTTTCATGTGAAAAGAAGAATAACATACGTGACTACTTTTGAAAGGGGGGACATCAGTTAGTTGATTCCTTCTACCTGTGTCAGATATACAGTCTGACACCGAAACAGCTGGTTAGAGACAAAGGCAACTTGATTGTGTTTTTTAAGGAAAGCTACATGAATCACAAACGCATTTACAATTACCACGATAATAGCGATATGTCGTCGAACGAGTTTAAAAACTTTTGCGGTTACTGCTGCAATGGAAGTAAACATGGATTTGTGGATATTGAGGAAGATTGCGACATGTACCAAGGACGGTCCCGCAACGGATATGATACATTTTTGAATAAACATCGTAGCAAACTAGATACATCAATCATTTACAACCATGAGTATGTTTGGTAGCATAGCATCGATACAGAACTAGAGAGTGTTGGTGCACCTACCTCAACACATAGTTTTTACGAAAGAAGGAAATTTTTGGATCTTATGTAGAGTACCAAAACTTGTAGGTGATCCCATCGATGATAATGATGTCGTAACAAAACTATATACTAATAAAGCAATTAATTATGGTGTATTGTTTTTAAAAACTATAAAAGTGACTATAGCCGAGAATATTGTCGCAGGGGTTACAATTCAGGATAATGCATACATACTAGATACAAGCCAAAATTTTTGTAAAATCCCAGTCAATAATTTAATTGTCTCAATAGTCAAACCGTTAAGGGCTGACGTATGATTGAAGAGGGAAAAATTAATTATGATGCAGGGTAACTCAATATAAAGCTAGGCTATATAACAATCTCTACGAATCATTTCCCCGTATATACAAACGATTTACAGCAAAAGTAACTGTGAGATATGAAATAGTAAACCTGTAATAAGCATCATTCGATGTATTAACACGAATACTCCAACCGCTAAACGTGGTATTTATAAAGCCCAGGAATGCTTTTCAACGCAAGTTACTTGAGCTGAAGACTGGTCAGATCGGTTCTGAAACATATTTCGTAGATTCTTTAAGACCGGTGACGGCTACTGTGGAAAACGTTTTCTTACCTCAGCGGTAGCAGCAGCAGCAGTCTTCTAACTCACTGATAGTTTTCTTGAGTTCACTAAAGTGAAGTGTATGGTGCTCCAAAGAAGAATGATGCACTATTGGCTAGAAATTCACTCATATGTATTGGAAAAGATGTTATTGCAATAAGTGGCTCTGAATTTGAGAAAACACACGGGTTAATAGAACTGTTGGTTTTTTTCTTTTTTTTAATGTAAACCAACAACGACTTGAAAAGCTATTTGGTAAAAATAAAACAACACAAGTGCCCACAAAGTAAAATTTAATCCATCAGGCAAAGTTTTGAAACCTAAAAACATAATCTCTAAACTTGTCAGTCAGTCTGGTTCTGGTCTTCTAACCATGGAGGAATGTGTGTATTGGGACGACGTCAATGAACTCGTTGAATGACTAAAGTTACTTATATCTTTCACATCAGTGGGACTCTAATGAAATTTTATCGGCGATTAAAGAATTTCGTGAGAGAGACATCATATTGTAACATGGATCAATTTATAGCAGAACTCTATAGAACTGCAAGAAGGAATTTCCCAAGACGACATGTAACTATCAATTATTTGTGGCAAGCAGATATTGTGGAACAGTGGCTACAAGTAAATGCTGATGGTGATCGACACATATTCAAAATTTGCATGGGCATTTCCTCTCAAGAGCAAGACGGCTAGCTACCATAAAGTGCTGTGCTCCACACATAGTTTTAAAAAGTTATTTCTAAGACCTAGATCAATATTTTAAACTAAAAGATTTATCTTTTTCATGAAGCCTCATTTGCTAGTGCTATTCTGCTTTTAACATCATTCCTGCTTCGACCAACGGTTGTAATTTTGCTTCCCAAGTATCAGAATTCATTTACTTCTCCTAATGCATCCGATCCTATTTTTAAATTTAATCTACTGTGGTATACATACAGAATAGGTGTGAATAGAAGGCTGTGGATTCACAGGGTATAGTTCCAAACTGCCGCCACTAGTCAGTGCCACCAATGCAAGGAGGAAAAGTAAGAGGTAGTAGCCCGCGCATTTGAAATACAGAATCAAATAACACCTGCCCACCTTGTATCACAGTAAGAAAGAACAGACAGATATACCGTCAGCAAATTTCGCACATCTTCTGAACGCAAGCCTTGAAAATGGCTCACACACGCAATCATTACTTTCTAAATTCCAACGTGGAACCATGATTTATTCGGGTCGCAAGTAGCCGTTAATGATACACGTTGTATTTCAGTAAAACTAAACTGCAAAATAGACCATCTGTAATTTTCTCACTTAATGTGTAATTTTTGCATTTATTTTCCAGGAGAGCCGTCCAGACGCGTCTCATACACGACCAATAAATAATGTCAACACCTTCTAAATTCCCACGTGGAACCATGTTTTATTCGTATCACAAGTGTACATTAATGATACACTGTGTATTTCAGTAAATTTAAACAGCCATAGATACTGTCTGCAATTTTGGCAACTATTTTGCAGGTGAACCGTGCAGACGCTTGCAACATATTCTGTTTCTGCCACTGTGAACAAATATTGCTTATTAATCTGGTAATAGACCATATTTCCCAGTTGTTGAATAATTATTTTATAAATAATTCCGTAAAAATCTACATGTTCTGAAGGAATTATTTATAAAATTATTGTTCAACAACTGCGGAAATATGTCCTATTACCATATTAATATTGTACACACTGTTCATGCATTTCTAACGGCCACATATCAATGCTACAAGAGTCAACACCTATCTCCAAGAGACCTTCCTGAGCATCAAATTTAATAAGTTATGTTTTCAACAAATTTTAAACCGTACTATGTGGGGGGGGGGGGGCTTTAGGCCGAACTATGTAAACATAACGGTCAAGAAAAGGAGTAAACCTTCACAACAGGCAAAAAAAAAATATGGAGAACATCAAAACAGTTGTTTTTGACGGAGTATTTATATACTGCTTACTTCATATTGTATTCTTGTAGTTACTTAGGAATTATATGATGTTATCTCATGATCCTCTTATATAAAATGCTAATCTGGAGTCTGCGTACATCGTCTATAGCTACAATAGCTATTGGCTAGAGAATGGTCACGTGCCATCCTTCACTCGCCAATCAACAGCCACCATGTTACATTCGTTCCAACATCTTGCTTTTCGTTTATTTACAACTAGACGCAGAAATTCATGTAAGGAGAAGGGGATTCAATATTTGCACTATTTTATCTGTATCAGTTATAAGAACTAGGTTAAACCATAACCTAAGAATTTTTTTGGCAGGCGGTAGGAAACAATGAAGTTTATTAAAAACTCGGAGAAATGTAATGCGAAATGTATTAGTCAAATAAATAACAGTAATCCGTTTTCGAAATTATAGTCTCCGTCATTTAAGTAAAATGCATTTATGTATATAAAATCCTAACCAAATACTATGATAAACTAACCAGAGTAACGTATTCATATAACGAAAGATATTAAAAATGACTTATTTGTTTCTCCTTATAAGCTTTTCCATAATAAATTCCTATTACCATTATATATGACACCCTTAGTTTTTGATACATGTGTTAGCTATTAAATGAGATTTAAGATAACTTTTTCATTAGATTTGAATCGACAAGGATATGACTATTTACTCTATAAGCGATGTGACACTCGCAATTCATTAACGATATTATTGCCGCAAAATAGCAGGGAGCAGATATATTAGAAATACAGAGAGCAGGGGGCAAAAAATTAATGCGAGGCAATTTTATGTCACAAAGTTACAATTAGTACATTCGCTTAAATTTACATGTTGCCTTTTATCTACAACAACCAGATGCAAAAATGTATGTAAGGAGAAGGGTATTCTATGTTTACGTTATATTACCTGTATCAGTTATAAGTACTAGGTTAAAAAAAAAAAAAAGCTTTTTTTTTTGCAGAACATAAGAAATAATGAAGTTTATTAAAAACTCAGGGAAAGTTTACACGAAATGTACCAATTGCGAAACATATCACTCAAATAAATGACAGTTATCCGTTTTTGATATTATACTTTCTGTCATTTAAAGTAAAATAAAGCAAATAAATCGGGATTGCAGGAGTTCGCGATTCCGCCAGGAATTGCCGTGGTAAAACGCAAGAACCCTCTAGAAATATTTTCCGAAGTATATTTAACTGTTATGACGGTCCGGAATGTATTACAACCTAATTTCTGCTTATAAATAATGGTTGTCTTCAGGCTGTATTACAATGGAATTTCTGCATGAAAATAATATATCTTGGGTTTGACTACAGCAGTATAATGACGTCATTACTGAATATTATTTTTGAGGAATCGCGATCTTCAGTAGATCCTATCGTTATTCATTTTCCCTTCCAATCTTTTCCTGAATAAGTTCCTACTACAACCACAGGTGATGCCCGTAGTTATTCATATGAGGGTAATAGAAGCTACGATTTTCGAAAGCAATATTGTGGAGGTTGTGGTTAAGTTGACCAGAATCCCCACTGACACATTTTGTTACAGCCTAATTCACTCTGAAATTAGTTTTACAAACCAATTAAACTACTTTCATAAGCGCGATATTGCTAAAGGTATTAATTAATGCGGGTGAAAGAAGTTCCACACGCATCGTGCTGAATTGTGCTTGGACTAGGAATAAAACTGATATTACGTGGATAGCAAAAGTTTTCGGGAATCCTAATTTGTTTTAATTTTATTGGTTCTACACTTCCGTCGTCATTAATTCAGTAGAAGTTACTACTGTATTGCTTTGTGAACAGCAAATCAAATATGTAGAATTTTACCAAATCAAGGCCACTAGCATTATGTTATAACAATTCTGTATAATTAACCAACTGCAAAAAAAAATGAACTGCCAGAATATGGTGTTTAAACCATCATTTTTGACGGGTTCGAGGCTAGTAATTAAATATTTAATATTTACTTGTGGGAATGCTGCATCACATGAATAGATCTTCATTTTCTTTAAATTATTTCAATATCCGTTTTTGAGACATTTCTATCAGTAGATGCTAGATTAGATGATGGCACATCACCACTTCTCACTCTAAATAATATCTCTTACTTTTGGAGGGTTTTGTAATTTTGCGAGTTTTCAGGCGATGCTTTACTCTTTTTTGCCCTCATGTGTATAATAGAAAATGTTAAATTGTAATGTAACCAATTCTTGCTCCTCTTTGGTACCCTTTCATCGATTATTTTATGTCATGTAACCAAGCTGCTTTACCATAATTGATTTGTATTTGAATGTTATTGGGTGTTCTGCCGACTGCTCAAGGTCAAGGCGCGGCGCGGCGCTTCTCAGTAACACTTTGGGATAAACCTATCAGTACCTGGAAGTTCTAACTGTACACAGCGGTAAAGGCTGGCTGCCTGTCCTCTCGCAGCTTACAAGCACCTTGACGAAACATCCTGGATTTTTTTAACTGCTTAACGTCTCTTTAACAGCGAGATCTTTTAGAGACGGGAGAGGATGGGGGGCAAGGAATGGGAAGGAGTTCGGCCATGGCCTTTTGAAGGAAGCATCCCGGCATTTGCCTGGAGTGATTTGGGAAACCATGGAAAACCCAAATCTGGATGCCCGGACGGGGATTCGAACCGTCCTCCTCCCGAATGCGGGGCCAGAACACTATCCGTTACACCACCACTCTCGGTAACATCCTGGAATTTTGTACATTATATGTTTGGTTAAGCCAAAACCGAGAATTTAAATGTTTATAAAATTACATTCTGTCTGGTAATTTTTTATATTTAGCACTATAGACGTATATAGATTTTACAAAAAGAATTTAGTGAGTCAATCTCAAAAACGGCTTTACATGGCAGCTTGAAATTTGTCCAGAATACAGTACTATCACGATATTTAAACACCCAGAACATAAAACTAAACAACGTACAAACAATAGAAAGTGATGAGACAATTGTTTTGTAGTTACTTTACAAAATATTAATTTTATGTTATGGAAGGAACTTTTAATTCATAATGCATAGCATCCAAATATTCGTTTCATTGATGTCATTTGATTGAACTTAGGGCGGCCTTACGGTTCGCGGAGCAAATTCTGATGCCGGATCAGAATGTTTCCGAATCATTGTTTTTACAGCATGAGACTACCAGCTGATTTAACAAAACCGTGTTATCTGATAAGGTCTTTACTGTGTTGAACCCTTAATTAAGTGATGATCGTGTTGCACTTGTCTGTGTATTATTTACGTTTTACATAGTATATTGCTGCCAGGCTAGTAGACGTTATGCTGATACCAGAAATTATTTAATAAATTAAATGTTTTCCGATCGCGAAACGTTTACACTTGAGTAAACTACTTGCCATTACCCTATCAAAAAGTTTATTTAAGAAAATAATGTGTCTTAGGTTACATTACTTACAATTTATGTAGGGCTACGCAAAAAGGAGCAAGATTTGGTTACATGACAATTTAACATTTTATATTAATCATTTCAGGGCAAAAAAGGATAAAGCGTCGCCGTTAACTCGCAACGTCACAAACCCTAGTGATGTAAGGGATTCTACTTGGAGTGAGAAGTAGTAGCATTTACTGATGGGAATGTCTCATAAACGATTATTAACATTGTTTAAAGAAAATCTGGATCCATTCAGGTGATGTAACATTCCAACACGCGAACATTAAATAATTAATTATCATGCATTTACTTATCCTCTAATTCTTATAGGTGTGTAAAGTAACTAGAAAAATACAGTATGAAGTTCACAGTATTTGTTAACGGTGGCAGAAATGGAATATGTTGCATTTCTAAGGGGGGGGAGGGGTTTTAGTGAGGAGTGTCATTATATAAGAGCGGAGCTTTACAGCTGAACTTTCATTATTGTTGCAAGATTCTAGTGTGCTCTGTTGTTTGGAATAATTCTCTTTTGCTATCATGGCTTGTCGTGGTCGTCGAGGAGATAGTACTTGTTTCGTCGGGGAGGATGAGATATTGAATAAAAATCAGTTATTGCAGGAATGATGGAATATTACTGACATCGTCTTTGCTATTAACTGGGGAAGATCTAGGTATATTCAGGTGGCTAGCCAGGCGAAGGTTAATAAGAAACTCG
Organism: Vandiemenella viatica; assembly: GCA_031002005.1. Lineage (NCBI taxonomy): Eukaryota > Metazoa > Arthropoda > Insecta > Orthoptera > Morabidae > Vandiemenella > Vandiemenella viatica. The sequence goes on along the minus strand of CM061921.1, from coordinate 5,926,693 downwards.
TTCAACTGTGAAGTTTCCCACCGCATTGTACAAGAAGAAGGGAATCGATGGCTGCATGTGGGCGTGCAAAAAGTGTAATGCGCGAAGGACTATACGCGTCGGATCCCTCTTCGAGAAAAGCAAATTAAGTTTATTTCAGATTTTGATATGATCTACTGTTCTGCTGAAGATATGTCCCAGGAACAGATAGTGAAGTAAGCGAAGTTAGGCATCTCTACAACGCATACTCAAGTAGACTGGTGTAACTTCTTACGGGAAATTAGTACTAAGTGGCTTTTTTTAATTATTTATTTATCTCACATTTATACAGCCTAATATCTAGATACTAAATTGGCCCTATTACATACATTTTTTTTTATTATTGCTTAAAGGTTCCACCAGTGTCGCTGGTTTAATTACTGGTTAATCTGGCCTCTCAGCTGTGTGGATTACCGGATAGCCTCCACACTCTCCCGTCCCCGCGAGGAGGCAGGCCAAACCTGTTTTCTGGAGAAACCATGTTAACAGTTTTCAATTTTACAGTATAAGAAAGTTTTATGTAAGCAATTAGCATATTTTTCCGCTTCACGTAGCTAATTGGTAACTGATACGAAATGATAAATTATTAAATATTAAACAACATATGTTACAGATGAGTCAGTCGTTAAATGAATAACAATATTTACATTGGCAGTTATTTGACAAATACAGTGCGAGCTTACAGTTGTTTGTCGGTTAGTGAATACAAGATCACATTACATCAGGTTGTATTACAATGAATTTCTAACAACATTTTTTTTAATTTACAGATCTACTGGGATTTACAATACATGGATTATTATTTCGACAGTTTCTACATGCATACATTAGTACTGCCTGCTTTGCTTCTACAGCCTTGAACCAGTTCGTGTGTTATCGAAATTCCGTTACTATTAATTTGTGACTTGTTTTTTGAAAGGTATTTTTTTAACTATATTAAAGGGATGGTAACATTCCGTATCTTTCCTCAATGCCATTGGGCAATTTTTATGCCTTTTAGTAATACAAACACTGCCCATTTTTATTTGCGTCAGTTTGTGCTCAATACGCACGCGGCCTGTGAGGCATTAACCTCGCTGGCTAGGTGCTATATCGGCACTGCTGACCACTGTAAATTAGACTTGCGCATAATAGTTCGCGAAGGGGAGCACTCAGTTTAGTTCGCAGCTCCCTCGCGAACTAGTTCGCTCTTTTAGTTCGTTAGTTCGCGTCTCGAATTCAGAGAAACAGATCGTTCGCTTGCCTTGCTACCGCTACTACACGCGCTATTTTGTTTGTTATGTCAGTTTTATTAGGACATAATCATTTTTTGTCGTTTCTAAATGGAATTTAATATGACCTTCTTAACAAAAGTAATTGCTTAATAATAGCCCTTTCAAATTACATTAGCATGAACAGTTGGCGCCGAAAAACCAAAGTTCTCATTGTCCATTACACAAATGGATAAATTGAATAATTGTGCTGTTTTTACTATTTACTTTACATGCGTTCGTAGAATATTAATTTTTTAAATGGATTTGTTTATAAGTTCATGGAAGAAACGTTACTTATAAAAAGCGCGAATGACCCAGCTGTCGACGAGCCCTTAAACTCCAACAACAACACAACATTACTTATAAAACATTATAAACGCGTTTATTTTGATGAATTAAAATACCCGTTTATAAGTAATCGGCTTTTTTAATTAAATAAAGTTTTGAAAATCATGAACAAAATATAATTCTACTATTGGCTACAAGTTAAGTACTATATGACAGAAATAGTATTACCTATATTATTAAGAAAAGAAACATTAATACTTCAAATATGATACCTAACAATTAGAAATATAAAAATAACAGTGACCCTTGAATGAGAAAGTGGTAGCAATAACGAAAGTGCGTAAATTTCCAGTGAATTGGAAGTCATTGAGCTATTATTTTATTAGTGAAGGGGAGAATAATCCAACACACATTCACAATTTTTTGGCGACGAATGAAACTGATGAAGACACAAAAGTTAAAATCTTTTTGAATTTCGCAAGTCATTTCTTTCATCACTTTCACGAAGCTGTTAACCAACAGATTGAGATAAGTATTATATATTGTCAGCTTTAAAATCAGCGCTATAAAAATGTAAAAGATACTGTTTCTTTGGTTAAGAAAACAAGAAAAAGCCTTTAGAAACCAAATTCTCCACAGAAAGTGATAGTATAAAAAAATAATGCTCTAGTATTCGTTGATAAATGTCTGGAGTATCTTAGTAAATAGTTAGATTTTAATGAAAGCAATTGGCTATACAAAATCCAAAAATTAAATTCAAATCACAGGGTTTCATTTGATGACTGTGAGACTATATTAGAGGTTATAAATTTGCGAGAAAAAATGAATATCAAAGTGAACAAACTTTACTCTGAAATAACAATATTATACGAAATCCAGGTAAAAGTAAGAGAAGTATTTCATGAATAAAAAATGAGCTTTTTCTCGAAATTAATTTGACAACTGAAAGCGATAAAGCATATGACAATTTTACTGTAGACAAAAAAGAATTAAAGATGAAAGAAGTGCAAAAAATATAGCTTAAAAAATGAAATAGTAAAACAATACCTTTTATCATTTTCTACTCTTTCGTAAAATATTATATTTTTGAAGTGTACCATATTTTTATAGGTTATTCTTTTTAAAAAATTCCTACCATCAACCGAAAAAATATTGGAAACCCTAGCGGCGAATGGTGCTAGTTCGCGAACGGTACCGCTCTCTATAGTTCACGACCGGGAGCGCTCTGTTTAGTTCGCGAACTATACCGCTCTCTATAGTTCGCGACCGGGAGCGCTCTGTTTAGTTCGCAATCTAGGTCCTCCAAGACAGCTCGCTCGCTCGCTTTGCTAGCGCTACTGCACGCGCTCTCTTGTTTGTTATGGTAGTTGTGGTTATCGATGGTTGTCTTTTGATTGTTAATGGGATCAAAGTGTATTTTATTTTCACATTCCACGTTAAATTTCCGTTTGTGACTTCTGCAATAATTATTAATGTTGTACAATTTATTTTTCTTTTATTTTTATATCTGTGTCTTCAGTGAAATGTGTCCACAAGGAACTGTGTTTGCCTAGATACGCCTGTGCAGCCACTGGGGTCCCGGAGGTGACCTGCCCCGCCCGTCTACTCCTCGGTCCATATACTTTTTCCTGTATAGTTTAGACACTTTGTCTGATAGATTGTCAAGCCTGCTCCATAATTGCTCGTCCAGGATTATATCCCGTGTTAGCATGTTCCGCATTTCGCTAACGTCCGCTGTTCTCACCTCTTCCGTTTCAGGACACTCCCACAAGACGTGCTCTGGTGTTCCTTCTGCGCGACACTCACATGCACTGGTTTCCTTCAACCCTCTTTTGTATAGCATCTGGTTATATGGTCCATGTCCGGTCATGTAATCTATTAGCCCAGGTGAAGGATTAAAAAATCCAAGATTCAGCCTCTCTTGGACATTTGGAAACACGCTGTATAATCTTCTGCCTGTTTGGCTACTGTCCCAACGGGCTAAGTGGCTGGAAGCTCATCCCATTGAAATAGGTGGAAAGGATGAGCATGGAGAGCCAATTACTATCTAAATAGACGATTCAAAATTCGGTAATGCTAAATACAACCGAGGTAGATATACGGAAGGACATTGGGTATTTGGTAGTATTGAAAGAGGCTCTGGTAAATGTTTCATTGTGCATGTGCCTGACAAGAAAAATGCCACACTGACTGCATTAATTCGTCAGTACATCCTTCCAGGTTCCATAATAATGACAGATGCATTTGCTTCTTGCCGTAGTCTGTCAACAACTGATGACGGTGTTTATGGTCTTTGCGTAGTTTACACCAGCAGAACTTCGTCAACCCCGATGGCCCTAATAGCCATACCCAAAACATAGAAAATCTGTGGGCAAGAGCAAAATCTAAGTTGAAGAGGCAACATGGAACATCCAGGCGTATTTTTCTTAGCCACCTCAACGAGTTTCTTTGGAGAAACCACTTTGGAAAGATTGTACGCTTCACAGGGATCTTATCTTGTGTTTGGGAATTATACCTAATGTTGCCGAATTAATTATATCTCCGCTAGCCGCTATCTGTTTAGTCTGATGATAACTGGTTTCGATTCAATACCTACCGATCAACAACTAATTCACCTACCACTGCAATGATGTTCTGCCAAACAGCTCTTTTCAGAGCCAACACATCAATCACAAAAAGCAAAGTGGAGTCATAATGTCGAAAAAGACGAACACCTTGTAATTGTAGCTTCGGTGAAAAAATATAAAGTTGTCCCAAGCATCCTTTTTCGTTTATAAATTTTTCGTTTCTATTTTTTTTTTATTTCCTTATGGGCTTACGCTTCATCAACGTAGAGGAACGCAAAAAAAACAGCCATTGCCCTTTCAAAGGAACCATACCAGTAATCTCGTAGAGGGATTTGGGGAAACCATGTAAGACTAAAATCTCGATTACCCAACGGAGATTTGTACGCCCGTCCATCCGAATGCTCAACCAGGGCGTTACCGCTCACCCAACATGTCGAGTAATAGCCAGCTGCTTCTGCCATCAGCTAGTTACCTACTGTAAGAATTTTAATTGTTAGAATCTAACATTTTTTAACAAATTTTGCTGGTTTTTCTCAACAACCCGACCGTGGTGGGTGAGTGGTTAACGCCCTGACCTCACATTCGGGAGCTACATGGTTTGCCCAAATTACTCCAGGACAGTGCCGGAATGCTTCCTTCAAAAGGAAATTGCCGAATTACTTCCAGTTCCAAATCCCCAGTCCCATCCAGCCTCTAATGACCTGGATGTCGAAAAGGCGTAAAGCCACAAGTAAGCAAAAAAAATTATCATCAAGGAAAACGCTTGTATAACTAATGGAAATCTTTGAATGAAACTACGTTCCAGGCACGAATTTAAAGGGAAGATTTTATACTGACTATTCCAGTATTGCCAGAGCAGATACAGAATATGCAGAGTAGGTGGAGATTGAGGTGTTGACTCTTGTAGCGCTGATATGTGGCCATTGAGAATGCATGAACAGGCTGTACAATATTAATCTGGTAATCTTATATATATATATAAAAATTGTCGTGTGTTTTTCTACATTTCACCTTTCAGCCACCACTACCTAGCACAGATAACTGGTGTTTGTGTGTGGAAGTAGCATGGAGTTTCCTGTCGTACACAACGTTGGTCGAATGCCGATAGCTGTGGGGATGTGGGAGATATGTTGATTAAAGTTGGTCAATGGAGAGCGTTTTCATATTTCGACCAAAAATTTGTGTCTCCTTATACTTCACTTTCTTGCCACAACTACATAGCATAGACCATTGGTGTTTGTGTGTGGCAGTAGAATCGTGTCTCTCGTCGTGCACTAATGGTTGTTAGATGTAGGTAGCTATGGGGGAGTGGGAGATATGGGGGTTGAAAGTGGTCGACCTGCAGTATTTTCATATTTCTGCCAAAGACGTATGTGTCATGGTGTATCACTTTTCAGCGAAAACTATCTATCGCACATCACTGGCGTTTGTGTGGGGTAGTACCATAGAGTTACCTTTCGCTAAAAACGTCTGCCGAATTTCAGTAACTGTGGTATTGTGGGAGATATGGTGGTTGAAAGTGGCAGATCAAGGATATTTTCGTATTTCGACGAAAAACATGTGTCTCCGCATATGTCACTTTTCTGCCACAACTACATAGCAAAGATCATTGGTGTTTATGTGTGGTAGTAGAATCGTGTCTCTCGTCGTGCACTGTGGTTGTTAGATGTCGGTAGCTGTGGGGGTGTGTGATATATGGGGGTTGAAACTGATCGACCTGCGGCACTTTCAAATTTTTACCAAAAAGTATGTGTCCCTGTGTATCACTTTACAGCCAAAACTATGAAGCGCAGACCACTGGTCTTAGTGTGTGGTAGGAACACAGAGTCACCCATCGATCACAATGTTGGCCGAATTTCGGTAACTTTGGGAGTTTAGGAGATATGGCGGTTGAAAGTGGTCGATCAAGAATATTTTCGCATTTCCTTCAAAGACATGTGTGTCCGTAAATTTTACTTTGCTGCCTGAACAACATACTGCTGATGACTGGCATTTGTGTGTGGTAATAGCATCGAGTCTCCCATCGTGCACTATGGTTATTAGATGTCGGTAGCTATGGGGGTGTGGGACATATAGGGGTTGAAAGTGGTCGACCTGTATTTTTCAATCCAAATTCTTTACAAACACGAACAAAGTCACGGGTACCAGCTAGTAGGACATATTTCCGCAGTTGATGAACAATAATTTTATAGATAATTCCGCCAGAACATGTTGTTTTTTACAGAATTATTTATAAAATTATTGTTCAACAACTGGGATATATGGCATATTACCAGATTAATAAGCAATATTTGTTTACAGTGACAGAAACAGAATATGTTGCAAGCGTCTGCGTGGTTCGCCTGCAAAATAGTTGCCAAAATTACAGACTGTATATTTGGCTGTTTAGATTTACTGAAATACATCGTGTATCATTAATATACACTTTTGATACGAATAAAATGTGGGAATTTAGAATTTGGTGACTTTATTGGTCGTGTCTGGACGGCTCTCCTCCAGAATAAGATCTATAATTAAAGAGTAAGTGGCAAGATTACTGATAGTCTGTTTGGCAGTTTAGTTTTATTGAAATACAATGTGTATTATTAATGACCACTTGTGACACGAATAAAACATGGTTCCACGTGGGAATGAAGAAAATGTTCGTATGAGTGAGCCATTTTCACGACTTTCATTCAGAATATGTGCAAAATTTAGAGACGGTATATTTGGCTGTTCTTCAAGTGTTATTTGATTCTGTATTTCAAATACGCGGGCTACTACCTCTTACTTTTCCTCTGTGCGCTGGTGACGCTGCCTAATGGCGGCAGGTAGGAACTATACCCTATGAATCCACAGGCTTCTAATCACACCTATTCTTCATGTATACTGTGACTGGAATCATTTCTGTTATATTTCATCACTTTTGTCTTGCTTTCATTGATATTCAGTCCAAAATCTTCCTTCAGTATTTTGTTGATGCCATTCAGTTACTTCTCAATATCCTCAGCCTGTTCTGTTAACAAGGCAATATCATCAGAAAATTGAAGCATAATGATTTTTTCTCCTTGAATACTTATGCCACATGAAAATTTATCTTCTACATTCAAGTTGAATATTAACGGGGATAGACCTCGTCTCACACCCTTTTTAACCGATGCATGTCTCTCATGGTTCACTACTTTTATTATAGGTACTTGATTCCTATATAGTTTATAAAGTATTCTTCTATCTCGATATTTTCGACATGACTTCTTTAAAATTTTGAACATCTTGTCCCACCCAACATTATCAAAAGCTTTTTCTAAATCAACAAACGCCATAAAAGTTCTTTGTATTTCTTGCTCTGCCCTTCAAGTATTATCTTAAAGCCAAAACTGCTTCCCTTGTACCGCGGTTTTTCCTAAATCCAAATTGATCTTCACTTACTATCTCTTCTGCTACCCTTTCCATTCTTCTGTATACTATTCTGGTAAGTAATTTTCAAGTATGTGATGTTAGACTAATATTGCGATAGTTAAAAATTTATTATTAGAAAGTTTCATGTAAATACATATTTCTTTTTTCAAAGTCTGTGGTAATTTTAATGAAGTGTAGTACAAATGTTTCTCATCGTGTTAATTAAAATACTGTAGGTATAAATCAACCACAACGTACTGTAAATGTCATTTTGAATACCATTACTATTTGGGGAATTATAGGAATATTCAGTCGTTGAGCTACTGGCAATCGGTGATCATTGCAATGCTGAGCGCGGTCGAGCATTGACCAGACAGGAATCTGCACGCTTGTAGTCAGCAACTTAGAGTGCAGTCCCCTTCATAATTGTAGGTCAGCCGAGGCGGCTTGGGAAGTACTAGCTCGCAAGTAGGGTCTTTACTGTCGGGCAGTCGGCGAGAGTAGTCGAGCATACTTCGATAGCCACCTGTTAGGAGTCTGCCACCCTCCCATTAATCTCCTATCCGGGGCGACCATCTGCGTAACAATTAACTCTTAGAGTTCGGGGCTTAGATAAGTTGGTGATAGTTGAAATCCACTTTGCGGCACGCTATAAACTGTACTACTCCGTGTCAGAGGCCAATAAACAGTTCCATTGCAAGTCTCGCATTATTTCATGTAGTAAGAACGTAACTCAGTTTCTAACCTATGGCCTGTGGCCCTCAATCCACAGTGGTGTCAATCATTAGCCCAAACAGCCCCAACAGTAAGATTCTAGTGGAGCTGCCGGAAGAACAGAAGAGACGCTTCAAGCAGAACTGTAATTCCCTAAGGTTAGTTCGTCAGCACACTTACCCACACACACGCCCACTAGCCTTGGCCAATCAGCCCCTGACAGTACCCTTTTATGGGCGGGTTGCGGAGAGTCTACATTTTGTTACGTTTCTAGGATTATATCTGGTACAAATATATTTTAATGGGAACTAATGTTTTTATACTGATAAATAAACCCAAAACATCTCAAGAAACGCTGAGTACTCTGCTAGTATCAAATATACTAATTATCTGATGAATTGTTGAAACACAAAATGGAGTGAGATTTATGTGTCTACACATTTCTATCAGTTTCAGCGATTATTCACAGGACACGAAGGGATGATTTGACAACTGCGCTGTAAGTAGAGACTCTAACGTTGTGTCACTGCGGCACTTCTAACTATAGCAGCGATCGCTCCAGACCGCATTTTACACTCTCCTCTACAAGAGGAGTATATTCCTCAGAAATAAATTTTCACCAAAGTCAAACACCGTCAATAACGCATCGTCATTCTTCTAGCAGCACTGTATGCAACGGAACCATCTTCATTAATTGCCAATGTCAAAGGGCTAGAAACGTACCAAGCCATATAATGAGAAAATATTCGGTTCTGAGATCCAAGATGGGATCTGGTTGCTCAAAAGCGCTGAAAAACTGACTTTCGGCAATTATATTCACGTGAATCTCAGTTAGTGGGTTACGTGCACGATATTCATATAAAATGTGAAAGGAAGATAAGTTAGTAGCTTAGCATTAAAGCTTTTTCCTTCTTTTCCCTTCTTATGGCTTTACGCATCGTCGACGTCGAGGTCGTTAGAGGCAGCAAAGGACCGGGGGAAAGGAGCGGGAAGGAATTCGGCCATGTCGTTTTGAAGGAAGCATCCCGGCAATGGCCTTGGGTGATTTGTGTAAACCTTGGAAAACCCATATCTGGATGCCCGGACTGGGATTCGAAACCGGATCCTTCCGAATACGAGGTCAGAACGTTAACCATTCACCCACCACTATCAGTAAAAACCATTTAATTGGATGAAAAAGAAAGTTGCTACAGAAAGGAGTTCTTAAATAATGGCCATTGCCGGCACTAGGTTTCTCGGGCTTCAGATGTTCTTAGCAGTGACCTAATCGTTTGGGACCCGTCGCTAATTAAAATGATTTATATATATATATATATATATATATATATATATATATATATATATATATATATATATACCAGGGTTATTCCAAAACTAAGGTCTGATTCGCTGTAACTATTTGAATTGGGCGCAAAGGACAAAACACGCTTGCGCGCCGACTCCCGGCATGCCTTGCGCGTCAAGCGCCGCCATTACCGTTGTTACTGTTGCTGTGTGCTGTTTGTAGTGTCAGTTCACAATGTTTATGACAATTTATCGGCCCGCCGATTGTGAAGTAAGGACAGTGATACGGTATTTGTCTGCAAGAAACGTTTCAGTGGCAGAAATTCATCGGCAGATTACTGAAGTTTACGACCCTAACATAATGAGTGACAGTAAAGTGCGCAAGTGGGTGCGAGCTTTTAATGAAGGACGGAAAAATGTGCATGATGAACCATGGTCTGGCCGACCATCAGTGATTTCAGAAGATTTGGTCAATGTGGTTGACCAAAAAATTCTTGAAGATCGACGATTCACTATTTCAGATCTCGAAATACTCGTACGAGTAGATTTCCTGAATGTGAGTAGAACTACTTTGTACAGAATTGTGTCTGAACATTTGAATTTTCACAAATTGTGTGCCCGTTGGGTTCCCAGGCTGCTTACTGATTCCCAACAAATAGAAAGAATGGCTTATGCTCTTGTTTTTTTGGAGCGATATCATAAGGAAGGTGACAGTCTTTTAGACCATATCGTCACAGGGGATGAGACATGGGTTTCTCACATAACCCCAGAGTCTAAACGTCAGTCGATGGAATGGCGTCACACGTCATCGCCAGTCAAGGTCAAGGCAAAGCAGGCAATCTCAACACGCAAGGTTATGGCGACTGTGCTTTGGGATAGACATGGAGTATTGTTAGTCAACTTTATGGAAAGAGGGACAACGATCAATAAAGCAGCCTACTGCGGTACCCTGACTAAACTTCGACGTGCAATCCAGAATAAGCGACGTGGTCTGTTGTCGTCTGGAGTGTTGTTGTTGCATGACAATGCCAGACCCCATACTTCGAAAGAAACGCAAGCTCTAATCAAGAAATTTGGATGAGAACAGCTTGACCACCCACCATACAGCCCGGATTTGGCACCAAGTGATTTCCATTTGTTCCGCTACCTAAAGGAGTTTCTTGGTGGCAAGCGCTTCGACACAGACGATGAAGTAAAAGAAGCAATTAAAAACTGGTTATCTTCGCAGGAGGCCGATTTCTACGACTTAGGCATTCATAAGCTTGTTGAACGATGTGACAAATATTTAAATAAGCATGGAAATTATGTAGAAAAATAGAGAAATATGCAAGGAATGTAAATAAAACAATTGTTTTTGAAAAAAAAAATTTCTTAACCGGACCTTACTTTTGGAATAACCCTTATATGTATATATATATATATATATATATATATATATATATATATATATATAGTCCAGTCACATTAATGTGGCCACCACCTACTTTCTACGTCAACGTGAAATAACCAATCACAGAAGGCAGGTGGCAGCACATTACAGTGGAGTATATATAAAGGATGTCCTAGGGCATCTGAAAACATTTCAATCGTTGGCGTAATGCAGAAACGAGCGATTTATCCGACGTCCAAAGGGCATGGTTATTGCCTTTCGGGCCAAGGGTGGAAGCATTTCGGAAACGGACAATTTTGTGAACTGTTCACGTGCCGCCGTGGTGAAAGTATACCATGCATGGCAAAATGGCACTATTCAAAATCAGCAGCGTGGAACATGTGGTGCACCACGGGCTATAGATGACAGAGGCGAACGAAGGCTACGGAGATGCGTTCGGGCAAATAGACGTGAAATTGTTGAGTAACTGACCGCCCAGATGAACCAAGTATATCCTGAACAATGGTTTAGCGTACGTTGCTGCGCATGGGCCTCCGCAGCAGACGCCTGGTTAATGCACCTATGCTGACTGCTGTTCATCGGCGACGAAGGCTGGAATTTGCACGCCAGTACCGCAACTGGACGTCCACAGAGTAGCGACAGGTGTCTTTTTCCGATGAATCACGTTTTATGCTCCATCGGACAGATGGACATTGGCGCATACGGCGTGGAACGTCTGAAAGCAAATACCCTGCAACAATTGCCGGAAGGATCCAGGTTAGATGAGGGAGCTTTATGGTTTGGGGAATGTTTTCCTGTCATTCACTGGGTGAACTCATCATTGAGGAAGGCACGATGGATCAGCACAAGTACGTCTCTGTCCTTGCGGACCATGTCCACCTCTACATGCGAATAATTTTTCCTCCGAATGATGGCATCTACCAACAGGACAATGTGAGGTGTCATACAGCACGCAGTGTATGGGCTTTGTTCGAAGAGCACCAGGATGAGTTTACCTTACTCCCCTGGCCAGCAAACTTGCCGGATTTAAATCCAATCGAGAATCTGTGGGACCACCTCGATCGGGTTGTTCGCGCCATGGATCTTCAACCGCGTTATCTAGCGCAGTTGGCCACGGCACTGGAGTCGGCATGGCTCCACATCCCAGGGAACACCTTCAGAAACCTAATTGACTCTCTTCCTGCACGCCTCGCAGCGGTCCGCTATGCCAAAAGTGGTTATTCTGGTTTTTGACGGGTGGTTCATAGGTTGAAACAAAAATTTACAGCTGAGATAAGAACACAGGAAGAATAAAATGCAGATATTAATCCTCTACTTAACCACGTGTTTCCAGTAATTTTTTAATGGAATATTGTACTATTTCCTAATATCATAAACAGAATGTCTTACAATGCAACAAAACTTAAACATCCCAATTGTGACAAAAATTTCACTTCCTTACAATAAGTTTCTTTTTCAAAAGAAAAAGTCGAAAAGTTTGCTGCATTCCATTGCCGAGCATAGGCTATTACCATCGACAACTTCCCTTTGTCTTCCTGATTATTAATAGATGTATAATAGAGCAGCGCAACGAACTGAAAAATATCAAATAAAATTTGCGAGTACATATTAAAGTATTTTTTGTTTTTGTTTTTTAATCTTTACAACCAGTATTAATTTTAAGTAATATAATTAATTCATTTAATTTTTTCCTTTCTCTGGTTGCAATTGCATATCATTATCTAATTTGATATTTGTATTATAGTTATTGTTTCTGTAAAATCTATTTTTAAGTGTTTGTTGAGAGTTGTGGCACATTGATCCACAGTTACAATATAAATACACCCTTTGAATTTTTCGCTGTTCTTTTCAAATTATTACTTTCAGCTTTTGCTTCTTGTTTACTTTGGATAAACCTGTGACTGTCGTCCGCTCGCACACGACATTCCACGCGCGCTGACTCAATAACCGAAATGTTACCCAGATGAGTTCACAAACACGTCACGTGGAATATATTAGCACACAATGTGTAGTCAAACATTTATTTGAATTTCAATACATTTTTTGAAAACTCCGTGTTCGACGTAATTTTTGTGTCAGGGTCATGGTTAAAGCCATCAGTTAGTGACATCTTCATAGAGTTAAGAGGTTACACTCTGTACAGAAATGATAAATTTAATGAGAAGGGCAGATGGAGTTCTGCTTAAATCAGACCTAACATTAATGCCTCAAAAATAATTGTCTCTCACAATACCAGGAAGAAATATCACGAATTTATTTTCCTAGAATTAATGATTCAAAATAAAACGTTTTTAAATTCCTATGGTATATAAACCCCCAAATGCTGGGAATTTAGATTCATTTTATGGAGCTACCATTAATTCAAAGCGAAACATTTAATCTTGTGGTCTGAATATCCTCCCACTAAACACCACCCACCATGTCAGAAACAGTCAAACATAAATCGACCTTATTATAATCGGGATAATATTTTAAACTATGGTCAGTTATCCACCCTAGGTTTGTCAGGACATGACATTATATACACTTCATGCCATCTAGAAACCCCGAGGCACCAGCCAAGAACAATAACATATAGATAATTTAGACAAATTAACTATGAGGCGTTACTGACAGAAGCGACAAACGCAGATTGGAGCGAATTTCACACACTGACTATTATTAAAGCTAAAGTCGCAAAACTGACCGATATGTTTACTAACATGTATGACAGACACACCCTGCCTATGAAAAGGAAAGTTAAACGAGCTCCAGCACCATGACTAAGTGAAAATATAATACAATGTATAACTAAAAAAGATGCCGCTCATGGGCTATACAGATGAAACCCCTGAGCCGATAATTGCCAACATTATAAGAAATAAAATTGTAGTTTAAAAAACTAAAATCACTCTTTCGTAGTAATGTGAACTAAAAGGTTAAAAATAATATTTAAATATAAACATTTTGTTTAACAGTGATAGGACGTCCCACAATTCAGGATAAATTAATTTTTTTGAATAAGCTTAAAGAATAAAGTCACTGATTACAAAATAAACTTTAATATAAAAAAGCATGGGGTGCTATTTCAGTTGTCTTATATTTTTTGTCGTTGGCTGTTTGTTAAGACAGAGTCATTGTCAAAAGTTATGTAGAGCGCACCCCACGCTTTTTTAACATTAAAGTTAATTTTGTAATCAGTGACTTTATACTTTAAGCTTATTCAAAAAAAATTAATTTATCCTGAATTGTGGGACGTCCTATCACTGTTAAACAAAATGTTTATATTTAAATATTATTTTTAACCTTTTAGTTCACATTACTACGAAAGCGTGATTTTAGTTTTTTAAACTACAATTTTATTTTTAACTTTTTAGTTCAGATAGTTTAAAAAGTATGTTTCTTATAGTTGGCTTTTCTTCGCCAATCTCTCTTTTTCTTTGAGTTGTAGTTTCATTATTAATTACAATTAAATGGTCAACTCAACAAGAGATCCAATAGCACGGTAAAAGAGGAAGGCTACTTTTCTATAATAGTAAGAAGCAATATTTCGAATACTTACTATTCAACATCACGTTAAGCGACTTCAGACAGAGAAACCTTTCTGGATAGGAGACAGCAGAAGACGAACGTCTACAGCAACCAAGGCTCGTAAATCACACCCGGAAAACTGGAGAACGATGATGATGATGATGGCTATATTGGGTGGGAAATCTCCGAAGGGTGTGGCCGCCAAATGACGAAGATTTCTCGAATCGCACCTGTGCACTAATGTTGCGGCTGCATTTGCCTAACTCAGTAAGCCCATCAAGTATAGGATACACTGACAACGTGGTGAGAGTGAAATTATTGAATTTTTATCGGTTCTTAATAAGTGTGCAAAATTTAAAACGATTCGGACGTCAGGAAGCGGGTAAACACTGAAATGAAAGATTCCATTACATGGCAACCATTTTTCTATTGTTACCGTCAGAGTAACGAGAATAGCAGGACGTTGCTAGGAGACTACTGTATTGTCAACGGTTCTTAAAACGTGTGCAAAATTTTTATGTTTTTACTGTCAACGTAATCAGAATATCAAGACATAGCTATGAAATTATTGTGTTGTAATCAGTTATCAATACATGAGCAAAATTTCAAACAACTCGGACATCTGGAATTGGGTTAAAATTGTATTGCAAAATTCCATGACATTCAACCATTTTTCTGTTGTTACTGTCAAAGTAATGAGCATAGCAGGATATAGCTATGAAATTATTGTATTGTCACCGGTTCTTAATATGTGTGCCGAATTTCAAACAGCTCGGACATCGGGAAGTGGGTCAAAATGGAGTTGTAAAATTCCATTACATTCATACATACATACATACATACAAGTCAAGCTAATATAAAGTGTGTAAAAACTACGTAATCGTACCAAGTAAACCATGAGAAACGCTTGTTTCGCATTCAAGGTCATTACTGAAAGAACAACTCCTTCGGCTTTGTGGAAGAACCTTCGCACCTTTCGAATATGTAAAAGAAATTACATCTAAGAAATTCATATACTACCAGACAAGCTTAACAGCCACTTATCAACTCGGACAGTCGAAATTGACCCCGTATTAAAAACCCAAGAAATACTGCTGCAAAATTCTCATTTTTTCAAGAAAGTAGATCGGAAAGATCCTAGGAACTATCGACCCATATCTCTAACATCTGTTTGTAGTAGCATCCTGGAGAATGTCTCTAATATTATGAAGATTCTAAATGAAAACGAATTATTTATACTGTACCAACACAGATTTCTGAAGAACAGATCGGGTGAAACACAATTGGCCATATTTTTGCACAACACAATGAAAGCTATCGAAGCAGGTTTACAGGTTGATACAATTTTCTTGCATTTTCTGAAAGCTTTTGACTCTGTGCCACACACCCGACTTTTAGCAAAGATTCGAGCAAGTGGTATATATGATCAGATTTGTGAATAGGTACGTGATTTTCTAACTGGTTGGTCACAGTATGTCATTGTTCACGGGGAGGCTTCTACTAATATATGTAGGATCTGCAGTATGGGGCTATCTACTAGAGGGTGCCACACACGAAGCGAGCAGCGCCACAGTGACATCTACGAGGGGCTATTTAAGGACGACGCACAGCATACGAAGGTCTCTTCCTGCCTGACCATCGAGGCAACATCACTTCGCT
This sequence comes from Vandiemenella viatica, assembly GCA_031002005.1. NCBI lineage: Eukaryota > Metazoa > Arthropoda > Insecta > Orthoptera > Morabidae > Vandiemenella > Vandiemenella viatica. Next base: position 5,910,632 of record CM061921.1, on the reverse strand, counting down.
ATGTGTCATTGTGTGTTGTAAGACTGAGTCCAATAAACCGGATCCTTGTTTCCGCTGTGTTCTCGTAGTTTACTCTCCACTGTCCGAGGGATATCCACAGCCTACCTTCGCTGACGAGCCATCTGCCTCAAACTGGGAACTCCATTCAACCCGCCCGATTCCTGATCTTTCCCGGATGGGTCCGACATCAGAATTGGGATCGTCCCGGACTGGAGAGAGCTGCGGAATGACACAACCCAGTCCAGCATCATTTCGAGCCTTGGGGGATGCCGAGCAGCAAAATCCGACGGAAGCCATCGCGGCGATAAAGCCGCCCCCATCCGGCAGCGAACACCATCCTCGCGTAAGCGAACGACTGCTTCAAGTAAGCGATTCAAGGACTGCAAACCGCCACCCACTCCAGGGTCCAGCAATCTCCGCGCATTTCAAGGAGCTCTTCCCCGCAAGATACGACCAAGCGAAAAGCGCCACCACAACGCTGAACAATAGTCAGAAAGGCAACCCAGCACCGACGAGGAAGACGCAGCTTAAACATCGAGAGCATGTTCGCAGGGCAGCGCTGATGATAAAATAGCATGACTAATATTTTGGGCAACCTAACCCAATCGCAACAGACAGCATACAACAGGAAAACTACTAGAGACTTGCCGATTCGAGAACTACAAGGAACCACATGCCGGAAGAGGAAATGACTTCGGACACGCGCAACAGTAGCCGCATTGTACTATTCTGAATACCAACACTGCCTACTACCATAATGGACGTGTTGGGGGAAAATAGCTTCACCGATCGACGACAGACCGAGAATTCTCAAACCCGAGCAGAGCAGCAGAAACAGAGCCAGCGGACAGCCAAGCAGCCGGCTACCATCGCGGACGCAGAGGCCATCGGGATGCTCAGTGCCCATGATAGCGGCTACTTAACAGAGAGTCAGCGGAGCCGCCACCCCCATCGCCTCCTACAAACGGTCAACAGGAGCACCATTAGATGCGAGGTGGAAGGCTGAGCAACAACGGTGAGTCGCTTCCATTTTACTATGGCCTTGGTTTTGAACGACGCCCCCCCCCCCCCGTCAAAGAGTAGCGCCATCAAATTGGCTGGAAAATGGATACACCTGGCCTTAGTGTCACTAGGCATGGATGCTACCCGCGTCCCGCGTTAACTGCCAGATCTCGAGCCAGGCAAAGATGTTATGATTGTAGATACATTTTTCCATGTGCTTTCTAACCACAAGCTAGTAAACAAAACATTACCAGGCCAAGAAATCTTGTATCAAGGAATCGACGCTAATTCAACTAGTGACCTTTAGAAGAAGCCGAAAAGGGCTTGGATGTAGCAAATTTGTGAGAATTTGACAAATATAACCACCACTAAAATGATCAGATGTCCCACCCTAATATCTCCCACCCTGGCTAGATTGCTTGAGTTCTATGCACTCTTCATAGGTAACGGACAAGGCGTTAACATGGGAGTATCTCACAGGCGATTCGTAGACCCATGCCGCATTGTAGTTTCAGCCCCATAAAATGGCACTAAGCAACAAAATAGACTGCTAGGCATAAAGTATCAGAACTATTAAATGTAAACATACCGGCGTGACCTTCGCCATTCGTTAAGGACCGTATTACCAGTTCAAAACCACCGAGCGTGGTGGTGTAACGGTTAGCGTTCTCGCTTCGCATTCGGGAGGACGGCGGTTCGAATCCCCGTCCGGGCATCCAGATTTGGGTTTTCCATGGTTTCCCAAATCACTCCAGGCAAATGCAGGGATGCTTCCTTCAAAAGGCCATGGCCGAATTCCTTCCCATTCCTTGCCCCCATCCTAGCCCCCCATCCTTTCCCGTCTCTAAAGACCTGGCTGTTGAGAGACGTAAAACAGTTAAAAAAAAAAGGTCCAAAACCATCTGTTCCGACAGCACATAATAATCACAGATGAATTCCTATTGCCTTCCAATTAAAGACCATATAGCAAAGTATTGACTTATTTTTTTAGGATATTCTAAGCGACTACCATCAAATACCTGCAACAAAGTACTCGCCTAAAAAAATAAAAAATTACACCCGACGTCAGTCACAGTTTTTCAAAGAACGGACGTAAAATCTTTAATCCCACTAGCGTACACGACAGCAATAGCAGATATTGACTACTTCTTCATCCACCACTGACATGATTCGAATGTCTAAAACACGGACTGAAAATCGAAACCGCTGCGAGTTTCTCTAATACAGCCAGATACACATATCTTAAAAGCCAAATTGAATTCTTGGGATTTGTCATAATTGACTGAACCTAAACAGAATAGCCGCGCCCACATATCAACTTCATCCTCCCCTATAATGGATCGTCACGCAACTGCTTGTTCGTAACATTTTGTGGCAGAAGATTGTTCAAAATTTAAGTGGTGCAGTTATTGGTGAAATGAAAATGTGCTCCTAGTTTACACAGTTTCACTTGTCAGTTAAAGGAACGGAGCGCCAGAGGACATTTTTGGCATTGCAATTGTTTTCTAATACCACAGAACAAGCAATACGCTATTTCATGCCAGACGAGCTAGTTGCTAAACTTCTCCAGTTTGTCAACAACATATTCGACATTACGAGCAGTAGAGTACAGTCGGACAACAAGCCGGTAGCATGTGCATAGGTTGTTCACCATGACATTCAAAGAGAATTTTGAGACAAATGTGTGAATGCTGTGGGGAAAAAGAATGGAAGTTGGTATATCAAAACAGCTACTTCCTTTCCAGAAAAGATCGACGAAAACCATTCGATCCGGTTTTGGTGTACACTCCGAACTCCAGAGTTTAAAAATACATTTTGACAGCTCACCTGAATCAAAATTGTTTAGAGAATTTTGTCTCTTGGATATTGCCTTATATTTCTAAACCACTGTCTCTAATTGAAGGCGATTATGACCTTTAAGATGTTAATATTTCATTTGAAACTGATACCAACCGGTCTTCCTTTACATAAGTACATGACTGCTCAATCGAAGTGTTTCGTTATCTTCCTGGTTACATCGGTCACCGCGAAAGAAAATTCGATGTTACCACGGGGGAACACTTACATCGCTAACGTGTCTGCCTGCATCTACATCAATATCTGAAGAACGTATAGAAGCACTATCTCGAGGAAGCAATCCGATGACCGGCTAAATGAAGTGTCACAATTTGAACTAATTTTTAAGGATGTGAATGGTTGTGATTTTATATAAAAAAAAAAGAATTGTTAAAACAACTTGTGCCAAAATAATTGAAAATAAACTAACACAGTAAGTTATGTGAATCTTACTATCAAATACATGTAAAATCATTGGATTAATTTCTTTGGCATCCGTAAAATGCGTAGTTTTAACAGCAGCGTACTTTGTTCCCACAGCCAATATGCGCTGTTTTCGCTTCGGGCCCTAATTTTACTAAAATTATCTTGCCTACAGACCTTCGATTTGTACTTACAGTACGAGGAAGGAAAAGCAGATGGCACATGTTGACTTCCGAACCTGGAACAGCCGTGCCGCTACTAACAAACAATTGTCGCTACACGCCACGGAAAACTAACTTCGTTAGGCAATTGGCTACCCAGAGAGTATAACACCCGAAAGTCTAAAAGTTCGAAGCCGATATGCGTCCTTAAATCTAGGCAGCAAGCACGACCCAAAAGAGTATTCCCACAATGCAAAATTCGTATTACTCAACCGGTCAAAAAAAAAATCACAAATGAGCAATTCAAAAACCAAACAGCCAGGGTCATTGCCTTCTCTACCCTCCCAGCTGCACAAATAGCTTCCTCACCTTTCATCTCTGTACTCCACATCTCCGGAACAAAGGTAATACACAGCAATATAACGCACGCACTACTTCTCGCGAGTCTTTAGCATCTGGATTCATTTTTCAGCAGTAGCAGTTCATGTCGAACTAAAACATCTGGTCATCAATAGGGCCTAGAGCGAAACTTTAGCAGGACACTAACATGAGCAAAGTGCTTTTTCAAAAAACATTACCCACGTGACCCAATGTAGAACGATGGTTCAATCAAAATCACTTAAAAGGAAAACAAACTTTTCAGTTCATATTGGACGTTGCCATTAAAGTACCACAATTTCCAAGAACTTCACTACTAGGAATGAAATCTTAAAATTTCTTTGATACCAAAACCATAATTTATATGGGACATCACCATGAAGAGTAAATTTTGAAAATTTGTATGGGACCTTGCCATTAAGAGCAAATGTAATTACATTGTTTCGGACCTCGCCACAAAGAGTAAATATTATTACCTTGTATCGGACCTCGCCACGAAGAGTAAATATTATTACATTGTATCGGACCTCGCCACAAAGAGTAAATGTTATTACCTTGTATCGGACCTCGCCACAAAGAGTAAATGTTATTACCTTGTATCGGACCTCGCCACAAAGAGTAAATGTTATTAACTTGTATCGGACCTCGCCACAAAGAGTAAATGTTATTACCTTGTAACGGACCTCGCCACGAAGAGTAAATGTTATTACCTTGTATCGGACCTCGCCACAAAGAGTAAATGTTATTACCTTGTATTGGACCTCGCCACAAAGAGTAAATGTTATTACCTTGTATCGGACCTCGCCACGAAGAGTAAATATTATTACATTGTATCGGACCTCGCCACGAAGAGTAAATATTATTACATTGTATCGGACCTCGCCACAAAGAGTAAATGTTATTACCTTGTATCGGACCTCGCCACAAAGAGTAAATGTTATTACCTTGTATCGGACCTCGCCACAAAGAATAAATGTTATTACCTTGTTTCGGACCTCACCACGAAGAGTAAATGTTATTACCTTGTATCGGACCTCACCACGAAGAGTAAATATTATTACCTTGTATCGGACCTCGCCACAAAGAGTAAATGTTATTACCTTGTATCGGACCTCGCCACAAAGAGTAAATGTTATTACCTTGTATCGGACCTCGCCACAAAGAGTAAATGTTATTACCTTGTATCGGACCTCGCCACAAAGAGTAAATGTTATTACCTTGTATCGGACCTCGCCACAAAGAGTAAATGTTATTACCTTGTATCGGACCTCGCCACAAAGAGTAAATGTTATTACCTTGTATCGGACCTCGCCACAAAGAGTAAATGTTATTACCTTGTATCGGACCTCGCCACGAAGAGTAAATGTTATTACCTTGTATCGGACCTCGCCACGAAGAGTAAATATTATTACATTGTATCGGACCTCGCCACAAAGAGTAAATATTATTACATTGTATCGGACCTCGCCACAAAGAGTAAATGTTATTACCTTGTATCGGACCTCGCCACAAAGAGTAAATGTTATTACCTTGTATCGGACCTCGCCACAAAGAGTAAATGTTATTACCTTGTATCGGACCTCGCCACAAAGAGTAAATGTTATTACCTTGCATCGGACCTCGCCACAAAGAGTAAATGTTATTACCTTGTATCGGACCTCGCCACAAAGAGTAAATGTTATTACCTTGTATCGGACCTCGCCACAAAGAGTAAATGTTATTACCTTGTATCGGACCTCGCCACAAAGAGTAAATGTTATTACCTTGTATCGGACCTCGCCACAAAGAGTAAATGTTATTACCTTGTATCGGACCTCGCCACAAAGAGTAAATGTTATTACCTTGTATCGGACCTCGCCACAAAGAGTAAATGTTATTACCTTGTATCGGACCTCGCCACAAAGAGTAAATGTTATTACCTTGTATCGGACCTCGCCACAAAGAGTAAATGTTATTACCTTGTATCGGACCTCGCCACAAAGAGTAAATGTTATTACCTTGTATCGGACCTCGCCACAAAGAGTAAATGTTATTACCTTGTATCGGACCTCGCCACAAAGAGTAAATGTTATTACCTTGTATCGGACCTCGCCACAAAGAGTAAATGTTATTACCTTGTATCGGACCTCGCCACGAAGAGTAAATATTATTAGATTGTATCGGACCTCGCCACAAAGAGTAAATGTTATTACCTTGTATCGGACCTCGCCACAAAGAGTAAATGTTATTACCTTGTATCGGACCTCGCCACAAAGAGTAAATGTTATTACCTTGTATCGGACCTCGCCACAAAGAGTAAATGTTATTACCTTGTATCGGACCTCGCCACAAAGAGTAAATGTTATTACCTTGTATCGGACCTCGCCACAAAGAGTAAATGTTATTACCTTGTATCGGACCTCGCCACGAAGAGTAAATATTATTACATTGTATCGGACCTCGCCACAAAGAGTAAATGTTATTACCTTGTATCGGACCTCGCCACAAAGAGTAAATGTTATTACCTTGTATCGGACCTCGCCACGAAGAGTAAATATTATTACATTGTATCGGACCTCGCCTTGAAGAACAAATTTTATGATTTTATTTGGACCTCGCCTAGAAGAGTGAATTTTATAAATGTGTTAACGTTAGTGTCAAATTTCCCTGGGACTTTGCCATGAAGAAAATGAGTTTCTAAAAACTTACTTTGATGTTATGAAGATAGTACGTTCATGTTAAATCGGAAAGGCTTACATTAAACCTTGATTACCTTAGTTTCTTTCGCCATTACTTTGATAATGCCATTATTCAACAAAATTGTTCTTTAAGTCAGGATAGCCGAACATACTGCGGTTAACCATCTTTTGTTCACAGAATCTTCACACATTCGACGGATGCTAGGATAAGGAGACGGCCATGAAGCAACGCCAAAATAGCCTCACCAAGCCGGGCAACTAGACAGCCGTGACGGATCCTACAAACCCTTTTGGGATCACAAGAAAAGCAACAGAGCACTGCCTGAGACGGGCATTCTTGAACACTCCATTGCAAAAACCAACTACCATCCTAATTTCGGTTTTCCATAGTTTCCCGAAATCACTCTAGGCTAATGCCAGTATGATTCCTTCCTAAGGGCATAGCCGATCATCTTTTTTTTTCCATTTCTAGCTCCGACAAGTCACACCCGCGGCCTGTGAGCAACAGCCAGGGATGGATGTCTCAGTAGGCTGGCCATGTCGGAACTGCAGTATGGGGCTAGTTACTAGAGGGCGCCACAGACGCAGCGAGCAGCGCCACAGTGACATCTACGAGGAGCTATTTAAGGACGGCGCACAGCACACGGAGGTCTCTTCCTGCCTGACCATCGAGGCAACATCATTTCGCTATGTGTCATTGTGTATTGTGAGACAGAGTCTAATAAACCGGCTCGTAGTATCCGCTGTGTACTCGTAGTTTACTCTCCACTTTCCGAGGGATATCCACAGCCTACCTTCGCTGACGAGCCATCTGCCTCCATTCAAACCGTCCGATTCCTGATCTTTCCCGGATGGATCCGATATATGTATATATGGAATTCTATTTGATTATCATAACTTTTCCAATGAATCAGTTTCTCCAGTATATATTGTAGCTTCTAAGTATAGACACCAAAGGACCGATACGACAATAACACACCATGCCCTCGGCCAGACTCGAACCGGTGACATTTGGCACGCGGGGACCTACGCTACAGAGGGTGGCGATCTAGATGTTACTTCTTGTGTTCCTCAAGGAAGTGTAATTGGACTCATACTTTTCGTGTATACTTCCTTTCCTCGTGCTATTCGGGATTCGAATGCACAGAATCTGAATTGGTGCTTAGCATCCCCTGCCATCCACAACATTTCTGAATTGCAGAGTATGGACGTAGATGTAGATGAAGCAAACCACATCAAACAATTTTACTTATCACATACGACAACAACGCAGGCGAGGAAAGATATTGCACAGATAATATCTAATCATAAATCGATTGATACTAGAATATTTAATAATATATTAAATGTAATTACCCCCAGCACAACACATATCTTTAATTTTTCGATAGTTTCGGGAATATATCTAAAAGTTTGGAAGATGGTATTAATTAAACCATTACTAAGAAACCGCTCCTGTTGAACTGATAGATTATCTACCTATAAGTTTATTACCTACCATTTCAAATTCTCTCGAATATGTAGTTCATGAACAAACCACTATGCACCTAAATGCGCACAACAAGTTGGATAATTTTCAGTCCGACTTTCGGAAAAAAGTAACAGACGATATAAGACTTGCTATGGACAGACGAAAAATAACAATAGTGATATTTCTTGCTTTCAGCAAGGCTTTTCACACTGTCAACCTTCACATTCTCCTGTCCAAACAGAGAGAATTAAATTTTTCCAGTGGCACTGTTGGCTGGTTTGACTCATATTTGAGGAACCGTCAGCATTGTGTTACGGATGTCTATGGAAACATATCGCCATGGGAGACTGAAAACAATGGTGTGCCCCAGAGCTCAGTACTGGAGTAACCTCTTTTTTCTATATATTTAAACGATGTGGCTAGAGTCTTATGTCATTATTATTATCATCAATACGCTGACGACCAACAACTATACCTTAGTGCGTCACCAAACGGCTTACTCACTATTACACAACAAATAAATGCTGACCATGTGATTGTTTGTGATTTTACAAAGTGGCTTGGATTAAAAATAAATCCTTCTAAATCTAAGGCTATTGTTATTGCTAGTCGAAAACTGATAGGCTGCAATTTCACATCAAATCTCCAAAACATAAAGCTTCAGCGAACAAATTATAGCGATTTTGTAAAAGATTTGGGAGTCCTAGTAGACAGTAATTTAAACTGGTCTGAAAATACTGTCTCAATATGCCACAAAGCCCTCTTCGTGCTTTGTACAAATGTAAGAAATTCTTCCCCATTCATTTGGAAAAAAAACAAAAAAAACTGATGAAGACCCTTGTGCTTCCATATCTCGATTTCTGTGATGTTATTCAGAAAAATTTGAGTCGAAAACGAGTGCAGTTTTGTAAACTAAATATAAACATCATATTTAACATATTTCAATGCGTATGAGCGCTAAGTTCCTTCGAAAAACTAGAATCTTTAATTTCGAGTTCGAATATTTTCGTCAGCAATTGTCAGATCGTAATCGATCCAACGCCGTTTGGCAAGAGATTTTTTTGGGCTCTCATAATGTCACGAATATCACTGTCCACTTTGGCTGATTACCGTTTTCGAAATATTTGCAAAAAAGTGAAATGTCTCAAGTATAAATTTTTGTTAAGGGAGAGCAATGGAATTTGCAAACCAAAAATATCCTTCTCTTTGTTTTAAAGTATCTGTATGCAAAGTTCCATCGAAATCGGACACAAAGTGTGGGTTTGTGTAAAGAACATTGACAAAAATTAAGGGGTTAGAAGGGAAGAAGGGTTGGGTTTTTGTAAACCTAATTTAGACAGTATTTTTCTCTTTGTTTTAAAGTAAAAAGATAAAGTTAGTCTATAACTCGAAGATAGGTTGCATCCTACCTAATGGGTTATACTAATCCATTGATCATATACGACTTTTAATAATTTCTGCTTCGACCGGAATTAGAATACGCGCCTGCATTACAAAACCTTTGAACGTAAAAGCCTTAAATACTGAGTTAAAGCCCACATTATGTGTAGGGGAAGGGAAAAGAGAAAGAGGGATTAGGTTTTTTAAACTAAATTGAGACAGTGTTTTTCTTTTTGTTTTAAAGTAAAAGAAACTTACTTTTTGTCCACAACCCGAAGATAGGTTGAATCATGCCGAAGGAGGTGTTCTAACCTCTTGTGTCAGAAGGAGGACGGCCAGTTTCTATCCTCTGGGAACTATAGTTTAGTGTGGCATCCTAACCGCGGAACGTTCTGACGTCGCTCAGATGATCAAATGCACTTCCTAAAAGTTCCTGCTCCCGCCCCCCCCCCCGGGATATGAACCTGTGGCCGAAGACAGACATCACTGGAAGTAAGCACCCTAACCACTGTACTACCAGACCACTTTATTTTGAAACATACGTGTTCTAAGTACTATCAGAAACGGATTAGGGGGGAGGGGGGTGTAAAGGAGTAGAGGATTGGGATTTTGCAAACCAAATGTAGATAGTACTTTTCTATTTGTTTTAAAGTAAAAAGAAAAATTCTTAATCAGTCCACAACCAGAGGGTTGGTTGAATCCTTCTGAAGGAGGTGAACTAAGCTATCGTGTCAGAGGCAGAACGGCCAGCTCTTTTCCTGTGGGACCAATAGTTTAACATGGAATCCAATACACGGACCTGGCATATCTAATGTGATCACATACCGCACTTAAAAGTTCCAGCTCCCATCCTGGTTTGAACCTGGGAACGAACCCAGATAATTTCGAAAGCAAGAGCGTTTTTCTGAGTTACCAGACTATTCCGTTTTATATTATATATGTGTGTGTTAAACACTATCAAAACTTGATGAAAATTATGAATCTGTACAAAGAACGTCGGAAAAAATTAAGTGGGTTTGTGTAAATGGAAAGGATGGTTTAGCAAACCAAATGTAGACATTAAATTCTGTTTTCTTAAAAGTATACTTGTGTAAAGTTCCGTCAATATCCGTTAAAAACTGCGGATTGGTATTCAGAATATTGGCAAAAATTAAGGGGGAGGGGTGTAAAAGGAGAGAGGGGTTTGGGTTTTTGCAAGCTAAATGAAGATAGTATTTTTCTTCTTTAATTTAAAGTAAAAAAATACCTTACTCTATATCCCGAAGGTTGGCTGAATGATCCCAAAGGAGGTGTAGAAACCCATTGTGTCTGAGGCACGATGACCACTTCCTTTCTCTGGGAAGGACAGTTTAATGTGGAATCAGAACCACGGAACGTCCTGGCGTAACTTATCGGTACAGAAAGTTGGCTAAAACCGGAAATAAGGTCTGCCGAAATTTTTAAAGATAGCATGAATGTTTTTCGTAAAGACAGATTACATTCTCATGGAAGTGGGGGTATTTATAGCTGTGAGTAAATTTCTCCCATGTAATGAAATAGAAGCCAATACGATCTGTGAAATCATATGGATTAAACTCAAAGTTGCTGGGTCAAAACTCATCATAGGCGCCTTCTACCGTCCACCCGATTCCGACATAGCTATCACCGAGGAGTTATGAAATAATGTAAACAGTATAGCTAGCCGTTTTCAGGATCATGCTATGATTCTAGGAGGCGACTTCAATCTGCCTTATATTGACTGGCATAATTACGTTCACATTACAGGTAGCAGGGATAAGGCAGAGTCTGAAGTAATTCTCGAATTGTTCTCAGATAATCATCTCGAGCAGCTAGTTAATGAACCTACGCGGTGTCATAACGGTAGCGAAAATATTTTAGATCTGCTGGTTACCAACAGGCCAGAATTATTCACCGACATTTCAACGACCACAGGTATAAGCGATCACAAAGCGGTAATTGCAACTATCAGACTAATGACGAAGCGAAAAAGTAGAAAAGGGCGGATTGTATACAGAAAAAGTAAAGCCTCTAAGGAGTGATTTAGAACCTACCTGAGGAATGATTACTATAACTTCAAGTCAAAAAAGGACACCGTTGAAGAGATGTGGCATCGATTTATACGAATAGTCAGGGAAGGTATGGATATACATATACCGAAGCGGACGATAAATGGGAGTATGATCCACCGTGGTACACATGCGAAGTCAAAAGATTACTCAAAAAACAAAGGAGGTTACACGTAACGCTCAAGAAGGAAGGGGTGTCACAGCGATTTAGAAACCTTAGCTGAGTTAAGAGGACGTATTAAGAATATAATGCGTGAGGGCTTCAACGATTTTCATTCCAACTCTCTCTCTAAGAGTCTCACAGAAAACCCAAAGAATATTGGTCGTACGTACGAAAAGTCAATTGTACCAATAGCAATATTCCAGCACTAATTCGTGAAGGATAATGAAAGCCGCGATAAAGCTAACATACTAAATACTGTATTCAAAATTCATTTACTGATGAAAATAAGGATAGTGTTCCCGTTTTCCCCACGCCGTGTCGAGTTGGTGATGGAATCATTACGAATAGATACTGCAGGTATCATGAAGCAATTAGAGCTCCTGAAGTGTGGGAGAGCACCGGGCCCAGATGGAATTCCAGTAAGAGTATTTTCAGAATATGCAGCGGAAATCGGGCCATTTCTGTCTGATATATTCAGTAAATCATTAGAAGAGCGAAAAGTACCTTCAGACTGGAAAATCGCGCAAGTAACTCCGATTTTCAAGAAAGGTGATCGAAGTGATCCTGGAAACTATAGTCCAATATCTATAACATCTGTTTGTAGTAGAGTTATGGAGCATATTATATGCTCGAACATTATGAAATTTCTAGACGATAATAATTTGCTTACGACAAATCAACACGGATTTCGGAAGAAAATATCATGTGAAACACAGCTGGCCCTAATTACACACTACGTAATGAAAGTTATTGATGCAGGTTCACAAGTAGATGCCATTTTTTTTAGATTTTCAGAAAGCCTTTGACTCTGTGGCACACAACCGCCTTTTAGCGAAGCTACGAGCATACGGTATATCGGATCAGCTTTGTGAATGGATAACGAATTTTCTAACTGGTCGGTCGCAGTATGTTGTCGTTGAAGGAGAAAGTTCTTCTAATCTAGATGTTACATCGGGTGTCCTCAAGGAAGTGTAATAGGACCACTTCTTTTCTTAATTTTTATAAACGATCTCGGAGACAAAGCGAAAATCCTTTTTAGATTGCTTGCTGATGATGCGGTTATTTATAGGGAAGTAGGAAATTTCGCCGATTGCTTAGAAATTAAGCGTGATCTGGATGTTATTTTGGCTTGGTACTCTGAGTGGCAACTTACTCTAATTTGTGTTAAAAGTGCAAGACAATGAGCATAACTAACAAAAAGAATCCAGTTGTTCAGAAATACGAGTTAAACACTACCGTTATTGATATCGTCGATTCTATGAAATATTTGGGAGTAACAGTACAGAGGAACATGAAATGGTAGATAGGACGACACACGTTTCGTTTAAACTTATTGGTAAACATGTGTACTCCAACTTTCACTTTTGAGTGTAGTGAAATACTTCTTCCACCAACCTATTTGAAGGACAGGAAAGATAAAATTAGAGAAATAAGGTGCCGGACTGATTCTTATATGAATTCTTTTTTCCCTCGTACCATTAGGGATTGAAATGCACAACAAAGAGATTAGCTTTGGTGCTGAGCACCCTACTGCCACCCACAATTTTGTGAATTGCAGAGTATATATGTAGATGTAGATATGATGAAATACAACTCTTAAAAATTCTTGTTTCCGAAGGGATCTGAACCCGTGACTGTAGACAGAACCATTAGCAAGGACGCGCCTTAAATACTTACCTACCAGACCGCCTTGTTTTGAAGTATACCTGTGCTAAGTACTATAAAATCGATTAAAATTGTGTGTTTGTGTGAACAATGTTGACGAAAATCTAGATCAGAGAGGAAGGGAGACGAGGGATCTGGTTTTTAAAACCTAATATAAACAATATTTTTCTATTTGTTTTAATGTATATGTATGAAAAGTTACATCAAAATCGGATATAAAATTGTGTGTTTTGTATAAAGCACATTGACAAAAATTAAGGGAGGAAGGATAAAAGGGGAAAGCGGTTGAATTTTGCAAATCAAATAATGGCAGTATTTTTCTCTTTGTTTTAAAGTAGAAATGTGAAAAGTTCCATCGAAATCGGGCGTAAAACTATGGTTTTCTATAAAGAACATTAAAAAAATTGAGGGTGTATAGGGGAGAGAAACCTTCGCAGGCACGCACACAATAACTCACAAAAGTTCATCGTAACTAGATGAATGGTTTAGGCACGCATAGAGGACGAACAAACCAATAAAACAATCAAACAAACAAGCATTTATTTTTTTAAATTAAATTTAACTATCATTACTAATTTTTAACGCATATTATTGATGTAATTTCTGAATCTACTGAAACTATTTTTGTCACCACCTCCGCTAATATTGTAACCACCTAAGAGTGTTTTTTTTTTGTTTTTTTTGTTTTTGTTTTTTTTTAGCGCAAAATGTTATACTCTCCTTTACCTGCACACCACGCGTGATTGTATTTTTTTTTTAAAAAAAAGAGTTATAACGCCTTTTTAAAAAAAAATAGCAAAGAAAAAATTATAATTCAATTTTATTAGGATAAAAGAAACGTAGAATCAATCAGAATAGTGCCAATCTAAAGCAATTTCATTTTAGTGCTTATATACTCATGATATAATACACGTATGTATCTGCATCATGTTTATATGTATATCTGTACATAGAAGACTCTAACTTCTAGCTGTTTGTTTGGATACACAGGAATGACGCAAAAAACCACGGTCGGCTATAATGCGGTTTTGAATATTGTACAGCCTTTGGATCTTGGAGGAAATTGCGGTATATTTCATTTTGATGTTAATTCTGAAAGCTGAGAAACAAATTAGTATCCACTTTTCGTTGAACGCTTTTCCCGCAGGAACCACTGATCGGATATAGTTTATTTTTCACAATTATTTAGTTGAACACGGTGCACTTAACAATTTCTGGTCGGAATTATTTGCTTCAAGCAATTAATTTATTTATAGTGATTTCAGCGTACGAGCGGATTCGCATTATTTGGAAAATAATTATTTTTCTCGCGGCCATGCGTTATCTTGATATAATTTAAGAGAGAGGTCCGTGAAATAACAGCACACACAAAAGAAGTTGCTGGCAACAGGTAGCAATTAATAATAGAAAGCAAGTAATTTATTTTAAACAGTTAATTATAGGAGCGGAATGACACGAAATGAAGGATACAAGAAGACAAAGTTTTACTAATACTGCGATTATTTCATTTTATGAAGTTACACTCGGTGCATTCCATCCTTGTGACACCGGTTTAGCTATGCCACTGCATGTACACAAAGTGTCTACTTTAAATGTCCTACACCAGCATGCAAACCAGCGTGACCATGCTCTATCGAAACTGTTTGGCAGACTAATCTATATACCTTTCAAAAAAATCATTTCCCTGGCTGTGGAAAGAACGGCTTTGATTTTTGTAATCTTTCAGGTAACAGCATTCAGGTCTAATCTTCATATTGGTCAATTAACCATCTCTTTTGGCCTCGCTGGCTTAATGAACATAGCACTTGACCATCTTACTAGCGTTGGTTCCACGTGAGCGATACACATTCTTCCCTCTCATCCACCGGGTGGCATATGTGGCTGTAGCTCAACTCCAGCTTGTTTGGCCCAGCGTGGTGGAGGAACTCGGAGTAGGCTCTCCATCGTCGTCCCTCTGGCTTCTCACAACCGGTTTTGCTTGTGTTTACGGATCTACTCGTATTGAGCCGTGTTATGGGGGCCATGAGATAGTGATTGTGCTTCCCTGCGCGATGATCGCATCTAACTGGGCAGCTGTCGTAGCATGTGGCATTAGGGCCTTGCAATTTGCACAGATTGGGGTGACCTCTCTTGAGTGGCTGCATTTTGTAACGTTGTGTTGATCTCAGTGGTGAAGTTCATCAGCGCAGCAGTTATTGGCCTTGTATCAGCAGGTATGGCAACGAAACTACTGATTAATCTCTTCTGCTGTTTTCTTCTTCCATTCGACCTTCATTTCTGGGCCGAGCAGAGTGTTCACTTGCATCTCTTGGTTTACCGTCAAAACAAACAGCGGATGACGCTGCTAAGAGTTGGGACGCAGCATGGGACATGGACAGTGACCCCGTGCTCCGTGAAGCCGTGTCCACTGGCGTGCTCTTCGGTAGACCACAAATAACTATGCAGGGCGGTTTTTCCAGGAACCTTTATCTCGCACCAGATTTTTTTCCGTCCAGGTTCTCCAAATTTGCTGGGGCACGAGTAGGCCACCAGAAGTCCATTGTGCCCCCGCCACGCGAAAACAGGTAGCCTAGCGATTTGGTATAGACCCTCTGCAAAGGCTCCTTAGTATTAAAATGGCATTATGGTCGGCAATGTACTGGCCCTTCTTGTAAGAATGTCCTCTCGACAATATCAGTACTGCTGTCCTGCATATCATTTCTCTTGTTCCTGGTCTAATCATGACAGTTGTTTCCGCTTTGTCGTTGATGCGGGCGATGTTAGCGTTGGCGGCGGGAAGAGCTAATGGTATAACTCTTCGAAATATTAATCCTTGTTGACCTTCTTAGTGATGATGTTTAGAGAGGGTAATATTGACATCCTATCGTCTTCATCCATCTTTCTACCATATAAACCCTACAATCTTCAAGCATCATTATAAACTCTTTTGCCATTACCTTTCTAATCAATCAGAGCTCCCTCCCTTTGTCAGTGATTGAACTTTATAATATTTACTATGAAGATCCTCTGATATTTCAACTAAAATCCTATGGATAATTGCATTGTATATATTTTATAGTACTCTGTCACAAAGTTACAAATGAGTGTGCATGTTATTTATATTTACAATAATATTAGAGAATCAATATTTCGAAATGATTTCTGTATTCAACTGTACGATAATATTGCTTTTAAATCTTTTTAAATATATATGTGTGTGTGTTAAAACATTTGAATTATGACTGCAAGGAGAATAATTGAAAGTGTTTTTCTTTTTCAGGACATAATTGGATATCAAGAAACATTTTCCCAACTATGCGCTGACTATAGAAATAAAGAATCAAAAATATATATAGATAGTCTTTCCTTTTTTTTATAGTTACAAGATGAGTGAGGTCATAGATTGTCATCACGACAACAGTATCGCCACGTTTGTTGACCGCCCTTTGCAATTAATTTGTACCCTATGCCTTCATATTTCGTTTTCATGCAACTTTCTAATAATTCATGTTTTCAGTCATCATACACAATTGAGTGCTCCATTACATACCTGCAAACATTGTGGTCGTATTTTTGGAAATAAACTGATGTTACAAAAACACGGTAACGAAAACAACATTTCAAAAAAATTAGTGTTTCAGCTTTCATGTGCGCTGTGCTCTGAGATCTTTTATTCACATTATCTACTAATGAGTCATGTTTTCAACCACATATCAACTGTTTCCCGTCCCCTTTATATTTTTAAATGTTGTTCTAGTATTTTTAAAAATTTCAGTGCTCTTCAACTCCATAAATGCTTAAGCAATAACTCAGTTCTTTCAAGGTTCCCATTATATCAGTATTCATGTGCATTGTGTACTGTTGACTTTCCATCTCAGTACCTGCTAATAAGACATGTGTTCAGTCATTTATCGGCTGTTTTTCATCCAATTTATATCTGTAGAGACTGCTATGAGGTATGCCAAAATTCCAGAACATATCTGCTCCAGAAGTGTAAACGCATATTAACTCCATTACCACCGATGTTTTCAACGTTGAGGTAAGATGATGTTTCTACTTTTCCTAAGTTTTTCATCTACTTATGACTCATATTTTTTTTATTAAAGCTGCAGTGTAATGTACACTCCTTACCATTAAATCTGGCAACCGGTGTCAGATTCAATCACCCTTCTTTTACACAGTCTACGTCATCCCAGAAAATACTAACGCAATGCTAGTTCCGTCCCTTGGCAATCTCATTGGCGGATATTTCATTCAGATCCATCTATATTTTAGATTACTCATTTCCTTAAGTCAAAGAGTGAAATAAAATAGGAACACTGGCTAACAGGGAAGCATTAAGCTCCTCCCACTGACGATTCTTATTGGCGGTGTAGTCCACCAACCTTCCCCTATATTTCACTAATACTTTTCCAAAACGCAGATGGTAAAACTTATCATACAAGTTGTAATCAACGGGATTGCATTAAAGCGAGGAAAGAAGGGGCACAGTGGTATATTTTACTGAAATTGATTAACGTAAAACTATTACGATAATTATTTATATACTGGTTTTGCTATTTCCTTCTGATAATATTGCATTCATAATGTGGTCTGTGGACAAGCCAGCGGATAACCATGTTCGAGGAGGTAGAATTTAGTACTACAAAACTACAGAAACAATCATAAAGAGATTATTTCGGAAAAGTGTGTCTGTAAGACAGATTAAATAAACTGCCTTCCTAGGCAGTATTGCTGAAACACCGCCGAGTAGCTCCCCAGCGTCAGCGGCGTGGTCCTGTGGCTATGTTCTGGGCTTACGAATGTGCAGTTCTTGTTTCAATTCTGAGTATTTCATATTTTTTTAAAAAATTTATATATATTTCCATTTCTTTGATTCTTACCTACTTGCGTCAGGCTATAACATACATGAGGAGTATCTCATGACTGATAGTATCCAATGTTTCTTAACCAACTGCCCACGTAAATATGATCGGTTTTCGCGATGGTAACACTTAAAGGTAGTTAATCGGGTTTCTAGTTGCTTCAAAATCACTTCGTTTGTCCTTTTTCAAACTGCACAGATGTTTAGAAAATAATTATTTTACATTAGAACTAACTTCACCTGTCAGAAACAAATAATTTATTGTTGGAGTTATTTCTCTCGTTTTGAACCATGGCGACCATTAATTCTGTAGCTGAACTATTATCATTATTCACCATCGTCAACAAGATTTTCTGTAATCCGTAAATCATTTTAAAGGCTGAACAATTATCCAATTTTCTATATCATCAACATTTCGGCACACGCATTTTTGCAGACCCTGTGACTGTTTATGAACGACTGAGTGTGGTGGGATTAACGGTGAAGCTCTAGCCTCTCAATCGGAAGGACACAGGTTTGATACCTCTTCCGGCCATCTTGATTTGTGGTTTCCATGGTTTCCCCAAATCACTCTATGTGAATACCGGAATTGTTCCTTTAAAAGGCCATGGCCGAAATCCTTTTCACCACTACTTTCTCCCTCTAATGACCTCAATGCCGACCAGCCGTAAAATACGTTTTTATATCCTCCCTACCATGTATTTGAGCAAGTGTTGAACTTCATCTTCCATATCTTTATCGGTCAAATATTCTCTTAGCTTAGGGAAAGGTGAGTAGTCACTGGGTAACAAGTCTGGATTATAGGGTAGGTTGGTGATTACTTTCCAACCAAAGTTTTGCTTAAGAGCAACGTTGTGAGTAGGGACTGGAATGTAGCAAGGCGGGCTCCCGCAATCCCACAGGATCCCGCATCCCACATCATTAGACAGTCTGGCGGATCCCACACAAAATTAAGCGGATCCGCAATCCACAAAATGCGGCGAAAACGTGTGTCAGTCTGCGTGACTCACTGCCCCGTCGTTGTTTTCCGGCCTCACTCGGTCTCTATATGATGTTTTGCACTGTTTGCCTGTACCCTTGCAGTTGGCATTTGACTCATGTGAACAAAACATTTGCTGTTGTCAATCTTCGTCATTCGTATGTAAATAGATACACTTTTACGTATTCATTAAAACTGATGTCTGTTTTGAGGACAAATTTCTATAATTTGAGTTATGTTGCGTATTTAGTACGATTATCAAAACTATGTAATAATAAGTATTTTTTATGTGTTGCACACGTTACCTGAACCATATAGTTAAAGCTTTTTATTCACGGCTTCATTATTCCCATTTTCTGTATTTGCAGATTAAGTAATTGTGACAACTTCCTGTATTTGCGGCTGAAAATTTGATTATTCGTTGAAACGAAACTAATGTTCTCGTAGATTTAACGATCACATACCTATTTATTTAGCAGCTATCAAAAGGCAATTGTATATCCTTTCACTTTTGTTTTGGCTGCCGCCTCAATGCGTCTGAATTGAAATGCACGTTATTTGACGAAAGCCGCCAGACTTATATGTGCCACTCTGGTTTTTGATTAATCCCTCTTGTGATGATATGGTCAATTGCCAAAGTACATAATTTATGAGTGAATAGCATGTATCCTTTCAACTTCTTGTTATTATTTCGACTAACGGCAAAAAAACCTATAATGAAGTCTTCACGGCTGTATCACCCAGTTATGTTGTAAAAACACCATACTTAGACGGCTGCCTCCGTCGTCTTCCTCACGTGTGAAATTTTATGTTTTTACAATGAAATCCGGCAATACATCCGTGAGGACTTCACTGCAATCATACGCCGAGAAATTCTCCTCTCTTACAAAAGAAAAAAAATTCACTCAAAAAAAGTCGTTATGCCATTTGAAGTAAAACTGAAATACTTGACAGTTTATATCTTGGTGAGTAGTTTCTTTTAATAACAATGAATCAACTATAAGACCAATTAAGGAATCAGGAGACATAATAATGAGTCACACAAAAACAATTCTTTTAAAAATAGGCCAAGTTTAGTGCTTTTGCAGTGACAAAAAGTTATGAGATCTTGTTCTGAGCCAAGTCTACACTTTACAGAGTATATTTATTTCGCTTTGTTTAGTATAATGCTCTCTCTCGGTGTTATGGAACGTTTTTTTAGAATTATTTTATTTTAATAGAAACTCTGGTAACTTGGCCATGTTTTTAAACTGATGTGAAGTAAGGCTAAGACTCAATATATTCCATTTTTGATTATTTATTTACAAATTGGTTCAAATTTAAAAACAAAAATGTAAAACCTCGAAATATACTTAAGAAATGCTAAACAAAAAAAATTAATGTTATTTTGCCAAATAAAATATTTTTCACTGTTAATTTCTATAATTTAACGTTAAAATTGATTTATTAATTTAATTAACAGGCATTTATTATTTAATTTATTAATGCTTGAAATAACTATGTTTTAAATACATGCGTTAAAAAACTGTTGGCGACATTCCTTCTGGATTCCGCGGGTTGGTGCAAATCCCGCAGGATTGAAACCACTGCAGAATTTCAATCCTTAGTTGTGAGAGGCGACGTGTGGACGAGGTTTGTCATGGAGAATGCTTGCGTCCTGCTTAAAATTCATTTTCTTCGGTTCTAAATTCAGTTCAAATTCTGAGTTTTCTGTGTTCTGTCAGTGTTTATTGCAGCTGGCATTAACTCAGCTAACAATACCTCCTTCCGATCCATTTTCTTTCTTTCCTTCTTCTTCTTCAACTTCTTTTTTTTTTTTTTTTTTTTTTGCTTATGGCATTGCACTTTTTCGAGGTCATTAGAGGCGGGAAATGACTTGTGGCAAGGAACGGGAAGAAATTCGGCGATGGAATTGTACAGGAATCGTCCATCATTTGTATGGGGAATCCATAGGAAACCCAAAACTGGATGGCCGAACAGGTATTCCAACCCGCCTCCTCGTAAATGCGGAACCAGAGCGTTATGGCTAACCCACCACGCTCGGTCTTTTTAGTCCTTAAACACTGTCTACCTTACTTTACCAGTAGACTGTGTTTGTTTGAATTTTTGTGGCTTAGCCGATTTTGGAGTCGATTATAACGGGTGATGAAAAGTAAGCGTTCAACTTTATATCTGAGACTAAACAACAGTCACAGGAGTGGCGAAATCCTTCTTCGCCAAATGCTGGTATTAATTTATGTTGTTATATTGAAGTAATTCCAAAAAGTATAACGCAGAAAATGTCATGCTTTATTAAGTAATTAGCATTTAATCCCCATTATTGTTTCTGATAGGTAAAGTTAAATCAACTGTAATATAATTATTTTCGAAACATCCGTTCAGTACGAAAAAGGTGAGACGATGTGACTTCATAGCGGCTTTAAACCAGGTAACTACATTTCAGTGTTGCCGTCGCGAAAGCGTTCATATTAACGTGGGCAGTTGGTTAAGAAACGTTGGAAACTCTCAGTCCTGAGATATTCCTCAAGTATGTTATAGCCTGACGCAAGTAGGTAAGAATCAAGGATATATTATATGCTAGAGCAATGTATAGGTTTGGAACGATTAAAAAGGAAATAAATACAAATTTAAAAAAATATGAAATACTCAGAATTGAAACAAGAACTGCACATTCGTAAGCCCAGAACATTAGCCACAGGACCACGCCGCTGACGCTGGGGAGCTACTCGCCGGTGTTTCAACAATTCTGCCTAGGAAGATAGTTTCATTGAATCTGTCTTGCAGACACACTTTTCCGAAATAATCTCTTTATGATTGGTTCTGTAGTTTTGCAGTACTAAATTCTACCTCCTCGAACATGGTTATCCGCTGGTTTCTCCACAGACCATATTATGAATGCAATATTATCGGAAGGAATTAGCAAAACCAGTATATTATAACTATCATAATAGTTTAACGCTAATCAACTTCAGTAAAATATACCACTGTGCTCCTTAATGCCTTGCTTTAATGTAATCCCGTTGATTACAACTTTTATGATAAGTTTTACCATCTGTTTTTTGGAAAAGTATTAGTGAAATGTAGGGGAAGGTTGGTGAACTACACCGCCAATAAGAATCGTCAGTGGGAGGAGCTTAATTCCTCCCTGTTAGCCAGTCTTCCTATTTTGTTTCATGTATTGACTTAAGGAAATGAATAATTTAAAATATAGATGAATGAATAAAATATCTGCCAGTGAGATTGCCAAGGGAGGAGCTAGAATTTCGTTACTGTTTCCTAGGATGGCGCCGTTGTCAGATTATGCTGAAGAAGAGTGACAGAATCTGACCTCGGCGGTCAAGTTTATACTGCAGATGAAGCTGTAAAATCATGTTGCTCTATTGATCTATTACTCTCGTATAGCTGGCCAAGTGAGCTTAGTGTCCTCGCACAGAATATCAGTGAGCATATCCTCACTGCTATTTATATTGAAAACTCTATGCTCACTTCATTTGTTCACTTCATTTTGTGGTATCAATATTTAAAACCTAGAAATCTTCAGTTTATTATTACGGGTTAAAAAATAATCTGTCAAAAGTATTGTCGACGCTGAAACTGTAAGAAGTTTGTATCAAGTCGATTCCTCCTAGTAATAGGCCCA
This sequence comes from Vandiemenella viatica, assembly GCA_031002005.1. Classification (NCBI taxonomy): domain Eukaryota; kingdom Metazoa; phylum Arthropoda; class Insecta; order Orthoptera; family Morabidae; genus Vandiemenella; species Vandiemenella viatica. The sequence goes on along the minus strand of CM061921.1, from coordinate 5,887,947 downwards.
TGAATGTTTTCTCACAAGATTAAAAAAAAATATATTATTGTTATTCATCACAATGTTATTATCAAAATGATAAGGAAACTTTTAGTTAGTGTCTTTAGATATCGAATTTTACCGACTTTATTTAAACACAACTAAGCTTAAGTGAAGAAAGCGTGATTCCTAGTCTGAGGACTACAGGCTGTTTAATAAAGTAATCTAGAATATATTGATGGTTTTAGAAACAAAGTTTCCCAATCCTGTCAATACACTATATATTTTATCAGTATGATGGCTGTTAAAATTAATGTTCAATATTAACAAGCCAGATAAACACAAGCTTTAAGAATCATTAGGGACTATCATCCACGTAGAAACATCCAGGCAATACAGTCATTTTCCCCTCACAGCTCTCCTTTTAAGTAAACAAGTTTGTTTAAAATTATGGAATGTTTACCTGCGTGGTGTGTAATGTGAGGCATTTTGTTCTGTATATTATGAGATACAGTTCTAAATGAAGGTGTTAGATTGTAATAGCTAATATTTTAATTGAAATACCTTAGTATATGATGTTGTACCAACTAGTAAATGTTGTTGTGTTTTCAGTTAACGGAAATTGTTTTAATATATTCAAATGAATGTTAAAATTCTTTGAATTGTTAGTAATTTTAATTAAAATCGTTTATATTTAGTTCTAAGAAGTTTAATTTTAATTTTTTATGATAATATTTGGTTTGAAGTTGTGGTAATATGTACAGTAGTAGTGCCTTTGTATGCACCCAGAATTAAATTTTTTATGATAATATTTGGTTTGAAGTTGTGGTAATATGTATAGTAGTAGTGCCTTTGTATGCACCCAGAATTAAATTTACGCCTACCAGTAGTTTTCCTAGCCTTTGACCAGGCAAGTAGCTATGAATCTGATGTATGTTTATAAACATTTTCTTGCAAATAAGTATAACACTGAATGCATCTTATTGATTTAGAATTTAATGAAACGTTATAATCACAGTTGAGAAAGTTAATAACACTTGTGGAGAGTTAGTGTTTGTTATTCCTAGTGACATTACAACTGGAATTTGTGAGAAAGGTGATATCATTGCAAAACGGATGGTCATGAGGCTCTGGTTGAAATTTGAAAGCATAAAAAACATGTGGATAAGTAGATTGAAATTAGTCATATTTGTATGAAAGAGAACACTGTTGAGAGTTTAACGTGACAAGTAGAAGAAATGTGAAAAAATTCGACCGGTACAAGGAACTACACCGAAAATATATAATTTACTAAATGAAGAATTGGACAGGAGATATTTAAATGTTGTAATATGAAGGAAACTTTGCAATACATGTGGAAAACTGCAGAAGTATGAGAAATAAAAAGCATCAGCAGTATTTCAGTAATATAATAGGGATTCCATTCAAAATAAATTTAACAACTGTTAATCCCATTGCTAAAGACAGATTTTCATAAACACATATGTGCAGGAAGAATGTGTAACGAGATAGAAAGGAAAATTCCGTAGGAAAACTAGAATTTCGGTTGCCCAGATATAAATCCGTCCCTCTAGAAAATTGAATATTATTGGCATTGTTACTAGAATAAAATTTGATGTCAATATACCTAAAACTTTACCTCTCTTTCATAGTATTGCCTTAAAATCTGTCACGTGCCTTAAAAATTTGTGAATACTCAGTCATCCGCACGTCTAGTAGTATGTTTGTTATTGTTCCAGAACAGTTTCTGAAAGGCAGGGAGCCGGCAAAAACAAAAAAAATCGGAAACATATGGAAGTGCAGGACTCTAATTGCTTTATTCAAATGCTAATATACTCACTAAAACTACAAATGAGATAGGATGGCATTTCCTTGCTCACTAGTGATTTGCAAAGTACATGAAACTTACAAAACATATGCAGAAACGCTGTCCTCAGCAATTATACACACTTATCAACGCCATCCTAGGATATCTATAGCTGCAGAAGTCCTCGTCATACGCTGCTCTCCACCATTCCGTGTATTTAACCACAAGAAGGAATCCAGGGGAGTTATTCCCTCTGAATGTTGAGGCACTGCACCCTATCCAGCGATTTCCAAATGGCATCTGCCTTATGAAAAAAGGTTGTCTGATGCATCATTTCATGAATCCGGATTTAACTTTGTATATCTTACCTTTCAAAACGTTTGTACATCTATTTCTGTAACACTCTGTATTCCAGCAAAGTGCTCTACATACATAATGCAGAAATAACATGCGAAAATCTAATCTGGCATTTGGAATTAAAATAAAAGAATGATATCTGCTTGTTTTTGGAAGATTAATTTGGGGAAACCTTTCCTTAATTTTTGAAATGATATAGATATCATTTGAGGTTTGAAACCTCAAGGAGACGTTTCATCAGTTCCCTCAAATCAGCCGACGGTTTTAAAAAAGTTGTGTACCTTCTTCTGAGCCGATCTATGGTTGGATGACCTCTACACAAACTAAAGTCAAAACCCTGTGACTGCGGCTTCAGAGTGTGTTAAAATCAATCTTCAATAAACTGTATTTAATAAATTCAAATTTAAAAAGATTAATAATATTGTTTGATAGCTGATAAATAATACCTTACCAGGATATCTTAATTAATTATTGATAAAACTGCCTACTAGATTTTATATAACCATTGCCTGTAGAACCTTGAAAAGACTGAAAGCTACACATATAAATATATGGACGAAAAGCAGATCAATAATATAACCATACCCACCATACTAAAAAATTATTTATTTATAACTTTGAAAGTTATTTTGAATAGGAACTAATGACAAGTTATTCTGATATTAGTTTCAGTATAACTGCTTTTATTTAGAAATGCCTGGTAATTGGTTCTTCTTTTATGGGCATAATATATCATTGTCAAAAATTATCAGACTTGTATAGAAAAACTTGGCTTTTCTTCCATTATTATGACTTTTCATACTTTTATTAGAATATTTAGTGATATTTTAGTATACATTTATTGCAGCATCGTTTAATCTCCAGTAATATTTTCAACGTACAGAAGAATAATTCTAAAATCAAAATCAAAAGGGAGAGGACACTTTTACATGACATGGTCTACCACTGATATTAAATTGCATCTACTGAAATTTGATTACAGGTGTCTTTCTAGATAAGTAGTTATTCTTTACATACATAACTATTTTTTTGTTTCTTCTAGGTATAAACGTGTGCCTGGAAACTACACATCGGTGATGCACCATCAGTTGCTCTCCAACACTAGTCATTGAATTTATTTACGTGGATTGTCATTTGTGTGTGACGTTTGTGGAAAGTCATTTAATCAATCTAACTACCTAACACGCCATAAAAGAATTCATTCAGGTCAACGGCCATTTGCTTGTGAAATTTGCGGGAAGTCGTTTTTCCAGGATCATAAGCTAAAAATGCATAAAAGAATTCATTCAGATGAACGTCCATTTGTTTGTGAAGTTTATGGAAGAGCTTTCTCCCAATCTAGTAAGCTGACTATTCATAGAAGAATTCATACTGGAGAGCGGCCGTTTGCTTGTAAACTTTGTAAAAAATCTTTTACTCAGTCTTTTCACCTTACAATACACACAAGAAATCATTTTGGAGACCGCCCATTTGCTTGCGACGTTTGTGTGAAATCATTCGCTGTGTCTTCTAGCCTAAAACGCCACAGAAAAATTAATTCAGGAGAACGGCCATTTGTTTGTGATATTTGCAACATAACTTTTACTGCAGCTTTTGACCTCAGACGCCAAAGAAGAATTCATTCTGGGGAACGGCCGTTTTTTTGTGAATTTTGTGGGAAAGCGTTTGTTACTTCTTATAGCCTTACACGCCATAGATTGGTTCATTCTGTTGATCGTCCGAGAGCTTGTGAAGCTTATTTTCAGGTACATTAAAGCCCATGGAATAATTCAGTGAGGAATAATGGCCGTTTACCTGTTATGTGTGTTGTTACTTGAGTGTTTTTTATTAACTATAACGTGTATTCATTTACTAGGTTTTTTGTATCAGCACTACCATGTTGCCTTTGAATGACCCAGTAAAAATTATATCGTGTTTCTGAAATTTGGCTTTTTGTCTTTCCAGTGTATTGTTTATATTTTTGTAATGAGTGTATTTCAGTTTTGTAATTGTTTGTCTTATTTAGTTTTCTATTTGTTCACTCATTAGGACTGTATTTGATGATATGTTCTGTGGTGTTTTTCCGGTGCTATTATACATTCAGATTCAGTAATGATATGTTAAATCAATTTGTCCTTGTATTTGTGTCAAGTTGTAACCATTTGTGTAATGAATGGTTTTTTTTATTCACTTAAGTGTATATTAATCAAGTTGATGAGTTTGTGGAAAGTTGTGAATTAGGACTATTGTTTTTATAAGCTATTAGCTGTGGTTATTTTTCAATGTATTTATTTTATTAATGTGCTCTAGTTCTATTGTATCTATGATAGCTGCTATGTGATCTTCAATTGTTCCTAAAATATCTCTCACTATTTCTAAATTATTTAATTGTGCTGCAAGATTTGGGTAGGTGGTGTAGAGTGTTTTCTTGTTTTTTAAATTTTGGTATAAATTACCGTTATTTCCTTTTGAATGCATTAGTTTTCTGTTATTGTTTTTACCTGCAGAGGTAGTTTGGAGCTATTCCTCAACTTCAAGTTTAAATATTTTTCTTGAAAGCATAACTGGTTAAATTTGGTGATCTGAATGGGCTTGTGCATATAGAGGTGTTGAATTTTGTAGCACTGAAATTATGTAAAAGTCTATACAATATTAATCGGATTGTAGGCTGCAGCTATTGTACAATAAATTTTATAAATATAACACCATCTAAAGGCAATTGTTGGGGTTAATGATTTTTTTTATTCCTAAAATAAGTAACCCACTTGTGATATGGGAGTCATAAGTGACTGTAAATGTATGGTTTTATAACTGTAGAATTATAATTATAAAGAGAAGTTTCGACATGAATCTTTCAGCAAATACTATAGATACTGAAATGATAGAACCATCAAAGAACAACACATTTAATACAAAAGATAAACAGGATACCGATACCTCTCACAGCAGCAGTTTGATCACATGATGTAGTGTACATGATCTCCGTCATCCTAGTCAGTGAAAAGAATAATATTATTCAAAACAATCTCTCTGTGTATAACGCAGTCGCTAATGCTCATACCAAATAGTTAACAGAAATACTACACCTTATTATGTTAAAAAAAATTGCAATTGGGCAATAATGACCATATCCAAAATGAAAGGATGCATATGGACTCTCTAGCTTCATGAATCATTGAAAATATTTTCAAGGACCATAGAGATCAAAGCATATTCCGAAACAAAAAAACAATGTAATTTATTGGTACAGATATGTTAATGATATCATATTCCTGATAGATGAATCACCATATAATATCTCATTATTCCATAAATAAGTATTATCCCAAGCAAAATAATATTTAACACAGACAAAAAAAAAAAAAAAACAGAATAGTCATTAAACCTCCATGCCATAAGTATAACTAAAAAGGGTCTGTCACACACGCAGCATATATAGAAAATCCATTCGTAATGACAACAGATTTAACCATCCTAACAATCACAAACAGGCACCACTCAGATGCACGCTAAACAGATTAAATACTATATCTAAGAAAGACAACATCTTAAGATACATCACAATCAGCAAAACAGCACAGAATAAAGGGTACTCTAAATCATTAACTATATTTCTTATAAAACCACTCGTCATTGTTCACCATGTGTTGCTGAAACTTAATTAATCAGTCCTTAGATTTGTTTTAAGGTCACCATACGATATAAATACCTTTCACCAAATTATGGTAATATCTATAACTTCTAAATAATAAGCTAGTTGATAAAAAACAATAAAATAGACACAACTTTTATTTAACTTCCGCCGAAATTCTCCTAAACACATATACGACTAAGGCATCAAAGATTCTAAAGCATATTACTCGTGCTATAGATAAACATTATACTGCTTTTGATCACGCTGCACTTCATCTAAACAATTCTCATTTACAAGAGAAATATTCAAATTTACAAAGAATTATTATTTATGTCTCTCACACTATAATGTACTTAACAATAAGTTTGAAACTAACAGGAAGCCAGGTCTATGAGCTGTAAAAACCCTCCCTGTGGTTCATGAAATTTTATACTATTTAATTCAGTGAAGCCTTCAAGAAATTATTAAGGTAGCTAAACGTTAATATATACAAAAGTGAATTAATTAATTAAAGTACCTACTAAAATCTATTAAATTAATTATTCCATCCAATATTCGTTCTGATATTAGTTTACAATTTATAACTCACATACAAGTGCAAAGAATAATATATTAATACAGTTATTTGCTTCCATATTTAATTGCTTAATTTTCTATTTTTGGTAAGTAATTATTTAATTATATTCATTAATTTTAACACAAAACAATTTCTTTTCTATAATCTATATATATTCCGTCACCCAGCCCAAATATTACCAAAACCGCAAAAGTGAATAAAAAACTAATTTAATAAATACAGTAACCTCTCTCCGAGGTATGCATTACAAAAACTAATTGACATCAAACTAGTTGATATTTGGACACTCCTTCCCAAAACACCGATCAGATCAAGGCCCCTACATCTTACAATATTGAACGGGCTTCCGGAATTTCCCGAAACTGCTAGAAATCTCCTTTTCCTGGACTTTCCAGTTTTCTTCTTTCAACACACTTATAAATAACTTTAAGCCATTGAAAGATACATGAATATTTTTAAAAAAAGGGAAAATTTTTTTTTTTTAAATATTGATTCAGAACACACAATATTATATCAGAAAATGACTGACCACTATATAATTTACTATCAAATCCCTTCAGAATCATTTTCTCATTACTTTGTTTCACTCTGATCCAATAATTCACAAATACTGCGTCAGCTTTAAAAGAAATATACTGGTTTAAAGCAAATGTATTATTGTTCTCTGTCTCTAATCAATCGGCGATGTTGCTAACCCCAGGAGACCTTAACACTGTCATAACTTTTTAAGTTATTCCCAAAATCAATATTCGACATATTACTCAAATTATTGCTTATAGTTTCCTCGCCTTCAGGATCATCAGTCATATTCATGTAAACATCTATACTGTCACAATTGGTTTTTAAATCTCCACAAATACTGTTAATTGAAAACTACACACATCACTACATGTACAGTATATCATTACGTTATCTTGACTGTATACAAAGCAAAATATTAATGGCTGATCAAAATAGGAGTAAAGAAATTTAACGCTGTACCAATGGCCAAACATTGGTTTATTCTGTAACTATCGGAGATGGTAATAGCACACCGAAGGCTGATGCAGCGAGACACAATTTATACTTTTAATTCACGACTTAAAGAGCAATCTCATGTTGACGCAGTTTTATTGACTTTTATAATAACTTTAGACTTTGTGTCTGGTATTAGGTTATTTAGGAAACTTAATAGCTATGGAATTAACTGAACGAAAGAACACAGCGTGTAGTTTTCGATGTTGTATGTTCATCACCGACCTAGGTGGGTAGTGGGAGAAGGGAATTGACTACCCGCAGCCTGAACCAAAAAAGTTTATAAGCTCAAGTAACTTCTCGCTTCATTGATCGTTGTAATCGAAACCCTCCTTCCTGCTTTCCCCCTTCTCACCGTCCCCCCCTCCACTCCTTGTAACTAATACCCCCTATAACCACAACGAGCTTAATACTTTACTGAACACTACAGTCGATACCCAGTTGTAATTGTTACGCCACCATGCTCGGTAACTCTAATAAATACCGATGCAAGGAATTTGCAACATGGCTGAAGAGTGATGGACAACTTGACAACCAGCGCCTACAACATCATACAGGGAAATGCCGATGTGATCAAAGCAGCAGGAATCTATAGACTTCACTGGGTATATAGAGTAATGAACATCTGGAAAGAAGAAAAAGTCCCCTCTGATTGGCCAAAGGGAATTACAGTGCCAATATTTAAAAAGAGTAGCCAAAGAAAATGTAACAATTACAGATGAATAACTCTCCTATCTCATGGCCTCAAGCTAATGGAGAAAATTATAGAAGGAAGGCTGAAGAAAGTCATTGAACCGCAGCTTGAAGAAGAGCAGTTTGGATTTAGACCTAACAGATCTAATCTTCACTGTTCAGGAAGATCATGGAAAATATTGGGAGAGGGGAAGAGATGTCATCTTTATTTTCTTAGATATAGAAAAGGAAATATCTGTCCAAACGAAAGGTACCAACAAACTTGATCACCAAGGTTAGAATGCTTAATGTGATTTGCCAAAACTGCATTCAAATTGAAGACTATATAATCCCCTCTGACATAGTTGAAAAGCCCTGAAAAGCATGACTTAATGAAAACCACCAGGCTTATATGCTTCCTTAAAAAGGCCATGGCCGAATTCCTTCCCATTCCTTGCCCTCCATCCTTTCCCGTCTCTAAAGACCTCGCTGTTTAGAGACGTAAAGCAGTTAAAAAAAATTGTTTAAATTCTTATCATAAAAGACGAAGAAGTACAACAGAAACTGAATATCTGGAATAAGCATTTTAAGGAATTTGGTCTTAAAATAAGCCGCAAAAAAACAGTGGTAATGGCTGTCAGCAGACAGAATATAAAACCTGTAATTTATCTGGATGGTAAAAATTGAATCAGGTGGATAATTTTCAGTACCTTTGCAGTAAAGTGACCTCTGAGAGTCGATCCTAGAACGAAATTACCAATAGGGTACAAAAAGGAGCTCAGTTTTACCATCGAGTTAGGCACCTTGTGTGGGACAATCATATTCCAATTACATCCAAAATGTCACTGTATAATTCATACTCCTTGCCGATTACAACATACTTCCTGGAAATACTTGTATGTACCACTACCAGCATAGATAAAAACAGACTCCTGGCGGCCAAAATGGAGTTCCTAAGATCAGTGGTACAGAAAACCGGAAGAGACCAGATCAGGAATGAAGTGATCCATAAGTAGATCCCAGTCAATGAAACCCTTCAAGAAAAAATTGCCAAAGCAAGATTGAGATTGCTGGGACATGTCAAGTGGACCCAACAAGAATATCAAGGATATGGTTGGAAAAAGAACTGAAGGGTAAGAAACCAAGAGGCCGGCCCAGAAGGAGATGGATTGATCTTGTGAAACTGGACCAACAGTGAAAGGTCTAGTATCCAGAAGAGGAAACGTACTGGGACAGGCAAAGGTGATGAGCGTTCTTACATCGCACCCGGCAAACTGGAGACAGGAGAAGAAGATGATGATGATCTCCAGTAATATCAGAAGAGGACTTCGACATCAATAACATGGCGATGGAATTAATGTTGGCGATTCAGGAAGCAATGAGAGCTGCTGTTCCTCTAAAGAAGATTGATGGTAAAACGGATAGATCTTTGACCAAGAATTGCAAGCACTGTGATCAAACGTAGGAAAAGCTAGAAAAGCCTACCAAAAGAGCCGAGAAGATACCGAAAGAGATTTCTTTCTTATTAGATGCGGACAATTGAGAGTAGAATACAAGCAAAAATTTCTACAACCAAGCAAGGTAGATGTGAGTCGTTTGTAGAAGAAAATCTGGAGGTTAACCCATGGGGAACTCCATATAAATTAACCATTGATAAAATACGACCTCCCACCACGTTGTACTCAATCAGAAGAGATGACGGATCAATTACACCTAACTGGAAGTAATCAGCGGACGAATTGTTCAACAGCTTACTGCCGCACGACAGAGTAGAGGAAAACACCGGACAAGAAGATGACCTCTACCGTGAAATGTGGCAACCCCATGTCAGTGGATAGATGGACAGCGACATATCTCGTGATGACGTGATACAAGCAATCAATTCTCTGACCTTGGGAAAAGCACCAGGTCCAGGTATCTCAGCTGAGGTACGCCAGAAGTTGATCTTGGATGTAGCCGCAATTCTGTGCAGATTATTTAACGAATGTCTTAGGCAGGGAAGTATACCAAGCATCTGAAAGTGTGTGGAAGTTGTAATACTCAAGACAGTAGATGACAAATATTCCCTCATATCAAAATAATTTCGCCCGATCTGCGTATTAAATGTGATGCGGGAAGTTGCAGGAGAAAATCCTGTGTAAAAAGCTTCAAGACTTTAAAACAGCCAGGGGAATGAACCCAGATCAGTATGATTTCATGGTAAGAACTTTAACTGAGGATGCAATAAACAAAGCAATAGAAATAATCAAAGGGTAGGAGAAGAATCCTGATTGATATCTCCGGGGCTTTCGACAACTTGTGGTGGCCAGCATTGTTTGCAAGACTCCTGCAAATTCACTCTCCAACGCGGCTGTATTACAGTCTTAGAGACTACTGTAAGTGTAGGACTGTTGCTATAAAATGTCCTAACAATATAATCACTAGAGAAATAAACAAAGGCTGCCCTCGGGGATCTGTCTGTGGCCCTATTTTCTGGGATATAGAATTAGAACTAAGACTGAAAATTCTTCAACAAATACCTACATTGGTAGGACTGGTTGCTTTTGCGGACGATATTCTTTTGCAGGTTGAAGGGATATCAAGAGCTTGTAAGGCACTTGGTTACTAAGTGATAAATTAATGTCCTGGTGGTACTACTCAACATGACGTGTATTTCAGTTCTTAATTAAATGTTCGTAAGATTACAGGTTTGATACCGTCCGGTCGCCAGTGGGGATTCCACAACTAATACTAATAATTTATAGTCACTCACAAGATTAATCACGTAGAACAGTCAACAGTGGCAGTTACCAACAAAATAAGTAGGAATTGCCAACACATAAATCACACAAAAGTTTACATTCAGAACACACATTTATTGTCTGAATAAGCAAAAGAAATACGTCGCCGAAGTAACCACCAGTTACAATGACTCGTGTTATCGAAACTTCTTCTCCAAAGCGTGCAGGATTCGAACCGAGCAGGTACAAGTAACATGTGGAGCCAATATCACAATAGTTTATTCGGAACACTGTTCTTGTTCTCATCCACCGACACTCCAAATACTTCTTCAAATCACCGTACAAGTTAATGGAACAGTTATAAGCACTTTTTAAATATTCGTCCTCGCGGCATCGTTCTTAACAGTCGACCACTTTCGACATTCACTTCACGCGCTCCCGCCGCAAACTATACTTCTCTGCCATCTTGCTCTCACTGTCCAAAGATAATCTCTCACCGACACTACTCTCGAATCGCGTCAGTTCGATTGCATCGTTACACCCCCCTCGTTGGCTTTAAGGCGTAAGATACAGTTGACAAACGCGTATCCTTTCGCCGGACCCAACCTTACTGACATTTGAGATTTTTTCAAACCCTAAACAAATCTGGTGGTACTCGACTAATTCATTTACAAAAATGGGTACATCCTTAGAACAAAACATCAGACCAAATACAACATCGAAGAAAACATCAAATACAAAAGTTAAACCTCTCCAAAACACACCAGTCTCCTTGAGTATACACAATATGAATATATGACAATAAACACAAATGAAAACAAACTTGAAAATTATCAGAAATCATTCAGTTTCCTCCGGAAACACCGTGCAGTCACTTTCTTTCTCACAAACCAAAGGGTACATTGATTACAATTCCCTGCCTCGGGGCCACACTCCTATGATTCACAAACTAACAGTACTGAGATTACTCTTCCATTCGAAGCCAGTCAAATCAGTAGGAAATCCTCCCCATGCTTACATTACCCTTTCGTGAACCCTTCTCCATTTTGAGAAAGAAGCAAGTTAAATGAAACAAATAAGTCATGCCACATAGACAACACCAATCCGAAAATGTGCAAATGCGGGAAGCATGGTGGCACCAAGAGGCGAGCCCTTTTACTCTATTGTTTGACTCCCCCCACCACCTTGTGTCTCCGCACTCGTAACCCTCCAGGTATTTGCAAGAACCCACACCATCAAAGCATTTACAAACCGATACTACTCCACACAAAATCCCTACACCTATCTGATCTAGTGACACTTATTCTAGACATCCCTTCATAATGCAACTCAAAACATTTATTGCTTAACCTATACCAAATATCCTCGTGATCTATCTCAACCAAAGGAAAACACCTAGCGAGAAATACTAAACTAAGCAAGCTTATAAGATACAAGACTTTTAAGAAAGAACTCAAGGTTTATACTAAACACTTATATTGAAAGTGTGCTCCAAACTTAAAACCTATGAAAATCTTTTTTTTTCCCCAACATAAATTATTTACAAGAAAAACAAAAATGTAGTGCATAATAATATAAATCCCTAATGCTAAAATAAGAATGGTTGTATTTGAATTTCAGTATGTTGAGACCCTCGTGAAACAAGTCCAATTTACTTTTGGACCAGAATGAGATTATTCCTTTTTTCTTAACATACACTCCCGGTTCTTCCCTCCTAACCTTCCTTTTCTTTCTACGTTTCCTTTTTTTCATTGTGGCATTACACTTTCCAAAAGGCTCAAGTGGATGTTGGAGAATAAAATCTTTCCTTAAAATATTTGAAAACATTGTAGTATGAGCATCTGTGTTAGCACTAAAGAACTGTTCAACCTGTACAAATCGCTTTCCACCAATGGTAATTTCATTTCCCCCTGCTTTAGTAATGTGGTGTGAAGAGAAAATGAGGTCTGTCCCACAAGGAAACATCAAATTATGTATGTGGTTTGCCAACCTAGTGACAAAAGTGAGTTTACGATGTTGAAAGATAGCTTTGGCCATAGGCAGTTTGCTCTTCGCAATAGAAATTGGAGTAATATTATCTATATGAACACCTGTGTGGGGGCAATGACATTCTGAAATTAATTGAACACTATCGGGCTTAACTTGAGCACCGGGATGGGAGTTAACAGGCGAAATATCATGCGAAACAGGAATTGTTTCCTGGGCCAAAACAATGTTCTTATCGGTTACTGGTACTAGAAGTTCCATTTGTGAATCATCAGAGGATTGCAAATTATTCTGAAGATCAAGGTTACCTAATTTCAAGTTATTCTGAGACTCAAGCTTATCTGGATGCAATTCAGTTACAAAATTGAGATTATCTGACGTCATTTTAAAACTTGATTGCAAAGAATTATTATATGACTCCACCTTTGCTCCCAAATCAGACCTTAAACTATGCAGCTCCCTTCGTAAATCAGACCGCAGTCTATTAAAACTTGAATCCATATTTGATTCCACACTTGATTGCAAAGACTTAATACTTGCATGCAAAGAATTATAACTTGATTTCAAAGAATTAATATTTGAATGCAAAGAATCATTAATGTTTGATTCCACCTTTGCTAACGCGGACTTTAAGTATTCAAATATAGTGGACAGCGACACCTCTGGTTCCACGGAAGATGTCAACTGATCGGTGTGCCCATCACAAGTATCATCCACAGGCTCGCGGTTTGGCACCACCAGACCCCCATCACCCACATCACTTTCAGACGCCATGGCACAACTCAACATTAACTACAATTTACCAAGTTATTCTTGAAAGAAACTAGGATCACAAAATACTTCAGTCACTAATACTTCCCTCTTAGCTTTAGCATCAAAGTTCCAGAAATTACTTTGCTCAAAGAAAATTAAAAAAACACTCGGAACTAGTTGACACTTTATAACCAAAGCATTACAAATATAATTAGTTGATTCCAGTCTCATTAAAATTAAATTTTCCACTCATGTGGTTCCTTGAAATTTAATAGAAGTCGAAAAAACATTACTCCAGTGAGTCCACAGGAAAATTATAGAAAAATCCCGTTAACACGAAAACTAACTACTGGCTCAAACTGACAAGTTCCTATTTTAAACAAATTGCTTGGGGATTTTCCCACTCATTTAACTATTTAAAAATTGAATAAAGGTCGAAAGAAATTTATTTCGACCGGTTCACATGAAATTAACAAATTCTGTTTGAAAACGAAAAACTACTCCTGTCAGTTTGTGAATCTTACATAACAAATTGAAATTTGCACTTCCCTTTCGTCGACTTTCACAGCTGCCGTCTGCTATTCTGCCGACCGCTGCGTGCCCGCGTCGTACCGCGCCGCCGTGTTGTCCGCGACGTTCCACTACCGCCGCGCTAAGAAGTACCGCGCCGCCTCGGTGTCGAGTTGTTGTTGTTGCTTGGTCCGCGTCTGCCGAAATACTGCTCAGCTCGGCTATTGTCGTGTCTGCTCGGGTTCCGTCGTTACTACAAGGTCGTGCTCACGTCTCGTTGAAATAGGTCCATTATCGCCGATTGTTGTTCAAACTACTCACATTTCCTACTCGGTTTTTAGAGCATAAAATCCACTTCGGTGTTGACTAATGTCATTTACTACCTCCGTTTTCACTTATACTGTCCTGTCACGGTCGCCATGTAAGGCACTTGGTTACTAAGTGATAAATTAATGTCCTGGTGGTACTACTCAACACGACGTGTATTTCAGTTCTTAATTAAATGTTCGTAAGATTACATGTTTGATACTGCCCGGTCGCCAGTGGGGATTCCACAACTAATACTAATAATTTATAGTCACTCACAAGATTAATCACGTAGAACAGTCAACAGTGGCAGTTACCAACAAAATAAGTAGGAATTGCCAACACATAAATCACACAAAAGTTTACATTCAGAACACACATTTATTGTCTGAATAAGCAAAAGAAATACGTCGCCGAAGTAACCACCAGTTACAATGACTCGTGTTATCGAAACTTCTTCTCCAAGCGTGCAGGATTCGAACCGAGCAGGTACAAGTAACATGTGGAGCCAATATCACAATAGTTTATCCGGAACACTGTTCTTGTTCTCATCCACCGACACTCCAAATACTTCTTCAAATCACCGTACAAGTTAATGGAACAGTTATAAGCACTTTTTAAATATTCGTCCTCGCGGCATCGTTCTTAACAGTCGACCCCTTTCGACATTCACTTCACGCGCTCCCGCCGCAAACTATGCTTCTCTGCCATCTTGCTCTCACTGTCCAAAGATAATCTCTCACCGACACTACTCTCGAATCGCGTCAGTTCGATTGCATCGTTACAAGCTGATATCAAAATAAAGTGTGAGAAAGTGTTAAATGTTCTTGAGAAGTTGTATGATGAAGTTAAACTCGCACCCAGAAAGAAAACTACATGGTGTTCTCGAAGAGGAAGGAAATGAAACTGAATCCTATTATTAAGATAGATAAGACGAAAATACGCATTCAAGTAAGTAAAAACTTGAGCCCGTGGGAGGATGAATGCCTTAACTTTCGGGCCCTCATAGAGGAGGGTCTGTGGAAGATCTCTATTTACAATGAATGGAATCATAAGTACTGGTCACATACAGTTCCTGATCCCTGATTTGGCAATGAAGATATGCTAGAATGTTATACTTGTTTCAATCGTCGGTTACGCAGCTAGCGTCTGGACAAAACACTTTAGAAAGGATAATCCGAGGGAAATAATCCGGAGACAACAACGAAGCATACTAATTAGGCTTTGCGGTACAATTGTGCAACATCAGCATCAGCTCTAACAGTAGCAGCAGGTGTACTGAACATGAATCTAGATGTGAGGAGATGAGGAGCTATGTATTGGCTGAGAAAGAACAGGATGGATCAGGTTGTGGAAATAATTGGGAAAGATGTAACCACAAAGGAGGAATTATTGAATGTATTGATTGAGGAATGGCAAAACACTAGCGAAATTGGTTGTAGAATGAATGACATATTGCCATCCGCTGCTGAAAGAATCAACATTGACTTCTTTCAACCTTCCCCAGGGCTAATTCAATATATAACCGGCCATACACCATACAGAAGCTTCCCACATAAACGTGGAATTTCACCTACCAGCAGGTGCGAGTGTGGAGAGGAAAGCACACCAGAGCATGTGGTGTGGGAATGTCGAACAACAACTGAGATGAGGTTCACACAACAACAGCAGCTACAAGGACCGAGGATATTCGATATACGTTGTTCAGGAGATTATGGCACTTGCCAAATGAAAGTGCAGAAATAGCCTCTCCAATCAAAAGAAAAAATATCTGGAGTGGAAGAAAACTGAGGGCAGGTATTGACGAATACATCCACTACGACCTGCTGATATCACCTCTGAGTTTCCAGAGAAGTCTCGCTTCTGAGTGACTGCTGGAGTCCCTCTCATAGTCCAGGAAGAAACTTCCTGAGTCGCTGGGGTCTCAATCGCTATCGAAACCAAGAGAGAGAGTTACAGCAAGGGCTGCAGTCAGGGCTCTTTAAAACACAAATACCGTCCTGGCAACTGGATATCTGACGAGGTCTAGTATTATAAATGGGACAGTCAAATTACTCACATAATATATCTTGAAGATAGGTGTTAAGACATTAGCATAGCAAAAAATTTTCAAATATGGATATATCCTTGTAGCTTGATATATTAGGTTCAGATATTCATACTGTAACTTTTTTCTTATTTAGTTGTTAGTCCAATTAATGGTGTTCTGTTTGTACATTTATTATTAGTCACTATGTTCAATGAAATATTGTATTTATCATGTCAGCTTGTGTCATCCATTTTCTGTAAATGCAGACTGCCTTCCGTGTCGATGTCAGCTTATGTATCGGTATACGTTCTGTCATCACTTTTGATAAATAACACTGATCTCTATATTGCAAATATATTTCACTGACAACCTGTGCACATCCTCTGACTGGCCTAACGTGATGGTGACATTAAATGTATGTTGGATCTGCATGTAGTTCTGGAGACTGCCATGTAAGCCCAAACAATTAATTCGAAAAACACGAAATTATGAAAAAATAATAAGATAACGGATATTTACTATTTAATGCGTGCTAGGCGAAACAAAACAAAAATGAATCAAATTCAATATTTTTTTATTCATACTTGTCAAAACTAACGACCAAATTTTAATTACCATATTATTACCGTCATCAGAAGCTAGTAAAATTTTATATGCAATAAGTTCTTGTCTCAGTAGCGTAAAATCCAATGATGAACCGGGTGTCTCTTGAGCTGCAAAAACATTATTAATATGCATATCAATCAATTTTTGTACTGTAGCCATATGATAGTCATGTAGCACTTTTTTAGCTAAAATGTCTACAACCTCCGTGTAGTAGCTCGCAAATAAGCATCCCCATTTCTTCTTGACGGTCAACGCTCCAGATACTGCGGGCTGCGCGTTAATGAGATTCCTCCACGTCGAATCATCGAAGGAGACACCGCTGGCAAGATAAATATTTGGGTAGAAATATATTATTTTAACCCCGCCAACCGTTCGGCAGGTGACGGTTTGTTCGCCGAATGGAACATCGGTCTGGCCGCCGGCGGTGTTGAATATGACGGACACTACCTCCAATAATTGGATCTGCTCTTTCCATTCTTTATAAGGAAGCGTCCATAAATTACGTGGCTAGGTCTAGGAGGGGAGGGGTTGGCTAGAAGGCTACGTTGCGCTACATGGGGGAGCTTTCCGTTCATATCATTTTTCACATTTAAAATGAGGTACAGAACACACAACAGCTGTGGACATTTATTACCATCATTTAATTATCTCTGTATGTAATTTACAATAGTCTGACAGGAAAAAATAGTACAAAATGTCTTCTGGAATCAAAAGCGAAGTAAGTTATGTGCTATGTGGGAGGGAGGCCGGGTTCACAGGAGGCCAAAATGGAGCTACGTGGTTTATGGACACTCCGGGTGAACTTTCTCATAAACTCTGCAACCAAGCATAAAGCGGTAATCTTTCTGAGCGATACAAAAACTAAAGGAATCTGAAGCACAGAGGCATTGTAACATTCATCATTATTTTGCGAGGTCATTAGATATTGCTGACAACTCCTAACGAAGAGTGCCTTTGCAAAGGAATCACCACGGCATTTCTTTAGAGAGGTTTCGGGAAACCTTTAGAGAAATGAAACCGGGTCCTCCCAAATACCAAACTTAAACTTCAGAGCTCGCACACCAAGCTCAAAACGTTGTGGAATATTGATTAAAGTATGCGGACAAAGGCCAGAAATGAATGAAAAATAATTTAAACTCGGGGAACATCTTTGCGACACCAAATAGACTTCGGTAATTTAATTAGATGAATTAATAATAGAATCAGTTGTGATGTTTTTTATATTTTATTTTTTTGTAATAGATATAGTGTTTAGTAAACTTTTTTAACAAAATATTCTATATTTCTTTTAACATCATAATAAAATGGATTTATCTGTAGAAATAAAAACTCGGGTAGCATAATAGAACGTCAGTGAAAAATTGTTTGTTACTTACAATCGGTCATTTCTCTTGTCCAGTATTAGGCAAAATGTTTATGACGTTCGGACAGGAAACAGTAAAACAAATTAAGTACATTTCAGAGTGGTGTGTTGATTACAACCGGTTAGCTGCGCGGGGATACCAGCAATTAGATGCTACCCATAGTAACAACAATCCGTTGCCTGCACGGGGTATCGATTTCGAGGGCAGCGGAAAGAATATCCATCTTAGCAGGTCTCTACATGCGCGGGGTATCGAATACAGTGTGCAGTGAAGCGTGGAGCTACAGTAGAACACCTGCGTGTGTATCGATTACGATGTGCCGTGAAGCTATTTGAGGTTATAGGGGGTATCGATTGCAGTGGAACACCTGTGCGGGTTATCGATTACAATGTGTGGTGAAGCTATTTAAGGATATAGGAGGTTTCGACTACAATGTACGGTAAAGTGTAAACCTTTTGAGGATACAGGGCTATCAATTACGACCGGGAATCGATTACAATTTTCAGTGAAGTGTTAAGTTCGTCGAGGTTGTAGAGCGTATTAGTTACAAGGGGGGTGGGAGGTAGGGGAAAGAGGGGAAGGGTGTATCGATTAAAATGTTCAACGAAGATTAAATTAGTTGAGGCTATATGGGGTATAGTATACACTTTTGCTTTGGTCTAAGGTCTGGGTATGGGTATGGGAAAGAATCGATTCCAGCTCTGATTATTCTTATTTTTTATGTCATTCCTGAATATGACTGCAGCTGGTTGTTAAATGTATTTACTGTCACCGTGAAACAAATATGTCAAAATCTTTCGAATTAGTATCTGACGAGAGAAACACATACAGTGATCTAGGTCTTCCAAAGCTATCAACATATTTGCACTTTCTGTCCAGCTACATGTTATTGTTACGAACTGGGCGGTTCTTCTTCGAACCTTCTTCAATGACTGTATCAACTCCTTTTGATACGGCTCCACGTAGAAGAACAATATTCTATGTGAGGTCGCACTAGTTGTTTATATGTAATTGTATAAATTGTGGGGTACACTAGTAGAAAAATAAAACAGGCGTGAGCCTGTACCCTGGACCAAAAGAGCAACGCCCCCACTGTTGTTATGCAAATTAGGCAAGCAGAATTCGGCTACCTATTTGGATACCCCACGGAATTGTTGACAGCTTTTATGGATGACAGCCACACACTCTCGCCCAATTCGGCTACCTAGTTAAGCGGGTTGAGACTTGTCTGAGCTCACAGCCGCCTCCACAAGTTAGGGACCCCCTCGCCCAATTCGGCTACCATGTTAAGCAGGTTGAGACTTGTTTGAGAGCGCACCACCCTGCGTAAGATAATACAGGGGGCACCAATTGGACTAGAAGAAGCAACATGCAGCAACTTCTCGTGTCCTCATGCGACCTATTTTCGAAAATGTCCCACACATAAACTACTGCGAATATTCGACCAAGCGCGAAGTTGCCGTAGGCTGATCACAACGACCGTACAAGAAGAGGAAGGTGCTCGACTGGTCAGCAATCGCCTTCACATCTTTAAAAATGCTATAGCGACCGGTGAGACTAACAATGGTCTCTCAAAACCTAGTCATGCCACGAGGAAACCAACGCACCACGCCTCCCACAGTCCTCTCTCCCCCCCCCCCTCCCCCAAGTAAACAATCAGACTGTGGTCACAGCAACAGTTGCCACCAGCACTGCTGCGACCACGGTGCGGCAGAATAGCAGCGGAGCTCTTAACTTCGATCATCAAGGTGCTTAAACAACTCATCACAATACTCATCATCCCGTCTGTCAACTGTCTACTAGAACCCATATCATCAAACAATGACTGCAGCTAACTAAATAAGAAGAGAAACAGAAAAGACCTGTAATGTCTAAAGGAAATGGCAATAGCCAACAACCTTCGACACAACTGCTCATCAGAGAATGAACAGCAAATGCTCTCTAATGACAACGCAGCTAACTGACTGAGCTGCACGCATGTCATTCTAGCAAGCATTCACACTTGTAACTCTCTAGTAATTCAAAGACATCATGGATTCTGACTGTGAGGAGACCTATGTTAATACATGGAGCCACTCGACTGACTGTCAGAGGCGATTTTGTACTTCACGATACTTGAAGAAAATGACTGTGGACAGCTTCCGCGATTAGAAATACACATACGAGCTTCTTTGTGCCAGACATGCAGGACTGAAGAATGTTTGGCATCTTGCCAGTGACGTCAGCGACTTCGTGATGGCACTCAGTTAATATAACAAGTAGCATCTGGTCCTACAGGTCCAGGATGATGTCTCAAAAATTGATCAGATTCACCCTGGAGGTTTGAATATAAATCCTTCATTCACACCAATGACTTCTGCAAGAATTCTTCGTAAAAACTCAACAGGTGGAGGAAAAGACTTCGAAAGAAGCAACAGGTAGCAGCTGAGCTCAAGCATCAATGAAATTCCTGGACCTGACGGAAGTATGCCTGTTGCTGACTCGTCAACTGCACCAGCAACGGAGCGGCATGACTTCCTGGGATATCCAGATTCACCTCTGACCCACAATCCCGCCCAGGTGGCGACGAGATATGAAAACGATGCTGCAAACATGATAGTGTTGCTTCTGATGGCTCTCTACACCGACCGCTGAGGAAGCCTTTTAAAGTTAGCTCCAACTATGTATACAGCTACCCTTCTTCTGTTGGCATTAACAGGACAGAATCAATATCCTGTGATCATAGGCTTCCGCGGACTGAATCACTTGTCTCTTGGCTGTCCGGGTGACGCCGGGTTATCATATGTATAGCTGACATTTCTACAGTCATACTGCGGCCTTTTTCTTTTTTGCAGAACTGAGTCTTCTATCGCTTTTGGGAGCTGTTATATAGCCATGGCACGTACCTGTCTAGAGAATTCAGTCCACTTGGCCATTCGGGAGGTATGATCAGTCACATGTTTCATTAGCTAGGTGGGGCGCGGCGCGGTCTGGTGGGGGGTGACATGTAACCTGCTCTGTCTGCGCTAGAGAGAGCCACACGTCGTGTAGTTTAAGGCCATTGTCTTAGCAATTTCAAAGCCTCCTTGACTCATCTACTTGCCCACTATGTTGGCAACAAATTAAAACCCTTGTCAGAAGGCATCGCTTCGGCAGTCAGAAATAGCTCACACTTCGTTCAAATCATCACTTAAAGTTCTAAAAATTGACATCCAAGTGATCTCTGGTCAGGTGTCGCTCTATACAAACGTGCCTGTGGAAGAAGAAGTTGCAATAATACGCACCGAGCTACCGGTCCGCAACGTCTCGGAGGAATGGGCGAGCTTGTCCGAGTTCTGTCTCAGATCAATGTTCGTTTAATTCGATGGAAAATTTTACACCCATGTAGAACTAGCGGCCATGGGTTCACCGCTTTCGCCGATAGCAGTGAATATCTGGAGACGGAAGTGTTAGACAACGCGTTATTCAAACCGCGTCTGTGGCTATGCTATATTAACAACAACTTAACATAGGGCTACACTGCAACCGATTGTTCACTCTGCGGATTACGGCCAATATCGGGATACGGCTACGCTGTAACCGACTTCGGCCAATTGTTTGCTCTGCTGGCAGACTTGGTCCGATTGTTATTCAGTTCTCAACAGATCGCGTTGTAAGATGGAAGAATTGTCTTTACTGCAAGCTGTTACTATGACTTCATACAGCAGGTTAGCGAGGAGCATTGCCCTCTCCACACAGAGATGATAGGAAGTGGGAGTATCTATTTAAACCCTGGGAGCAGGGGTCTGTCGGTCTCTCTACGAAAGTCTCTCAACGTACCACATCGACGCCGAGGGCGCCGGCAGGCGTCGCCGCCGCCGGGGCGGCGGTTGCAGAGAAGAAGATGGCTGTCGTCTACTACTAGGTGGGCTCTACTGTGATAGCTGGTGTGGATAGTCAGAGGGGCATATTAATGTGGACATTCAGATATACAATCATTTGGTCAGAGTCCTTTGGGCATAGTCTTCAGGGAGATTATCAATAGTTCATTTAGTTTGGCCTGCGAGGCGCCCATAAGTTACATGCTCACCCTTATCCTTGGCCATATCTATAATGTTTTGTTTCAAAGCCAATGCAACATTGTAAATATTCACCTATGTCACCAGTCATTGCTCATGTGAATAAATATGTAAATAGGTAAATGCCGTTTACCGTAATTTATCCTAGCTTCCTCAGCCATTCCACTATTAATATTTGAATGTACTGAGCCATAAAACCTGTCAGGTGTTGCAGTAGGAACCTATGACGAATATTCATATCAGAACTATGTTCGACCTTATCCACGGCTCCAGGGGAAGTTCACCCTGTTGGCTCGTATCAATCAGCTGGCGGGGTCACTACAAGAAGGGGTTAAAATTTTAACCCCTTCTTGTAGTATCCCTGCCAGCTTATTGATAAGAGCAGACAGGGTAACTTCCACTGGAGCCGTCGATAAGGATCGACCATAGTTCCGATATGAATATTCGTCATAGGTTTCTACTGCAACACCTCACAGGTAATTTTGCTCAGTACATTCCGATGTTAATAGTGGAATGGATGAGGAGGCTAGGATAAATTACGGTAATCGGCATTTACCTATTTTTTCACGTGAGCAATGACTGGTGACATAGGTGAATATTTACAATGTTGCATTGGCTTTTAAACAAAACATTATAGATAGGGCCAAGGACAAGGGCGAGCATGTAACTTATGGGCACCTCACAGTCCAAACTAAATGCACTATTGATAATCTCCCTGAAGACTATGCCCAAATGATTGTATATTCTGAATATCCACATGAATATGCCCCGCTGACTATCCACACCAGCTATCGCAGCAGAGCCCACCTTAGTAGAAGACGACAGCCATCTTCTTCTCTGCAACCGCCACCCCGGTGGCGCCGACGCCTCCCGGCGTCGATGTGGTACGTTGTAAGACTTTCGTAGAGAGACCCCCAGACCCCTGCTCCCAGGGTTTAAATAGATACTCCCCCTTCCTATCATCACTGTGTGGAGAGGGCATACGTTATTGAAATGTTGAATGAGAATTCTCTGTTTAGATTTAATATCATATTTGGTCATGGAAAAAGTGAATGGGTAAAAGACATTTTTGAGAGAATTTCAAACATTTTTCTCGATACAATTGGAACAACCAATTAAATTTTCGGAATACTTTAGAATCAAACGGGAGAATTTTTTATATTTTGGAAGGAATCCGACCTGCTTTAGAAAAATATTCGAATTTCAGGAAATGTATTTCTCCAGAACAAAGGCTTGCTGTGACACTGTGGTATTTTATTTAATGCAGGTTCAGAAACGCGAATATCTCTCAATCCAGTATAGTGTGCCAATGACTTAGTTATGGGTTTGTTAAGAATACGTTTGGATACTATTTTTGCACTAAGAGATCAAACACTGAAGTGATAACAAGTCAGGTAAAACTAAAAAAAAAAACACTATTTTAACGTACTTTATTACTTTTGTAGATTATAAAGTACGTCTATGGAAAATAAAGACAAATATACTATACTATAGTATATTGGTCTTTATAGTACGGGTTGAAACTCTCGCTGTAACCCCCCAGGGATACCGTTCATTTGATGTATAGGTTTATTTTCAATTTCATAATTATATATTTTTTTAAATTTTTATCTGTGTATATTAGTCATCAACATATACTGGTCTGCTGTTAACTGAAATCAAAAATTTATGAGGTGTGATATGAAAAAAAGAATATGTTTTAGCAGATAATTCATGTAATGTATTGAAATATCAAAACAAGTCATAATAGCGTTTACAAGTGAAAATACATTTCCACTTTTTCATTTCGATGAGGCGATTGGGCTAAATACGAATGCATACACGACGCGAGACAAGCGCGTTCGGGAGAACGAAACAATATTATCTGGTCGGCGAAGGAAGTCGGCAGAGTCGGGCCTAGTAGGTCGGTCGTAGTGTAGCCGGGACCCATATTGTTGCATACTTTTGTTTGGTTCGCCGATATCGGCAGAGTGAACAAACGGTCGAAATCGGTTGCAGTGTAGCCGTACCCTTAGTTGGAATCCATGGACGTAGTGTCCTTAATAAATTCCTGGACTATATAAACAAAGCACATCCTAAAATCAATTTTACCATGGAAACGGAGGAATAAGGACAGCTGCTGTTCCTAGATGTGCCAGCAACCAAACGTGACGACGGGTATCTTGGACACTCAGTTTATCGGAAGTCTACCAGTGACAAAAACAGGTGTCCTCAGGACCTTGAGTACTAGAGTGGCAAAAGTGTGCAACACTAAAAGTTTGACGACAAGAGTTACAGGCGACACACATTGGTCCAACAGCAACCACAATACTTTTATAAAACGGGTATTGGAGGCAGCCGCGATAGTGAAGGACGCCAATTCAGCATTCAAACCATGCCTAGTAGTAGTCCTACCCAATATAACAGGTGTTACTGACAGAATTAGGCAGCGATTAAAAAAAAAAAGCCGCCATAAAAACTTTTTATAAAGCGCAAAAGGTCAGTAACCGTCTCGTCAAGGTTAAGGACAAGCTGCTCTCACTACACATTGCCAGGAACTACAGTAAGAGATTCCCTGCACCTATAGCCGGGTGTACCTAGGAGAGCTGGGGTACGCGATAGAGGAAAGCATATTCGTAATTATAGATCTAATGGCACTGAGAAGTCTGCCATTGTACGGCATGCAGCCGAAACCCGTCATGCCATAAACTTCGAAAACACCATACTGATAGTGCGCGAAGATTAATAATGGCCAAGGAGGAGTTAGAAATTGCCGCCGCTGGCCATGAGCATTTTCTGCATTTCCTTTAGTAGCAGTTATTGGGAAGGATTTGTTAGTCAGCATTTCCTTCCAACTTATTGGCTTCGTTGCTTTACTTGCAGATTGTCTTAATTTTGCTTATTTAGTTTTTCATGTATTTGTCAATATTGCCAATAGTCTATTGTGCTTATCAAATGTAGTATAGTACTGCCCTCAGTTGGCGATTTGTGGAGTAGTGGATAATCTTGCCGCTCTGTAACAGGATTTTGTTAATTTAAGGATCCTTTCTCTGAGCAGTGGAACACCTGCGGCTTCATGCAGAGCGGCTGTTGAAAATCGAAAACACGCCGTTACCAAATCGTGCACTTAAAGTGCGGCAACGGCGCAGTTTCACTCACCCGACATTTTCGCTGGCCAAAGCTATAGGACGCGCCGAACAACATTTACTGCAGTGGAGGACAGAAAAGGAGACTTTGACCAACACGGAGCCTAATTAATGGTCTCGTATAGTGACTCAATTCAAAACTCCTGCATGAAAACAGGAATTTCAAATTTAAGGAAGTTATAAATTACAGTCTAGGTTTAATAGATATAGGATTTTTAAAATGATATTTCATCTGTTCTTATTTATGTATATAGTAGCTGTCACCTGCAACTTAGTTCACGTGGATTGTTAATGTTCAGACTTCTCTTTCAAACCAAAGTCGTCAAGAAACACTGATCCACGCAGGGGCGTAGCTATCGGAGGGCTAGGCAGTGCCGTGCACCGGGACCCCAAGCGCATAAATAAATTTAAAAATAGCCACTGGATCCACGGGCCTTAAGGTTCGGTTCACTCAATGCAAATTCATTTTGCACGAAGGAACTGCACGACAAACTGTAAACTCATTTCTCCGAACAACATGCCGCTTGTGTGCTGAAATCATGATAAATATTTTGACTTCAAAAAGTAACCTTTAAATGTATACTCGATTTTGGAAACTTGTATTATAATTCGTTAGCTTCTCCCGGTGACATAAAAATAAAGAATACCTTGTTAAACTCGTAAAACCACAGGCTGTACATTAATCGAAACCACATCAAATTTCCAAAAATATTTTGCGTGAATCGCGTCCAACAAAAAATTATCTTAAATTTCTAAGCCACATCAAAACTAAACAGCTTATTTAACCATGGGATTACATGGTGCACATTAATAGAAACATCCTCAAAACCCAACAAGGAGTTTTTAGGTGAATCGCGTTCTACAAAAACTGATACTAATTTTATCCATTAGTCAGCTTTCTGACATCACATAAAAATGAAACATACCCTGTTTTATCTGAAACCTCATCACAATCAGACCAGTTGTCTTCACTTTAATCGCGTTCAGTGAAATGCTGTCTTGAATTCATCAGCTTTTCCATGTCACGTTGAAATGAAACATAACCTATCTTACCCACGAGGCCATAGGATGTATGTTAAATGAAAGCCCATCAAAATCCGCCGAGTAGAATTAGCGGGAATCCCGCTCTAGTAAAAATTGATTCTCATTTCATTAAATTTCTAATCGTTTTGACAACAGACAACACTCTTTTTGTAGGAAATATCTACTTACCTGCAATGATTTTGGGAAACCCCAGAAAACCAAAATTTGGATGACTGGATGGGGATTCGAAACCTCATCCTCCCGAATACCAGGCCCATGTGTTACCTCTCACGTACCAGGCTTGGTAATGTGGGTTCCATAACTTTTCATTTTTTTTTTATTTATAGCACTACGCCTCGTCTAGTTCATTAGAGGTGGGATGGGACTGGGGTCAAGGAAGGGGAAGGAATTTGGCCATGGAATTTTGAAGGAATCCTGGCATTTACCTGGAGTGATTTTAAGAAACCATGGAAACACCCCCCCCCCCCAAAAAAAAAAAACAAATCTGGATGCCCAGAGGGGGATTCAAACCTACGTCCTCCCAAAAGCGAAACCTGAGCATTAACTGTTCACCCACCAAGCTCAGTCTGAATTTTCAGTCATTCAAGACAAAGTAGAGGAAAACAGACATATGAAGGAACACGTGTAAAATCACAGTACATATTTGATAGTTTTTTTAATTACTCAAATCAATATTTTGAAATTTAACATGTAAATTTTAAAACATGCTGAAGATCAAAATTAGATACTATCAATTCGTTTTGCATTTTAAGGAATATTTACAACTGCAGGTAGCTATCAGTATCACCAACATTATTACATTGCTAAAACCTTTCTGCATTAAAATTTTCATTCATTAAAATTAACAAAATTTCTTAAGAGTTTATCAAATGGCATTTATCATTGGACAAATTTATCTTTTGTCTTATTTAAGTACATCATTCACACCTAAAACAGTTATCAAAATCATGGCTGAGTATTTATTAAATACTGTGTTTTCTTTCTACTCTAAACAAGGTAGCAATTACTTATATGTAAAATATCTTCAAAAGTATTATGGAAAAGCGTAATTCAATCTCTTGATTTTCAGTACTTTATTTCTGACAGGTTTGTTGACACCATATTGGATCCTTACAAATAACTCTACATTCATGTCAGTTACAGATTTAATACAATATAAATTTGTAATATTTTTTTCTCAAGATATCTCCGCATCACTGTTCTATGAATAATAAAATGTGCTATTAGAGAATATTTTTAAAAAGTTATATCAAATACTTATATAAATTGTACTTTGTTTTAAAATATGCCATTTATGACATTTTTGCTAAACCTCTTATTTGTCAGTAACAATATATAGCATTAAGAAAGTAAAAATAGAACAGATGATTTTGTATCATTCTTATAAACAGCAGTCAGTCTCAAATATAGTGTACATATTTTTTCCTCCTTTAAAGAAACATGACAGCATTCAATACATTTAAACCACAGTTAAAAAAAAAATCTGAAACACACACACACAAAAATAAAATCCTTAATTTTCCTTACAGAATCAATGCTCTGTAGAAATTTTGCTTATAAAATTTATAAAAAAAACCCTTAGTAATAATCTACCACAATGGACGGACAGAATTTCCTAGTAAAGGCAATATCCTACAATAAATTGTTTCGTTTTTATATGAACAGAAAAATCAGAAATTAATCTTGGCTATGTTTGGGATAAGTCACATTTGAATTAAAAATCATGCAAGAAGTAAATATAACAACAAGTTCCACATAATACCTAACAGACGAATAACAAAACTAATACCAGTATACGAAAAAAAACAGTCACTGGAAAAAAATTTACATGAATAATGAAAAAAATACCTCAACATTCTTTCAAGTACAAGTGAAGAGTGTTTTTACAACTCCAAAAATGAAAAAGCAGTTGAAAATGTAGGGGAAAAAATAAATACCTCTCGTGTAAAAACTGAATTTAACTCAAAATTTCAGAAACCACAGTTATGAAACTAACATGAATCATACTTCACTGCATTGAATGTAGAAGCAACCAAATTAAAAGCTATACATATATGTTTAATTTTCAATTTATGCCCCTAAAAAGCAGCATACACAGTACTATGAAATTAATTCAAATGCCAAAATTCTGTGAAAAATATACCAAGAAAACAGAAACAGAAATGATTAAGTGTATGTTACAAACAAGACATTGCAAGACAGGCAATATCTGACACCAGAATAAGAAATTCACAGCTGCAGGAAAGTGAAAATCCTGGAGAGAAAATCTATACCATCTATGGAATATTACACAGGTATGACTATCATTGCAGAGTGACTTAATTAAGTGAATTTCAACAGGGTTGTCCATATACAATACATTCCATACTTCTTGTTGACAGAGTTATTGAAACTTGTGGGACTAAAAGAATTTTGTAAATGTAAATATGACCTGAAGTACCATTCCTTAATAATTCATAATTAAAAGAATTACTCACAGAAGACTCTAAAAATCAATGCACAATATTTAATATTAGTTTGCTTGTACATTATATTCTTGTTTCTCATTTTTTTTCTTCTTTCAAGTGAAAGAGGTCACCCACCACTATGCAAATTCAGTTTATACTAAAACAATGCATTAGCAGGGAATATAAGGCTAACATTTAGTAAATTTAAACAGTAAGGTATTAAGGAATTACAGATTGTTATTAAACTGTATATCTACAAAGATTTCTTTGAAGACTTTCCAAGACCAAAACACATTAGTGGAAAAAGAAAGGAAAATGGTACCACATACACAGAGAGAAAAAATGTCAGTATTACCAATCTCCTTCCTTTTGATTATCTGGCACAATGTAAAAGTGTTCAATACAATTGTTTAAGTAGCCTAAAACACTATTGCCTTTCCTTTTTTACTTGCAAATATTGCTTCAAAGGAAATAAAAACAGTTTTTACACACAATTTGCCTCTTGAACAATGAACTATATCAACACAATTATTACTCAATGAAGCACCATATGATTAAATTAGATCCAAAACTGATAGTAAAATAACACCAAAAGTGCCATAACTAAATTATAAACATATTAAATATTTTTTTTACTTCAGCAGATTAGTCTATTATACAAAAATCAAATAATTTTTAATAAATTAAAATAAGAAACCAATAATCTGAAATATTTAATTTAATTATATTCATTTGAGTGACCAATGGCTTATTTATCTAATAACACAATTTGTTATTCTTACCAATATTAAAATAGAAGCATTAGTCTTAAGAGCTATAAAAACAACTTATAAAGACTAGAAACTTTCATTTGTATTCCTAATAACATGCCAAACAAAACTTATACAAATAGTTTTCACAACACTCAAAAATGTACTAACAGCAAAATCAGTGCTCTATCATGAAAATAGATTCACTTGTAAACTGAAGCCCAGCAACAGAACAATCTTTTAACATGTAACCTAATACAGTAAGAAATATTTAACTAAGAAAATAAAATTGGTACTAAATACAGTACCACCAGTCTGAAATAGGCCAATTAATCTGCCTACAGTGTGATACAGTATACACAGGACAAAAAGCCAAAAAATTTGAAACCATACATAAGGAACATCTTACCTGCCACATGTGGCAAGTCTACAGTAGATGTGTACACTCCTTTTCATGCTGCCATATGTCTCACCCTCTATATTACTAAGGTTATTAACCGAAATGTTGTGAACTGTGTTTGTGTTTCTTGTGGTCGTCGGATCCTCCTGCCCTCAAAATATAAGTATTGCTATACAATTTCACTACCATATGTATTTCCTTTCTTGGCAGTGTTATATTCATGGAAAAGAAGAAAAAAAAGTCTACATGAATAGTAAGTAACTAGAGCAAACTGAACACTTAAACAGGAATTGAAAAAGTAAAAATGTGCACACAGTAGGAAAGTCTGTTACATAACTATTGAAATTAAAAAGACAAAGAAGAATTTAATATATAAAAAAACTTAATTCATGCAAATTAAGTGATATATAAATTTTCCCACCACACATGCACTGATTGTACAAAGCACGAAAATTAAAATTTGTAAGCACTGACCCCTGAGGAAAAAATAGCAAAGCACCAAATACTTGTAATAATTTAAAACATTAATAATGTTTACAAAAAGATCATCAAAATTTAAAAAGTGTGATCCACATAAAATAAAGCGGTAATATTAATAGCAATGCACATATTATATATAATATGCTGTAAACAGACATTAAAAAAAGAAAAGAAAAAAAGAAAGCAAGCTCAGAAATCAGCAGCAAACACAAAATAAAATGTGGATATTAGTAATGAGAAAGTTGATAAATTAAAGGGCAGAGGACTTTTTATTAATCTCAGTGTTAAAGTGAAAAACAATTATATGAATGGAAACACTGGAAGCATAGTTGCTGATGAAGTCTTGGTAAGTATACAAAAAGAAGTTATCACTCAAACAGCAGGCTCAATGATAAGAGGTGATATTTTTGCTTTAGCAGTCAGCAGGTATTTTAAAGTTTGCAGCTCCACATGTACTGAGAAAGAGAAGTCAAGACAGTAAAATGGGCTTTGTGTGACCAGGGGAGGGATAGAAGAACTTTGTTCAGAGTTATGACCCATCAGTCAGAGATACAGATAGCCATGTATAACATTCTAATGTTCTGCTCCCTTGTTCTTGATCAACTAAAGCATTTCATACAACCTCTTTTTCCTTCCCCCAATCAGGAACTGTGGCAGTGAAACATCTTGAACTTCTCCTTACTGATGACTGCACCAGCCAGAATTTTTGTAGTTCTTGTGCTTTGTTGCATTGTGCCATTTTCACTGCTGTTACAAAAAGTCACAGAAGTTTGGAGTTTGAGAAAAGTTGGATATGTCTTGCAGTGAGAAAGATATGAGTAAGATAGATAACATTCGAAAGCCAGAAGACAGCCACACTACAGTACTAAGGTTTAATGGCATCTTTTGGATATCAACCTAAAATTGTTAATTTAAGATTATCAGATGAATGATTTGACAGAATGGTTTGGGAAAAAAACAGCCAGTAATCTACATTAAACTGCAGAGAATTTGACAATACTTAAGAAGCTTATACTAGATGTATCATTCCAAGTTAAGTAGTAGTGTACTTGTGATCTGAAGCTACATGAAAAAAAGTCTTTATAAACAGAAACACTTTAACTACAGATCTAACACAAATTAGAAATATTTTGTTTGCCTGTTCAACAGATTGATAACAGTTATTTATTCAGCAAATTACACAGCAAAATGTTAGAACAGTAACATGTAAATACTGATTTTTTTTCCTTTTTCTATTTATAAAAAGGAGGTATTACCACTTTCATTATGAAAATTTTGAATAGAAGACCAAAGAAGAATGTTTGCTGCGTCTTTCTTGCATCACACTCATCAAGATTCTGATTTTTTTTTTTTTACTAATTCAGACTTTTTTGTGTTGTTATAAACACACATTGTAGCTAAGTAGATTTTACAGAATCTAAAACGATTTTCTAATAGTTAAAACTATTCAACACAAAGACACGCAATCATTCTAAGAACAATATTATATAATTTAGCATTCGTAAAAGGTATAAAACCTTTTCACAGGCTGTCCTGCTTCAAGTTGTGATGGCTATGCCTCACCTCCAGGAGCACACTGACATGGTACATATTCCTGCTACAGGTTAGAGATTTATAAGTGATGTCCACAATACAGAAGGGTGCAGCTGGTGTAAGTGGCAGGACCACTTTAAGGAGAAAATAAGCTGCTGCAAAATAGAAGTGATTCTTAAGATATGGTGAAGCTGATCCTTCAAGAGGAGACAATAACAGAAAATCCTGATCTACTGGCTTAGATGTGGGGCTGTCAGAACTCTCTGGCACTTGGAAAACAAACCATCCCTAAATTGCCTCAGAAACAGAAAGGACATGTCGGACATGAAACCAGAAAAGAAGAATTAAAAATTATGGATGCTGGAATATTCAAAGCCAAAATATTAAAAAAGATATGGTTTCCAACAAATTGTCAATGCAGTATGTTTACACTGTTGTTTAAAATATAACAAAGAGACAAGTGAATAGTAAAGTGATTAATGGCAGTTAAAAAAGTGGCAGTGGAAAAGCAAAAAATATCATCAGTTGTGTGAAGATGTCTCAGAAATATGGGAAATGTTGAACTGGAGAATTTTTTGAACACTTTCAGGAGTTATGACAGAGACGAGAATAGTAAGACAGTTTCCTTTTGGGAGATTTTAATGGAAGAATACGGAAAAAAGAATATCCTTTTGTAGTGAGGCATGGGGAAAAAGTTATAAATAACTATGGTGTACATTTGGTAGAATTCTGACTGTTAAGGTCACTTAAAATACTAAACAACTTCTTTTCATATAAGACTCCTCACAAATACACATTATATCATGGTACCAAAAATTTGAAAAACTGTAATTAATGACAGTATCAATAAACAAAATACCTATACCAATACACAGTATTGACACAACTGGGCAATGAAGTGAGAAAGAACAAAGATCTGACCAAATGAAATATTGAGGTGCTCCAAAATGATTTCAAGGTATTCTGTATTAGCAAGTACTAGAAAGTAAAAATTGTAATTACTTAAAAGAATCAACTAAAGAAATGTGCAAGTCCATAAAATGTGATCTACAGCAGTCAGTTCTGCATTGCACTAATTGAAAAACATAGGAGAACCCACCATTATAGTAATTTCTGCTTTAATATGGAAGTTAGAGTACTTGAAAAGAAGAAACTACTGTTGAGATGATTGATTACAAAATACAACTAAGGTGAAAAAGCATATAGCATATATCATAAAGGTCAACTATTATGTGGTAAAAAAGGACTTTTGAGAGGAAAATAAAAAACGTTGAGATCTTGAGGGAAAAAAGAATAAAACATTACAAACATTTACAAAGTGTAACAAATGTAACAAGTGATCCAATATAACAAGCATAATGGCAGAAATACTATGAAAATCACTTGTAACAGAGCAAAATTAAACTAAAAAAATAGGTAGTCTATAATTCATAAATTTACAAGGAGACAAGACACAAAAAAAGTTACCAAATACATGAAATACATAAGAAGAAGAAGGCAAACATGTTACCTGATACATCAGATATTCTGAGAAACTGGTAGCATACAATCCACAAGTAACCTAATAGTCACAAACAAAGTTAGAAATGTCTAAATAGAGAAAACTAGAAAGAGCTCACATCAATCCACTGTTCAAAGCAGGAAATAAAGAGGACTGCTCTAATAAACATAGTTTAAGCCTGATGACTGAACAGGATGTTATTAAAACAATGAACCCAAAATCAAATTAAAGACCCACAGGAATGAAGTTCTTTTAAGGCCATGAAGATCATGAGTGAATAATCTATTTTAGATTTAAAAATATAAGGAAAATTTAAATATACATGGAAATTAAAAATACATGATACTTCAGACACTTGGGGCAGGTTTAAGATAGAACTGCTGGCTGTAAATTACAGATTGTAATGCAAAAAAATGTTACCTATATCAATCCAGGCAATGGAATCGCAGATTCCTTGTTAGCTGCCAAGGGTCTGAGACATGAATGCTGTCTCTCTCCAAGATTATTTAAGCAATGTTATAATTCAGCTATAAGAACATGGATTAAGGAATCAAGCCCAATGGGGGTCGTATTTAAGTAAGATATTATTATTATTATTTCA
Source organism: Vandiemenella viatica (assembly GCA_031002005.1). Classification (NCBI taxonomy): domain Eukaryota; kingdom Metazoa; phylum Arthropoda; class Insecta; order Orthoptera; family Morabidae; genus Vandiemenella; species Vandiemenella viatica. The sequence continues at coordinate 5,853,746 of CM061921.1, read as the reverse complement.
ATGATGACTAGTCTATCCTTGCTGACGATAAAGATGATTCTTCATGCATGCTTAGCAAACTTACAGGAGAATATTGCAGACGGGAATGGGGAACAAATAAAATAAAATTCAGTACTTGACAGACTGGTGTGAAAGTAAGTGCTAGTCCTCAATGATGCTGGCTTTAGGTATCAGGAAAATAAATTGGAAAAAAAATGGTATGGACCCTAAAGACATTTTAAATGCATTTGGAAAAGGGTAAGTTATTATGTTTAAGATAAAGTCACTTTTTTTGAACAAGGATATAAGCAGGTAAACTAAAATTCTTCAAATCCTTGACTGAAATTAATGTCACTTGTGGATCATAAGTCTAGGCAACGAAAAAAATCAATGAAAAGCACTGTAGCATGTGCAAACAAAATTGTGTAAGGAATGAAAAAATTAGAAAGAGGAGAGGATTGCAATGCATGACAATAGATGGCTTTAAAGAGAAAGAATTAAACAGGTATGGGATTCAAAAAATAATGAACACTGAAAGAATACCTCAAGCCAGATGGGGGACCTTTTTTTCTTTTTTAACTCTACTACTGCCCCGGGCAGCGACAGGCGACAATGGGTGGATCTTGGGGCCAGGGGGGGGGGACACCTACTATCACTTGGAGCTGATGGTCAAAGAAAGGAAATAATTGAAAGAAATAGAAGGTAACCACCAATTTAATGGCTGAGGAGAAGAAGAATACAGTTTCTAATAAACTTTTTTGTCTGCTTGATAGGTTTCAGACAAAAATGTGATATGAATTCTTACACAGATATACTACTCAAACCATTTACAATTTCTACATTATTTTTCTTTTTGCTCAAACTTAAGGTGTCATTTTGCAACACAGCCTTTACAAAAAAAAAAAAAAAAAAAGAAGCTTAAACAATGTAAATTAATGAAGTGATTGAAATCTACCTCACTCCTAATCTTGTAAACTGGGATTATAATTTCCAACTTAGAGATGCTTGGGTGCCAGTTATTGAGGCCATTCAGCATCACCGTTCCACGTGTTGTATTCTGTGGAGTGCTAAAGAAAGCCGAGACTGCTGATGGGTGGCATAACAATACCAGAAGTTGCCATATCAGTCAATCAACAGTGCAGTCTTGATAAACTTTAAACTTGGGGGTTTCTGGCCAAATTACACTTCACCTGAAGATAATGACAGAGAGTACAGTTGTCAAAATATTGTGTGTTGACAGCATTTTTACTCAGTTAGCTTTAACAACCCAATAACAGTGATACTGAATTTTCATTAGTTGCTAAGAGATGAGCAGTTCCTTGTTTATGGCACCAGTGATATTTTATTTATTACATGAGTGATATGCAGCATAAAGGAAACATACTGCACTATTCTTCTTGAAAACAATTAGAATAATCCACTAATTACAAAGTCATCACAAGAACATTAGAAACACATACACCAGCAGTCACAGACAAAACATGTACACACTAAGCCATGTATAACTAATTTCAATATAAAAGTATTTTTTTCAGTATGGACATTTTTTAGTTTAGCCATATTTTCTATTAAATAAGGTTTCTGGTATATTCATCTTTCTTTCTTTTTGCACACCATGTTCTTATGCTGAATTCATCATGAGGTCCCACACCATGTTATTCTGCTGATGAAGAGTTTACAAACAAAAGTTTCAGTTTTATTTGTGTGCCTTTACCTTTTATCTATACCCTGATCCAATAACAGTACATAAGAAATGGTTTCTTCCTCCATGTTTATTTTTATTTTGAGTTTCAGTGTAGGTTCAGTTAATTATCTGGTATTAGCAGGGTTAAGGTGAGGCTAATAACTCAATATATATCAGTTATTCTACCATTAATATTAAACCCTGGGCAAGGGTATTGTCATATACTGTTGTATGCTATTCTGAGCAATGTTCATATACTGTAAAAAGTTTTCTGATAAATAATAGAGCAAAATTTTAGACTACGACATGTACCACACTGTTCCTAAACTTAATGGACATTACTTACATTTTTTTTTTTAGAGTTGGAGGTATATTTCCACTTACAAGAAACACCTGAACTTTCATGATAATATCCATCAAACTTAGAAATGGGAAGAGATAACACAAGCACAAGTGCAAATACGTAAGTCAGCAAGTGTTCTCACAACACTGTCAAAAACATGCTCAGACCAAAATATACCAACTTATAATCTTAAACATGCATGAATTGAAATGAAACCACCAGTTTAAACAATTCAACTCCTCATTATTGCTAGAAATGTTATAAAATAAACTGCTGATCAAAGATAAAATTGATGCAATACATACATGCAGTACATACAAAAAAGAAACCCACACACACACACACAATTCCAATAAGACAAAAAAGTTGCTACTCATAGATAATCATTGTATTAGATGACAGAATGAAACAAGTATTTATCACAATAGCAAGTAGGATAGCAATGAATACAAACTTAAGACAAACACAAACTAAATATTTTGGATGTACCTTCACCAAGAGAGGGTGTGCGATACATGAGGTAGTTTTAAACTAATGCAAATATTTGTTTGGAGGGGATATTATGAAATTCACAATTAATTTTATTTAAGAAAACAAGAAAAAAATGTACCAATGTCTCAATCTATGAATTCTATTATACACACTTCAACATTAATATCTGCTCACACATAGCTACTCAGTAAATAATCAAAACTATATTATTTTCTACCTCATCTATTCAGACACGCTTTATCAAAAATAAACTTTGCACCAATAGTTTGTATATTAACTGACAGCCGTCTCTCCTGCTTTCCACAACAACAGTTTACACACCACATCTGGCTTGACTAAGAGCAATCCTCTCTAAAGTGATCATTCTGGGCACATTTATATCACACTACCTCCAGTTGGCATGCTAGACAGCTTCCTATGTCCACCTGCATGATTAACAGGGAACAGTTTAAAATTTATAATTCTCTGATCATTCCTAACAACTCTTGTTATAAATGGTGTCCTAGTTTAGATGTAAAAATATAGCTTGTAAGCAGATACAAAGAAAATTTATACCAAAAATACAATCTTAAAAACAACTTCACACATAGACACAAACTCATAAAGCATCTAATGGGGACAGCTAAAATGCAAAATTAAAATATAAGTTATGTCTGTTCTCAAGACACATTACAAAATGTAATAAAATAGTTATCTACGCCTACTACTTGACGTACAAGAATATTTTGAAAAAAAAAAAAAAAAAAAAAATAGGCACCAAATGTAAAACTACAAAAAATAGAAGATAAAAATGTTCTATTCACCCAAAGCCTACCGGCATCTCTTAGGTCAAGATATGCACGTAGATCAACTCTGTGCTGCAACTGAACTCTAGCTGTTGAGCTCAACACTACACAAGTCAGTGGCGGAAAAAATAGAATGTTTCTGAGGTGTTATTAGATCAGAGGATGGCGTGAGGTAGACTGGCCACATGTGTGATGGTAGAAATGGTGGCGGAGGGAGGGGAAGTTATGTTGTCATGTGTTATGTGACCAATATCACCATTGCACCTGTCACAACACCTGCAGCTATACTTCAGGAACACCCAAGGTTGCTTGACAATCAGGTTCTATAGGGCTGAGCTCAACAGTGACCCCCACCCCTTTCACACATATCACAGCTTAGAAGATGCCTGGATGCTTCGGTTGAAATATTACCACAAGCAAAGTTGATGCAACTAAACATCTGACTCAATGAAAGAAGCTAATTTTTTAGCTGCAAAAACTGTCAGTAGTTTTATAAAACATTCCTCTATATTTTTCAAAATGAAACAATTGATGAATGAAGAACTGAAGGGGCATCATTTAAGTAGTTAACTGATTTAAAATTGCACTAGATACCAATGAAGATATAAAAAATAAGAGAGAAAACATTAAAAGATGCTAGAAACATTAATCATTCATCAATTAAGTGTTTTAGATTTTGAGATGAGAAACAATCTTTCTATATTATTCTAAAAGATATTAATTAAATCATCCTTTAAACAATAAAAATATACTCATTCAAAACTGACAACAAGTGATTGTCAGTCCAAGGTAACATATGTTTCAAAAAATTATTAAGTTTTTTCAAACAGCACAAAAACTTAGTCAACTAATGTTAAAGTTTAGTAAGGCACATAAATCACATAACACTAAATGAGATATAAACGCACAAACAACAAAGTAAATAAAAGCTGTTTTCCACAGTAGAGTTGTTTGTGTCAGTGGTAAATTGCTGGTAACATTCCAAGGATATATTTATCCAGCAAATGAGTCACCTCAGATGATCCCAAAAATTCAAAAGAATCAGATGAGACGAGAGTGCTTCACATAGTGTATAAGAAGGCTGTACACAAATCTATACTGAGCAACAGTTTGTACCAGAAGCATCCTCTGATTGCGAAGTAGAGCCACAACGCGAGGAATATCCAGTTCCTAAAACAAATAAAACAGGAATGTTAAAGACTGTTGAGTAGTGAATGAAACAATGCCACCATCAGGATAACTTCTAGAAACTGAACATAAACTACCATGATCAGGAGAGAGATAAAACCTTTGTTTGAGGATGGACCAACTTCAGGAAGCAGAAGTCTGTCCAAATGATTACTGATTTAAAAAATCCACGAGTCTCCATGTTTGTAAAACCAATAAATTATAAAATTTTTAAGAATGAATTTTTTTATTAGGGGTTTGAGGAAACCATGGAAAACCCAAATCTGGATGATTGGATGGGCATTCAAACCCATGTCCTCCAGAAAGTGAGGCCAGAGCGTTACTGCTCATCTACCATGTTCAGTACCATGATAAAACATTATAAATCTCCTGCTGGCACATGCCTGGCTGTCACCCTTCTTTATACCACTTCTACTGACCTAGATTGTCTCTACTCCTCAAACAGTGTCTTCCTTGTCATCATGCTGTACACATGTGAATATAGCCTGCACTGAGAGTTATACACTATCTGACAAAAAGTTTCCAGACACACCTATGTAATGCAGAACTGAATGCTAGAAGTCATGCATGGTAAGCAGAACAATGAGTGTAAAAGGAGGTAGAGAGTATTGTGGTGTCAATTGAGAAGCAGTAACTGCATAATGAGTTGGTCATAGAGCTTAGTGATTTTGAATGTGCACTAGTCATTGGATGTCACCTGAGTAACAAATCTATCAGGGGCATTTCATACCTTCTAAAGCAGCTGAAGTTGACTATTGTCGATGTAGTTGTGAAGTGGAAATGTAAAAGAACAATCACAACTACACCAAAATCAGGTAGACCTCATTTAATGACGGTCAGGGGCCATCAAGTATTGCAAAGGATGGTTGTAAAAAATCGCAAGAAATCATCGGAAGCGATCACCAGTGAGTTCTGAAGTATTACCAGCAGTTCAGGCAGCATAATGACTATGCATTGGGAGTTAAAAACCAAGGGGTTACAAAGGTTGAGCTGCTGTTTATAAGCCAAACATTACTGTAGTCAATGCTAAGTGGTGCTTGAGGTTAGGTAAAAGCAATGCCAACAGAAAGTGGATGACTGGAAATGAGTGATTTGAAGTGATGAATCATGGTATACCCTGTGGCATTCTGATGAAAGGGCAACTGCCTGGAGAATATTACCTGCCATCATGTGTAGTGGCAACAGTGAAATGTGGAGGTGGTGGTGTTATGGTATGGGGTTGGGTGTCTTTCATGATTAGCTTGTAGTCCCCTTACTACACTTCAGAAAACTCTAAATCCAGAAGGATATGAAGACATTTTAAACCACTTTGTACTGCATATAGTAGAGGACCAGTTCAGAGACAACGATTGTTTGTATCAGCATGACAATGCACCCGATCATAAAGTTGCGTCTGTGAGACAATGGTTTGAGGACAAAATTCCTGAAATAGACTGGACTGCCAAAAGTCCTGACCAGAACCCAATGGAACATCTTCGACATGATTTAGAACAGTAACTCTAGAACCCAATGCCCAACATCACAACCTTCTCTGGTTTCATCTCTTGGGGAAGAATGGGCTGTTAGTCCTCCACAGACATTCAAACCCCCAGCACAGTTAAAGCCACAATAAAGGCAAAAGCTAGATCCACCCCATATGTCACCATGGAAAACAAAAATCTGGATGGCTGGATGGGAGATTCGATCCTAAGTTCTCCAGAATGCAAGGCCAAAGTGTTACCACTCACCCATCATGCTCGGTCTAATAACACGGAACATGACACGGGTTAAGTATAAGTGCGGTTTCAGATAGATGTTCTGATACTTTTGATCAGATAGCGTACATAGTGGTAGTGCTTTTTAATTATATTTTCTGTTGTGTTAGAGAAAAATAGCTTCCAAAGGCTATACACAGTATTAATTCACTTGACTGTTTCTACTACATTTATTATAATTATATAGTGAAAAATACAATAAAGAATCATTTCAGACTTTGCCAGAAAACACTGTTTTCAGTATTTTATCATGAAATTGGGGAATGAAGGCAAGCTTTAGGCCTCACACAAAATTTGTCCTATCTGTGTAGAAAAATTCAAACAATTGTTTCAGTTTTTTTTTTTTTTTTAAATCTGTTTGGAGGGAATTTAAAAATCACTGTAATGATTGCTACTTTTGCACTTGTAATGTGAAATGTTTCAATCTAAAGAACAAATGTTAAAATCTTGTCCTGTTCTGTTCCTCATAGACCTGGTATACAGATTCCTTACCCTCCAGATATTCTGTAAAACATTTTTAGAAGATTTCAGTACAGTATCTCAATGATGATGATGAAGTATGTGACCCCAGTAGTAATGAACATAAAATACTTGTTACATTACAACAATTCCACATTATTAAAAAAAGGGACGCAATAAGGGAAGTTATGCTGAAACATATGCATATTTTATTTATTTCAACCTTACTTAGGTCAGGAACTATTGGACCTATAGTATAAAAACCACTAATGCAAACATGTAGTGTGACAAAGTATGCAACCAACAACTAACATCACAGAAGATGTAAAGTGATGGTGAATTGAAGAAGTCAATAAAGAATGGTTCAAGAATGTAGTGACAGTTATATTTGACAGCAAAATAAGGAAACTGGTGATACTAATTATATATATAGTAACCAGGAAACAACAGGAGCTAAGTAGCAAATCGATTTACAAAAAAAGGATAGCGAAATGAACCACCACTTATCTTAGATGATGTTTTCATGGGGTGAACACACAAAAAATGCACAAGAACAGGAAAAACAATGAATATTTCAAGACTTGGCCCTTCGTCAACAGGAGAACATCATGGAGGGAGGGTGGTGTGGGAGACAGTCTCACAAAATGACTGTTAGTCAGGAACATGGTGGGGGTAAATTCAAACAGGGAGCAGGGAGAGGGGGACAGTGAATTAGGGCTAGTACCTGGGCAATGCAAAATGTTGAAAAACGTGCATAAAAATACATTAAAATGTTCATAACACAAATTTGAGAAAGTAAAAGTAAACAAAATCCAAAAAATACAATAATAACATCTCGTATGTGCTGGTTCAATATAGACAGTGTGCATGGATGCAAGGAGAGGATAGAGGGAAGGAAAAGTACTGACTGGGTATTATCTCAAATTGAGACCAGGAGGTTGCCTTGTGCCTAGTTTGTATTGGTAGGCAAGTTCCCACCTTCTGAGTTCAGAGGAGCTGCTGTTGTTTGGGAGGACTCTGATAGCACGGACTATGAAACAAGAATTAAAATTATTAGTGTCATGGGAGATGGATTCTGAGTGAAAACTGTCTGATGGTGGCCATTCATTCTAATGCCTAATGGATTGGTAGTCAAACCTACATAGGAAGCAAGGCAGTGCTTGCAGATTAGCTGGTATATTAGGTGGGAGGTTTCACAGGTGGTGTGTCCTATGATAGGAAATCTCTCGCCAGTGATGGGGTTGGTGAAAGTGGTGGAGGCATGGTATATGTCGCACATCTTACTGTGGGGTTTATTGCATGGGAAGGATCCTTGGGGCTGTCGGATGGGATGAGGAAGACTGTATTTATGGACTAGGAGCAGGCTGAGGTTGGGAGGCCTGCTGAAACAAGTTTTGGGAGGGCTATGGATGATTTTTGGAAGAATGGATCTCATTTCTGAGCAGGTTAACAGGAAATCATAACCCTGCCCAAGGATTCTATTGATGGATTCAAGGCCAGGGAAGTATTGTGTAACCAGGACTAGACTATGGTTGGTTTATGGGGGTTTGGAACAGTCAATAGGTTGAGCAGGTTGCAATGTGTCTCGTGAAAGTTGCTTGTGAACCAATACTGTGGGATAGTTGAGGGATACCAATGCTTGTGAGAAGTTGTTTGAATACTCCATAAGGGATTTCTGGTTAGAACATATATGACTGCCTCGAATGCCAAGACTGTAAGGGAGGGAACGTTTGGTGTGATATGGATGGCAACTGTCAAAATGGAGGTACTGCTCTGAGTTGGTGGGTTTGGTGTGGGCTGAGGAGCTGAGGTGGCCATTGGAAAGGGACAGGTCCACATGCAAGAATGTGACCTGGGTATGGCAGTAGGTCCATGTGAAGTTCAGCGAGTTATTAAAGGCATTTAGATTATCCAGAAAATTTAGAAGGGCATTTTCTCCATGTGTCCAGATCATAAAAATGTCATCTATGAACTTCAGCCACAGGAGCAGTTTGAGGGGGACATTCTCCAAAAACATCCGTTCCAGGCGGCCCATGAAGAGATTAGCATAAGAGGGGACCATGCGAGTGCCCATGGCAGTGCCATGGGTTTGGTGGGGTGGATACTGCCTTCAAAAGAGAAGTAGTTGTTGTTAAGTATCAGTTCAGCCAAGGTGGTGAGGAAACGTGCTGGGGCGGCTGTTCGGAGGGTGCTTATCCAGAAAATGTTCCATGGCACTAAGGCCATGGCAATGTGGAATGTGTGTGTACAGCGATGTGACATCAATGGTTACCACGATGGAGTTGGAAGGAAGTGGTGTGGGCACAGTGGAAAGATGGACTAGGAAGTGTTGTGTGTGCTTGGTATGGGAGGGGAGCTGAGAGACTATAGGTTGTGGGTACTGGTCCACCAATGCAGAGATTCATTCGGTAGGAGACCCATAAGCCGCAACAATGGAGCGACCCAGATTGCCAGACTTATGGATTTTGGGAAGGGGGTAAAGGGTAAATGTGCATGGATTTTGAGGAGTAAGCAGAGAGACTGACTGTGGGGTGAGACCTTGGAGGTGCCCATTGAACTGTACATATTCCTGTATTTTTTTGTTGACAGCTGTTGTGGGATCTTCAGCAACGTGGCGGGGTAGAATGATAAGGTCTGGGTTAGTCGAAAGTTGTTTTCTAGCACGGGTTTCAGCTGGGATGAGATTGCTGGTATTCGTCAAGGACTTCAGAAAACTATGAGAAGCCAAACTGGTGGATAAGAATTCCTCAAAAATTTGTATGGGATGGTTCTCAGGAAGAGGTGGTGGGTCAATTGTGGATAGTGGTTTGAATTTTTGGAGACTGGGTTCCAGGTAGTCTTGAGACCCAGGTTTACTGACATGAGTGGCAAAGTGGTACCGCGGAGTGTTTGGCAGAATGAGAGAGAGTCCCGGACTAGGTTGGCATGGTCAAATGTAGGGGTAGGAGAAAAGGTAAGGCCTTTGGAGAGTACGGAGAGTTGGGGTTCAGATATTATTGAAGAGGACAGGTTCACAACTACAGTTTAGGTTTGGATGCAGGGCTGGGGTGCAGAGAGCGAGGTGTGGGTTTCAAAGGAGGAGGTTGAGGTATGTTGAGCAGTTGGGCAATGGATGGTTTTGAGGAAATCAGGGGAGGCTGCAGGTTTGATTGGTGGATGAGTGGCTGGCAGGGAAGAGACTGTCCCACTGCAAGATGGGACTTTAGTAATGTGGACAACTTAAACAGATGGTTCTTGGCATGCCTACTACTGTAATTCACTGACTGTTGTAGAATATGATTTATAAGTGGGATTACATGCGGGGACGAGGGCAGGAGTATTTTGTGAAGGGATATGAAGTTTACGGAGTGTTGGTTAGCAAGACTGGTGTACTATTGCAGGACAAGGTGGGTCAGAGCCAACGGCTGTTTGTCGCAGAAGGCATATAGGGCTGGATGAATTTGTGGGGGACACCCAAATACTGGCAGTTTGATGGTGAGACCATTTGGAGGAATGTTAAAGAAGAGATGTGATTTTAGGAAAAGGATATGAGACTGTAGTTTGGCTAATTGGAAGGCATGGTACCTGTAGGAGGGCAAATATTTATCAATAGGTGCTCTGTAAGGGAATGTTGGTGGAATCATTTTGAGGGGGGGGGGGAGATTGAAAATTGTCAAGATCGAATTACATTACCGACAATAGGTTAGAAAAGCACGCCTATGAAGTAGAACAGTCAGTGGATGGAATGATAATAACCAATCAAGATGTTTAGATGATTGCAAATAGGATGCTTGGCCGATAGTGCTATATGAAATGCGCACCGACGGAGGCGAGAGCGGTAAACAGATGGGCGGTGATAAAATATTCAAAAGAGGCTAGGAATATGTCTTAAAATGAGTTATTAGCTTCCAAGTATATGATGATTTAAAAAAAATTAATTTACATATAGGAAAATATCAAACAGTAGCAGTTACACGTCAAAAATGGCGACAATGGATAAACAAACTTGGTGAGGTTACGTACTAGAATTTCGTATTTATCGCATAATCAATAAAGATGTTTAGATGATTGCAAATAGGGTGCTTGGCTGATAGCGCGATATAAAATGCGTGCAGATGGAGGCGAGAGTGATAAACAGATGAGGCAGTGATAAAATATTCAAAAGAGACTAGGAATGTGTGTTAAAACGAGTTATTAGCCTCCAACTATAGAAGCTAAAAATATTTAATATGCATATAGGAAAATATCATAAACAGTAGCAGTTACATGCCAAAAACAAGTGAAAAAGGTGTGTAGGAATATGGATTAAAACGAATTATTAGTGTTCAAGTCGCAGGAAACAAGTCACTGAAATGGGGAGCAGTAGCCGCTAAAAACAAATGAGGGATGGACAGAACGCTAAAAAATCAATTTGGATAAGGGAATAGATAATAAACAACAGCAGTTACGAGTTAAAAACATGGGAGCCAAGTCGAGAAGGTAGGTATCAGAGTGATAGGACCACCATTCCTAACGTGAACAGGGACGATGAGTAAACAAACTTAGTGAGGTTATGTACTAGAATTTTGTAAATTTATCTTCAAACGGGTAATAATGAAAATGGAAAGACAAACCAAAAGAAAATAAAGATCGGAAACAAAGATAAAGGAACACAAAAAAATAGTAAAACAAAGGGACACACAGAAGGAAGCCAGGGCGGCAATATGGTAACCAGGAAACAATAGGAGCTAAGTAGCGAATGGATTTACAAAAAAGGATAGAGAAATGAACCACCACTTACCTTAGATAATGGTTTCATGGGGTGAACACATAAAAATGCACAAGAACCGGAAACAATGAATATTTCAGGGCTTGGCCCTTCATTAACAGGAGAACATTATGGAGGGAGGGTGGTGTGGGAGACCATCTCACAAATGACTGTTAGTCAGGAGCATTGTGGGTGTAAATTCAAACAGATAACATATACCAAACCTCCAGCACTTTCACCAACCTTAACACTGGCGAGAGCTTTCCTATCATACGCCACCTGTGAAACCTCTCATTTAATATACCAGATAACCTGCAAACACTGCCTGGCTTCCTATATAGGTTTGACCAAATCAGTTAGCCATTAGAATGAATGGCCACTGTCAGACAGTTTTCACTTGGAATCCAAAACATCCAGTAGCTATCCATGCCATCTCCCATGACACTAATAATTTTAATCCTTGTATCACGGTCCGTGCTATCAGAGTCCTCCCAAACAACAGCAGCTCCTCTGAACTCAGAAGTTGGGAATTTGCCTACCAATAAAAACTAGGCACAAGGCAACCTCCTGGTCATAATTTGAGATAATACCCAGTCAGTACTTTTCCTTCCCTCTATCCTCTCCTTGCCTCTATGCCCACTGTCTATATTGAACCACCACATACCAGAGGTGACGATTAACTACATAGACACTTTTATTTTAATTATTATTGTATTTTTTTTAAATGTTTACTTTTAATTTCTCAAATTTATGTTATGAACACTTTAATGTATTTTTATACACGTTTTGCAACATTTTGCATTGATCAGATACTAGCTCCAATTCACTGTCCTCCTCTCCCTTTACTCTGTTTGAATTATGCCCGCCACCCTTGCTCCATAATGTTCTCCTGTTGACGAAGGGCCAAGTCCCAAAATATTCATTGATTTTCCTGTTCTTGTGCATTTTTTAAGTGCTCACCCCATGTAACCATCATCTAAGGCAGCGGTTCCCAAACAAATGCACAATACCTTCACAATCGACTCAACTGACTCATGTCGCACCGACGCACTTCTTTTATATCGATAAGGAAGGTTCTAGCCAAGACTCGAAGTGCGTGGAAGATTCCGCTTGTTGCTAAGAGATAGCGTTACTGTCTATCTCTCTCGCTTGTCTAGGCACGTGCTGCCCTTGAAATTACTTATGAATGTAGTGTGCGCATTTTAGAGGAACATGATTCTTCTTTCTGTGTCACATTGCAAACGCGGGCCGTATTGATAGGGCCCAGGGGCCCGATGCAGCCCACGGGCCATATCTCTGACATCACTGGTCTAATGTAAGTGGTGGTTCATTTCGCTATCTTTTTTTTGTAATTATATATATATATGAATAGGAGAAAAACCACTGCTTACCATAGAAGAGGATTCCTGTGGTGTCGAGACATGTAAAAAAAACATGTACACAAATTTTCAAGCCTATAGTCCTTCTTCAGTAATATTGAGATAGCTGCATGATAGAGGCTGGCAGCCAACTGAGTTAGCCAACAAGGACGGTAGTTTATGGTGGGGTGAAAAAAAAAACATTGGGGGGAGGGGGGGAAGTGAGAGTGGGGATAGAAAGGCATAAACCATAAAAAAACGATAAATGATAAACCTGTACATAGGAACCCGTAGTGGCTCCGTAGAATATCAGCTGATGGTCCCAAATTGCCTTTTACACCTTTTACAAGGGTTGTTTTTTAAGTAAGGGCCGTTCGCGCGTATAGTCCCGTAGTTCGCGCGGACGCCGCAACAATCCACCGCGCCACTTGCCGGCATCCTTCCCGTTCACACTGATGCCAGTTGCAGCTCTGTAGCTGACGTGTACGCATCGCTGTGGTACTTTATAATGTTTACGATTATTGAATCGCCCGCCGCGTGTGAGATACGGTCAGTGATACGTTTTTTGACCGCGAGAAGCCTATCAGCTGCAGAAATTCATCGTCAGTTAACAGAAGTTTATGGCTTGAATGCAATGAGTGAAGGTAAAGTGCATCAATAGGTTAGAGAGTTTAAAAATGGCCGTCAAAACGTCCATGACGAAGAATGCTCAGGCCGGCCCTCTGTGATCACTGATGATTTGGTGGATGCAATCGAAACAAAGATTCGTGAGGACAGAAGATTCACAATTTCCACTCTTTCTTTGGAATTTCCACAAGTTTCAAGAATGGTTTTGTACAAAACTGTGTCTGAAAACCTAAAGTTTAAGAAACTGTGTTCTCGGTGGGTACCCACACTCCTCACAGAGGACCACAAAGGGAAGAGATTTGCCACTTCATTGGACTTTTTGATTCATTACGAGGAAGAAGGGCATGACATGTTGAGTCAAATTGTCACTGGAGAGGAAACATGGGTATCCCATATCACTCCCGAAAGCAAGCGACAATCGATGGAATGGCGACACACAACCTCACCCGTAAAGGTCAAAGCCAAACAGACGCTGTCAAAGCGCAAGATTATGGCAACTGTGTTCCTGGACCGGCGCGGTGTTTTGCTAGTGGACTTTATGCCACAAGGAACGACAATCAACTCAGATGCCTACTGTGCAACTCTAAAGAAGCTCCGCAGAACAATTCAAAACAAAAGGCGCGGCATGCTGACCAAAGGAGTTTTGCTCCTGCACGATAACGCTAGGCCTCACACCTCTCAAAAGACTCGGGATTTGATTGATTCTTTTGGCTGGGAAGTTTTGGACCATCCACCATACAGCCCCGACCTTGCTCCTAGCGATTTTCACCTTTTCCGGTACCTGAAACACCATCTTGGCGGGCAGCGCTTCAATGACGACAATGAAGTGAAAGTGGCCGTGAACTCTTGGCTGTCGGAGCAGGCGGCCGAATTCTTTGAAGAGGGAATTAAAAACTTAATTGTACGGTATGACAAGTGCTTAAATAAACAAGGCAACTATGTAGAAAAATAGGTAAAAGTGTATAGAATCAGAAAATAAAAGTTTTTTACAAAAGTATTTGTATCTTTTTTAAAAAAAATAAAAACAGCCCTTACTTAAAAAACAACCCTCGTATGTATGTGTAAAAAAACTGAAAAATATGTGAAATAAAAATATTAGGAAATTTAAATTAAAGCAAATTTCGAAGTTACAAACTACAAAAAGATAGGCTCTGGTGAGCGATAGTTCTGTGGGAAAAGGTAAGAGGTGAGGGGAATGGGTGGAGGGGGGAGGAAGATTGGTGCTATTTTAAATTCAGTCCTGGTGGTTGTCTGGTACCCAGTTGATACTGACAAGCCAGTTCCCCCTTTCTGAGATGCTGCTTTTGTTTAAGAGGACTCTGGTGGCACAGACCATGAAGCACTTGTTGAAATTGTTGGTGCCATGACTGGTGGCATGATATGATGCAGGGTGGTCAGGGTTCTGGGTGAATACCGACTGTCTGTGTCCATTCATTCTGATGGCCAGTGGATTCATTGTCAGACCAATGTAGGAGGCTGGGCAATGGTTACAGGTGAGTTGATATAAAAGGTGGGAGGATACACACATGGCAAGTCCTGTGATGGCGAAGCTTTCCCCGGTTATGAGGTTGGTGAAGGTGGTGGAAGGCAGGTGCATACTGAATAGTTTGCAGCGGTATATGTTGCAAAAAAATGAACCATGAGGCCGTCTTGCAGGCGGGGGGGGGGGGGGGGGGGGGATCCCGTGTTTCCAAGAGTTAGTTGAAGTTTGGAGGTCTGCCGAAGAAAGTTCTGGGTGGGTTAGGGAGGATTATTGGAAGGAGGGTTCTTATCTCAGGGCAGGCTTGAAGGAATTCATAACCTTGTCGCAGGACTAGGTTGACGGATTCCAAACTCAGGAAGTATCGGGTTATCAAAATTGGGCTGTGATTGGTTATAGAGGGTTGTGGGCTGTTGATAGGTTGAGTGGGTCATATTGTGGCCCATAAAACTAGTTTGTGAGCTAATATAAATATGTGAGTGTCATTTTTAACCTTACTACTTTATTAAGGAAAAATATGATATTTCAGTTAATGTAATATTTTCCGAAGTTAGTTAGGCACAAGATACACCAGGCTACGCTGAAGCAAATTCAGCACAAGTTTGTTTCTTCCTCCACATAATACTTAATTGCTGACAGAATGAGTCACCTTCAAGTGGATTGAACTGGAATCAACAACATCAAACACAAGGTGGCATGTGGCCAGGTTATTCACTCTCAGTTCATCAGGAGCAGTTTAGCTGACAAGATGGGGTAACTTGTAGCTAAGCCACAAGCCTAGTCTACCCAGCAATACATTACGCTAAGTTCAGTCTGTCATTCTATCAGTCAACATCAGATATTACTCATGCCATCCATTCAGAAGCTGTAACAACCGTCAATCATAGATGCGAGTTGCAAATAACCTTGCAGTTGTATGCCAATGATTGTAACATGTACAATCAAGTGCTACGATAAACACGTTGTTCAGCACTTAGCGTCGTGTCATTCATATAAAGGGTAGATTATCAGCTAGTCATTTCACAAGTGTTAGCCTTCCTATCCTCATTGCTGGACGTAAACCAGCTGGTGTCACACTGATGACCTATAACTTTTATTAGTAGCTTCAAGATGAGGACCAAGAGCAGAAGATAGCACAAAATGGATTACAAGAGGGTTAGAAAATCCCAAAGGTCAGTCAAATCCACTCCAGGGGTCCTCCCACTCATCAACCGCCCACAAAGTATAGACCACTCAATCCAGACATTAGACAGTTGGTGTCAAGGTGTGAAATATGATCACGTTACCTGACAATGACTGTACAACACTTCGTTATCACATACAATCATATGCTCAGATTTCCTATTATTTGCAATCTACACTTTATCAAATAGCATGGACTGTTAATATTATTTGATGTGCCTTCTATTCCACTTTTGTTATGAATGTAAATTACCATATTTTAGGAAAGCTTAAGATGAAATTTCCAAGCTGGTAACACTTTATGCCATATCATTTAGTAAAAATATATACCATCCACCTTTGATCAGGTTCAATTCTTGTATTAATCCACCTTACTGTATGTAAACAATGTCCTTTATGGTTTCACTGAAATGGTTAATATACAAAATATAAAATGTAATCTACGAAAATACAAATGAGGATTGGCCCTCGACTTGTCATATACAACAGATGGAAGCAGAAAGATGGTGGTGACATAAAAAAATATGAAAACCTAATATTTTGGATGACCCATTAATTGTGAGAGAGATTGATAAAAACATGTGGCATGCCACACATGTGTGGCTCTAAAACCTATGGGTGGTCAATTGTGGGCGGAGTGAGAATTGTGAAGGGGATTATTTGAAAATGATAATTATCTGTGACAGTAAGTATGCACCAAGGAGAGGGCATAAAAGATCGCAGAATAAAAACTAAAATTGAAAATAAAAGTAAAAGGTAAATATATACCAGTCAATATTTATTTTTTAATAATTGGACATGCCACCTGCACCACAACAAATCTCATATATATATATATATATATATATATACTCATCTGCCTTGACTGCCCTACTTCAAACAAAAGCCTCACAACCAACCATCTGCTATCAGAATGAACGACCACAGTTTACATCAACAGTTTCCACCTACATCGTAGCCACGTGCATCGAGCACCTCTCCATGCTGAGGTGGTGGGGAGATGTGGGCAATGGGGCAAGAGGCATGGTGGGGATACACACGGTGGAGGGCGTCGGTTGTCATTTGGAGTTCATTCTCACATTTTCTTGAAAGCTCAATCTCCTTATTATTAGTTGGCTAATCTCAGCTGCACTACTTATCTCTGTCTACAATGCCTTCTGTGAGATGAATTTCCATAGACCCTTGATTACGCTATACCAGTATCCATTTTCATGCACTAATATTCGTGTCCTCTCAAAGTCAAAATCCTGTCTCTTGTCTATGCTACGTAATGTCACAGCTGACTTCGTCACTTGTCCCAGGTGTATGCATCTCACATGCTCTGTGCAATGCTGAAACAGGGAGTGCATTGTGTGCCCAGTATACTGCTGCCCATCCTCGCAAGGGATGGACCAAATGCCAGACTGTCTGAGACACAAATATCCTTTATACTGCGTAATAAGTCCTTTATCTTCTTTGGAGGATGGACGAAAGTCTACTCTTCAGCTTTGCCTAACAATCTGATGATTTTTGCTAAAGTCACTTCAGTGTAAGATAAAAAGGCCAGCTGTTCAGCCTCTTGCTGTCATGCTTTTCCCTTGTCTTTTGTGTGGTAGGCCCTGTTGATATAGGCTTCACTTTACCCATTAATGGGGAAAGTATATTACAAATGGTTTAGCTTCACCAGAAGATTTGCTTAGTCACAGATGGCTCGGGCCCAATGTTCTAGGGTTGATAACACCAAACTGCACCAGTAGAATGATGGCAGCTGTGAACTCTGATGTATAGGTATATGATATTGATGAAAGATTGTTAACAAGGAATAAAAAGAGAAAAAATGGTAAATTATTTTGTAGCATGTCTGATGATAGTTAAATTTTGATGATATCACAGCTACCATGCCATACTGGTATTATAGAAAATTCTCGGTCCAATGAAAATTTGCAATGGTATTTTGCAATGCTTAACTTCCTTAAAGGTGCTGCAGCAATACCAACTCGGTGACTTCCTAAAACTTTTAACAGTGTATCAACTTGTGATAATTTATCAATTACTGTGAGCTACTGAGCAAACATCAACATTAAAATCAAATACATCTACTGACAGATTATATTTCAACATTATCCAACCCCTTCCTCCTTTTTGTCTTCCCTTCATCTCTTTAACCAGCTCTATACAACATCTCCTTCTCCTTCAACCTCTCTGTCACCAATGCACACTTCATCTTTGCCATGAACGCATCCACCGATTTCTGAAGAGTCTAGCCTGAATAATTGAGTAGTTAGAATGGAAATTGTGGCCATCTCCAAAACTGGTTCAGCAGCCTTGCTTCATAAAAAATTTTAAACAATGGCAAATAATATGGTTAGTTCAGGTTCAGAGGCTGGTATGACTTTAAGGATCCCCCCCCCCACACGTAGCACGTAACTTTTTTCCCTTTTGATTCCAGATGAAATTTTGTACTGTTTTCTTTTGTCAGACTATTGTAAATTACATACGGAGATAATTAACTAAGGGAAATAAATATTCACATGCTGTTGTGAGTTCAGTTCCTCATTTTAACTGTGAAAATTGTTATGAAAGGAAAGCTACGTGGCTTGGCTCGGAACCCCCCCTCCCCCCCACGTAGCCTTCCAGCTAACCCCTCCCCCCCCCCCTGGACCGAGCCATGTAGTTTGTGCACGGTCCTTAAGCTTCAAAAAGTAAAGCTTGATGGATTTATCAGTAACAACAAAGCCATTAACAGAAAATAATTTGGTACAGAAGATACACTGGAATGCAGGAGGTCTTAACATGAAAAAGTTGGGATGAGAAAAAATCTCAAAGCAAACGTATCAATCTGGCAGTAATCAATGAGACCAAGAAAAAACTCACAACAACCAATGACTGGAAGGAATAAATATTAATTTACAGTGGGGTTGAACAAGAAAAGGGGGAGACGACATCTGCAGAGGTGAGAATACTAATTAACCAAAAGTGGAAGACAGTTCTTGTATGCCACAAGTACGTGACTGGATGGATAGTTAGTGCATGATTTAAGATAATGAGAGGATATCTTACATTTATACGTCTATATGCACCAGAAGAAGGAAGTAACAGTGACAGAGCAATTATACCACAGCCTACAGATGAAGCTTGACCAGATTAATAAAGCAGACTACCTCATTTTGGCAGGAGATTGTTACGTCAGAATAGGAAATCAGGAAATTGAAAACATAGTTGGAACATTTGGAGAGGGCCATATTAATAATGTGGTTTAATTGCGAGAATTCTGCAGCTGTCATGAATTCCAGATAATTAATACTTTCTTACGAAAATATTACTTCATGAATATACATGGAGTGCCAAAGGAATGAGAGCCTTGATTGATTATGTAATAGTAAATGAAAGAACAATCATACACGGGTTTTCTAAGTGAGTAACATATATACAGACCATTTTCCTCTAGTAGGCAATAAGTTACTGTGGACAAGATTGAGAAAAGTGATACAAAAAAGGAGCAAAATATTCTGAAAAGTACAAACTTGGGCTGCTGTAGGAGGACAGCATTAAAGATCTTTGCCAATGAAAACTAACCAAATGTTTTTTAGAAAACCCAAAAGAAGAAGATATGAAATTTGAACAGAATAACATAAAAGGATGTGTCACTATAATAGCATAGTAAGCAGAAACAGGGAGAGTCTTAAGACATGGAATGAAGAAGTAAAAGAAGCTGTGGAACAAAAACAGCAGGCCTACTTAACATTTTACACAGTATGGTATGAACAAGGCAAGAGAATAACACAAGCAAAAATAAAATACAGCAAGATCTATAGTAACGAAAGCACGTAGGGAAAACTGGAATGAATTTGTCAGTTAAATAGAAAATGATGTATATTGATGCCTTCACTTTTCCTTCAAGATACCAAAGAGTTCGAATAGAGATTAACACAACACACAACTACAAGAATGTGCAAAACACTGTGAAAGCTCTTAGATTAATGAACAATGGATGGCACAAGAAGACATAAGTACATAAACAGAAGGGATACATCAATCACATTACAACAGAAGAGTTAAATGAAGCACTAAGCAAAACAAAAAACTGAAAAGTGGCTGGATCAAGAAACAACAGCAGAGTTACTTAAATATGAAGCAATGCTGTACTGAAATATTGAATTTTACACCTAATAAACATGTGTTGTCTTAAAGGTAGAATATCTGACCTGTGGCAAATTACAATTATAATCTATATTTTCAAGAAAGGAGACAGAACTAATACAAACAGTTACAAAGGAATAATGATCTTGAATGATGTGAAGAAAATGTATGCAATTATAATCAATGCTAGACCACAACCAATAGTGATAGCCAAACTACCAGAATTTCAGGACGGATTTAGGATAGGATGTTCCTGCTCAGATAATATAAATACTATAAACAAAATTTTACATAAGAGAAGGCAATATAATCTACCTATATACATTGCATTTGAGAACTTTGAAAAGGCTTTCGACAAAGTAGACAGAGAGATGTTGCAGGGAATCCTTCAAAGAAATAGATATCGAAAACATATAACAGAAGCAGTGAAGAGTCTATATTTTAATACAAAGAAACTCCTAAAAATAACAACAAGCATGAAAAAGGGAATGTAGTTTTTCCCTGACACTTTTTAAAATATATTTGTATGACGCCATTCCAAATATGGCAGAATGAATACCCAATAAGTGGTATAGACTTAGGACAAGCTAGATCCATTCATGTGCTTTTATTTGCTGATATCCTGCTAGTAAATGGATTGTAAATAGTCCTCCACAAATTACAGAAATGTTCAGAGTACATATCCTGAAAATATCCACAAACAATACAAAAATATGACTTTCTGTGGACAAGATACTGTTAGAGTAAAAGTAGTTAGAAATGGTCAAGTTATTGCACAAATTTGCACTATAACTACCTCGGTTGTGATATACAAAGTAAACAGAGATATTGGTATTGAAGTGAACAAATATCAGTTGATGTGGGGGACAATAACTAATACTTTAGGAAACATGATGCACGGAGGCACAAAATTGAAATTTAAAAAAAGTATTGACAGTGTAAGTGTATAATGAAGAGAAAAGATAAAAGCTGCATCTAGTAAGAAATGTATCAATAAGAGGTTGAAAATAAATGAAAAAATATAGGAATATAAGAAAAATGAAAAGACCATCTGTACAGAATGAGTGATACATGATTCCTGAAAGCATTAACCCAATATACACTTAAAGTTATAAGAATTATAGGTACACCAAAGAAAATATGGAAATAGTCCCTAAAGCTGGAACAGGCCATCAGGCCTAATCATTGTATGGGAAGAAGAAGAACACTTATTATGGACTGAATGGGATTACACCACTGTGAAATGATCACCAAAGATTTATTTTCAACAAAAACAGATCTTTTTGGACACCAGTAAAATCATATTTTCAATAAAATGCAGATTTTACTTTTCAAGTCATATACCCACAGTATTTCATTTGGATTTGCCAGCAAATGCAAGCGTATAATAATTACAAATCTTGGACCAACTATTGGTGTCTTACAGCATATAATGATTAGAAAATGTCAATGTTTGTGGAAGCTACTGGGAATTACCACTGATTGTTCCTGCATGGCATGGAATTCCCAACAGTTACCTCTACTGACATGGTCATACAGATTCAGACATTGCCTTTCCTAGCTTTAAAGTTATAAAATAGTTTGTTCCTTTTGTATTTTTATTGCATTTAATAAAATCTTCATGAGCAATAGTAAATTTCTGAATTGTTAACAGTGTTGTTAGCTGCAAGCAGCAACCAAATATCTTGAATTATTCAGCTTATTGATAGAACTTTTATAAAAAGACAGAATTTGGCATGTTAATATACTTCTCTTTTTGGGGCAACATAAAAATGTTTATCTAGGACTAAGATCTAGTCACCCTATCATGATTCTGTGTGTGTGTGTGTGCGTGTGTGTGTGCGTGTGTGTGTGAATGGAAAAAGTCTATTAAAATCATTAAAATGTTTTATGACAACAAGTCAGACATGCCTCAGCTGCAATGTCACTTGGTCACAAGTCAAGGAACTTCTGTGAGTCCATCTACAAAAGTCAACTCTGAAATAAGTTTCATTATCCTTAATCTCTCAGAGAGGACCCTCACTGAGTCCTACACAAGGTGCATTTACAACATGATGGTGACTTAATATTGACAGTAAGCTACCTGTAACAATGGAGATAAAACTATAAAGTACATCAAACTGCAAAATATGGCAAGTTAGCCAGCTTTTATTCACAATAGATTTGTATCACCAAAGAACTATAGTTTACAGGAAAAACAGATTCAGAATTCAAATGGTTCTCCATTGGCAGTAAAGGCTGCACAGATATTCATGAATACCAAATGAGTGTAAATGATATCAATACTTGTCGAGAACGACAAACATTAATGGCAGTTTAGTTCCCAACTCTGTGACAGCTTGACCAGTGGAGTGAAGCAGGCATGGGGGATACTCTCTGTTAACCGAGAACATGACAAGGTGAATAATCCCTTTTGGAATGTACTTCAGGTCAGAAATCATTGGCGAAGGAATGAAGCAATCGGGCAACATAAGAAAAAAAAAATGATAGCAGACCCTCAATGTGTTACACAAAAAGCGAGTTATGGATGGTTCTTACAAAAGGCATCAACACATGACATGTATTGGGTGAGAGACATTTGTTATGTTACATGATTTGAAGAGTCAACAGCCTCATATAATAAATTATCTTTTTGGTTGGCAAGTTACAGTGGCAATGCAAGACACTCTGATATGAACCAGCAGCGTGTATCACTTC
Source organism: Vandiemenella viatica (assembly GCA_031002005.1). Classification (NCBI taxonomy): domain Eukaryota; kingdom Metazoa; phylum Arthropoda; class Insecta; order Orthoptera; family Morabidae; genus Vandiemenella; species Vandiemenella viatica. The sequence continues at coordinate 5,830,873 of CM061921.1, read as the reverse complement.
TGACTCTGGGGAAGCACTGGTTCGTTCCTATATATGGGGAAAACACCTCCTGTTTGTGCCTCCTGTTCGTTGCTCTGTTAACCTTGTCTGTGAGCCTGCTTCTAGATCTCTGGGAGGGCATAAGCTTCCAGTCACTGATGTAGGGTACAGTGTCCTGAACCTGTCAATTGCTGCCATCAAAGAAACCAACACATGTGGTACCGTATAGAAGTAGATAAAAGCATGTGACGTGTGATTCACCACTGACATAAGTTTGAAATACCTACTAACATCTGTGAGAAAGAGAACCTCTTGGCAAGTGACTATTCATCATGCTTTGTAATAATGTAATATTAACAGCAATGATATTCACTTTGTTTGAATAAGTTAAATACTGACTACCATATTCATTAAAGATTCCCACCTATTCACTGAATTAAATATTAAAATCATAAATTATCTTTCCTTTGCTGCACCAACTCTTGTGACTGTACAAGTGGAAGGCATGTCACAAATGCAGCTACAATGTTATATATATAGTTCAATGAACTGTTGAAAGTGACAGATAAGTCATAATCCACGTCCAGTTTGAACTCCTATGATGCCTCGCACCGATGCTTCAGAAATTTTGATAATCAGAACAGTGAAAGACAGCCTCTGCTTAAAGAAGTTTCCTAAAATCTGAGGATCAAAAATAACTTCAAAACAAAAGTGTGATGGTAAAAGTAAATTCATGTGGTCATAATGTTCCGGTGACAGGGTTTCTTATCGGCTGTGCAATCCACCTAGCCTAATCCGGTAATCCTACCAAGTATAGGATACCTAAAGTTTAACATGGAGTCTGAACCATGGAAGCATTCTAGCATACTTCACATTACACAGCAAGCTGTGCCAGAGGTGAAGGTCGGGTAAAAGGCCTATGAAAATCCCCGCTGAGACAGGGATTTGAAACAGCGACCTTTCAGTCTTTAATCAGATGCCTTAACCACTGAGCCACTAGGCTGCTAGGTAATGGTGAGACCCTGTTTGCTTATATGGTAGGATACAAATCGCAGATGAACCATGCAACCCCAGAAATTAAACCAAAAACTCAAAGTATGGTAAATTTCTCAATTTAAAGCAAAACCACTAGAAAAATCAGGGTACTGTTTCTTGAGATTACTCACTCATGCTGCTAACCAATCATCTAACTGTAGGAAACTATACTTGACAAAGACAACCACTGTAAAATCCTCATAAGTTATTGCTTCTTCCAACAAAATGATTATTTTTGCTTCAAAACAATGTGCTAATTTTTATTGAACTCAAAAGAAGAAATACCCGTTTTGTAACTGTGAAAGGGAACAATACCTTGACATAACTGTCTCCCATTGCCCCCCCCCCCTCCACCTGCACAGAGGGAAGTACTTGTTCATGGTGTAAAATGAAGAGGGATGTACCAGTAAATAGCTGCCTATAGAAAACTGACTAGGTACGTAACACTTTTCATCCAAAAAAATTGTCATGCTTTCTATGTTCTTTTTTTTATTATTATTTATATATACAGTATATATAAATATATATAAATATATATATACATATATTTGCCCATCCATCCCTCCTCACTCACTCAGAAAATAATTTATGAAACTTACTTTTGGACATATTCCGTTATTGTATTGAAACCACAGTTTATTTTCATGTTTATATGCAATTATTACATATCTACAAACCCAGCAGTGTGGCACCACACTGGATCAAGGAGGTACAATGGGCACAAGTCCAAATCCCAGGCCCAATGTACCTGCTATCCTGATGGTAATATTTAGGTGGTTTTCTGCAACAAGTAAAAAGGTGACACCATTTAACTATGAATATGCGATTAATGGCACTGTCCTTAGAACGGTAGATTCCGCTAAATACCTAGGGGTAACAATTTGTAATAATTTGTCATGGAATGAGCATATCAAGAATGTAATGGGAAAAGCAAATCGTATGCTCCGATTTCTAAGTCGTAATTTAAATCAATGCACTCAGGAAGTTAAATCGATTGTATACAAGTCACTAGTACGTCCTCACTTAGAGTATTGTTGTTCTGTATGGGGTCCCCATCAAAAGGGGTTAATGGAGGCTTTAGAGAAGGTCCAAAGAAGAGCCGCCCGATCCGTGACAGGTATATATAGTTGGAGGGAAAGCGTAAGTGCGATGTTGAAGGAGTTAGGTTGGGAAGACCTGGAACACCGAAGGCGTTGCTTTCGACGAAAGCTAATTGAAAAATTCACGACAGATATATTTCGGAATGACAGTCAGCAAATATTGCTACCAGCAACATTCATATCTCGAAATGACCGATAAAATAAGATAAGAGAAATCAGGGCCAGAACCGATTCATTTCTGTACTCATTTTTCCCACGAGCGATTAGGGAATGGAATAGAAAGGATTTACCGGGCGAGTAAACTTAAAATCCGACAGGAGTAGCTTTCGATAAAGCACTCCAGCCATCCTGATCTGGGTTTTCCATGGTTTTCCCGGATCACTCCACGCGAATGCAGGGATGGTTCCTCACAATAGCCCATGGGCGCCTCCTGCCATATCCCTTATAACCCTTCCAAACCATAACCCCTTTCGATAGGTGCAATGCACCCTCCGCCACACACTTTTAGTGAATCGCGGAGTAATAATAATAATAATAATAATAATAATCTATGCAAATGCTAGGATGGTACTCAATCTTCACCTAATGAACTACACATTTCACAAACAAAGATAAACTTATCACATAGAACACAACTTACACATTTCACAGACTGGTGGCAACACATATGCTTCCCCCACAAAAAGTAAGACAGGCCTAGCGAGTCAGTAGTAGATGGAACCTCTGAAAGAGGATGTGCCAAATGACCCAAAAAAGTGGAAACATTCTAAAGATAATGATGGTGATTCCACATCTACACACAGATCATTCTCATGTGGATTGTCTAATGTTAAGATGTACTAGCTCAATTCAATAAATTTCTGTTCGCTATTTCTAATAAAGTCAACATCTTCTGAGATGAAAGTAAGATGATAACAAAAACATTCAGAGCAGAGAATTATGCTAACATTTCACCTTTATCAGAGGTTTGAGTGCATTTTTATTGCTGCTATTCACTTAATTTCAGTAACTAGCTTTTTGATGAGAACTCCAGGGAACAGTTTACTACAGTCTGATGATGAATTAAGTACTAACATATTTATGTCATCTGCTGTAGTGCTGTAATTCAACAAAATCTGTAGTTCTCCCAGACTTTTCACAGTTTAAGTGAGGGAGATAAATAAACAATGGAAAATTATTAACACTTTCCATCTATGTGAATGCTATCATAACTGACACAGTGTCATTCTAATGTAGTAGTAATGTAGTATTGGTTTAAAATGGTTAATACTATTAATCATTACAAAAGTATCTTTAGTCTGCATAAAATAATTTATAGTTTCATTATCTCTGAAATGTCACCCAAACGACTTCATGCATTGATCCACAAATTTAATAGTACTCTCACATGTTTCTAATTGTTTTTGTTATAAGTGTATTGGTTAAAAAAGAAATATAACATTTTGAATACTATCTGTATTGATTAAAAAATAAATAAAACATTTTTAATAGTATCAAGAGAAAGTGAGTAGGGATAAATAAGCAGTTTAAGTCTAAACAACAAAGTTTTTATAAATAAGGAAACTGAGAGGAAGCATCACTTGTTACAGGTGATACAAAAATGGTACAGACACTTAAGAAAACGCACTGTTCTGTAATCAACTGTGATTATCAATAGTTCCTGTCTCTTTCCTTATTTATATTTGCTACTCAGAATTTTTGTTTCCCATCAAGCTCAATATTGTTTTTACCTGATTATGATCAAGCGTGTAAAGCAATAAATCACTTAGTATAGTGATGCCAGTTCTGCCCACACCAGCTGTGCAATGCACAAGAACCGGAGGATTACGGTTGTGAGCAGCAGGAATTTCAGCCACTGTATGCTGTCTCACAGAAGACAGCTCTTCTAAAAACCCTAATGTAAAACATAAGAGATTAAGGTTGTTATCACATCAACAGTTTAAAAACATCACAACTGTATTATGATCTAATGACAGGTTGTATAATATTTTCAGTATCCAGTAAAATGTGAATCTGCAAATCTGTTAGCTTATTACTTATTATAGTTGAAAATGCATTATACCGTCAGGTCTAAAGACAACAAGGCACCTTTTTCTGTTTTAACTGTTTCCATTCTTCCTATTTTGCTATTTTAAATATAAAAGTAAATTAGGAAACTGCCAGTGTTTAAGCTTTTATGTGAATCTTTCCTTTAAAAACTTTGAAACTAGCTGACATCCCCAAATCCAAACCAATTTTTGAACCTGAGTTTGTCTTATCTTGCCAATCATGAAATTTGATACTAAAAAAAAAAGGAAGCAGTTTTTAGGCAATATATATAACAAAGGACATGGAAAATAAACCATCACTCATTAAAGTTGAAGGCACGATGAGTATACAACACAAGACAAAAATATGATATTTTGGTTTAAAACCTTATTCATGTAGGAAGGATTGGGCCATTTGACAAGGAACGTGTGCAAACCAAAACTTACCTAAAGTGTGCACACCACTCTTGTAAAATGGCCCAATCCTCACATACATGAATACGATTTTTAAATAGAAATGTTGTAGGTTTCAATCATGAAATTTTTAGAACTTTACACACATAAGGCAGAAAACTTTAACGTCTCTTAACAGCGAGGTCTTTAGAGACGGGGCAAGGAATGGGAAGGAATCCGGCCATGGCCTTTTGAAGGAAGCATCCCGGCATTTGCCTGGAGTGATTTGGGAAACCATGGAAAACCCAAATCTCGATGCTCAGACGGGGATTCGAACCAGCGTCCTCCCGAATGCGAGGCCAGAATGCTAACCGTTACACCACCATGCTCGGTAAAGGCAGAAAACAATGTATTATGATACACTAAAGCATTAAAGGAAACACAGTATAAGCTTCTGCTCAGTTTAAATTAAGAAATTCTTCCACAGAAGTTGAATTATCAGATATGAGTGTTATGCAGTACAGTGTTTGAATGAATAACACACTCGCCTTCAATAAAAAGCAAAAGTGTATTCAATTTTTATTTCATGTTCTACTTATACAAGTTCCTCAGAAAGAATTGGGTAGATTTACTCAAAGATACCCCATAACCTAAACCACTTCAGAGCATTTTTTAATGAATTTGTGATGCCTTAAATACACTAATGTACAAAATTCACTTGACAATGCTTCTCTTCAACTCATATATTCTTGCTATGCCAAAACTTATGCCCAAATAATTACTAGTTGAAAAATAATGCCAATGCAACTGTTTAATTTATTTATTGCTGAGTCATACGCATTTCATCTCTCATCGAGGCATCTTCAGCGATGAATTATTTACATTTGTTATTTACGGTATGCAGCTGCGCATCTCTGTTTTATTATCCAAAGCATGTTTTACTTGTATCATAAATAGAAAATTGGTGCTTTCTCATCACTCAGTCGTCTGTTGTGGCCAGCTGGTTTGTTTATGTTGTGTCTCATGGAGCGCTTACCCTAAATAACAAAAGTAAATAATTTGTTGTTGAAGATGCCTCGATGAGAGATGAACACGTATAACACAGCAATAAATAAATTTAACAGTTGCATTGGCGTTATTTTTCAACTAGTAATTAAGTAAGCAACTGCGGAAAAATGGCCTGCAACAACATTGCATTAAGCCCAACTGTTTTCTTATCGAGAGGCTATTATTTTTTCAATGGTTTGACTAAAGTTGAAGGGAGTTAAAAATGGTTTAACACCCCCTTATTCACATTTCTTTTTTACTTTGACGTTTATGGATTATCAAAAACGAAATTAATAAGTTTAGGATATTTGGCACTGCTAGCAAAATAAAAAAACAAAAACAAATGAGTCATGCAATATATCAAGCAAACATCCCAGAACAAGACCGGGTATTAGTGGGAAAGGCTGGAAAACAAAAACCATAATGTAAAGATTGAAGCATGAAGCAAGGCTCTCAAATGCACATTTAACAGTACCAACATTGCACCACATCAATCACTGTTGTATAACTGTGAAATGGAGAGCATATATGGAGATTTTTTTTTTTTTTGACAAGTGAAAGCTTTGAAAAGAAGAGATGGATAAAAATAAAGCTTTTTTTTTGTTTATGGTTTTACGCAATGTCAATGTCAATAGAGATGTGAAACGACTGGGGACAAGGAATATGAAAGAGTTCAGCAATAGCTCTTTTTTTTCTTTTTTCTAAGGAAATGTCCCAGCATTTGCCTGGAGTGATTCGGGAAGACCATGGAAAACCAAAATCTGGATGCCTGGATGGGGATTCAAACCTGCATCCTCCTAAACATGAGGCCAGAGCATTACAACTCACCCAACACGCTATGTATGAATAATGCAAGCCCAAATCTAATCTGACATCCAAAAATGGATTGAACATAACTGTTTCTTTCAGATTCACACATTTTGGTGAAAAAACATGAACAAATTTTTTTTCCTACCTTAAATATTAACATTTGACTAGAAAAATTACAATACTGAACAACTTTAAGGTAACTGAAATATGGTATATACTCTTCACACAAGGATTCATTTTAAGCTTTGAGAGACAAGAATAAAAGCTATTCCTACCTAAAAAGTGACCAACATTATTTGGGCAGCCTTGGTCACCCCATTCCACATACTGCAAATGCCAAACACCACGAACACGGTGGGATGATGTATGGAAAAGTCGCAGTTTTGTGGTGATACAGTGACCAGTTTCTTGTGAAAATTGTCGCCACACCTGAAACTATAAGGAAATTACTTCTAGCACAGCAAAAATCATGTCTTAGGGCAATTTTTATCCTAGTCAGAAAATGAAAGATTTCCATAGTTTTATGATTAAGGTGGAATAAAACTGGAAACAATTCATAACATATGAGGTACAAGTACAGGATTAAAACATGAGAAATTTTCTTTGGTGTTTTGGGATGATTATTCACATTGGGACAGGCAACTAAGAAAATTTTACTTTTATACATCACAAAAATAATGCATCATATAGCAGAACATTAACTGGAAAACACTGGCCTGCCAACCAATGTGTTTAAATCTGAAATGCTGTATCAAAAAACTGCATTGTTATGTATTACATATACAAGCTGTAAGCTAACCTAGAATTTCTCAAACTGTATAACGAAATTTGTTTACAGAATAGCGGGCCCAGTTGAACAACACAATGCATCGGCTTTAGAGTCATTTACGTAGTTAATTCAGGCAATAAATCAAGCTATAAATCTAACTAAACAGCTGTAGAAGGACTGAACATGAGATCTGCATATCTAATATTTGGTTTCTGTATAATTTCGCTAAAGTTAATATTTTCTTCACTTTGGGAGATATTCTGGATAATAATTAGTAAAAAGAAGCCTTGTAGCTGGAGAATCCTGTTAAAAAGTTTGAATACATTAATAGTTAAAACGCTGGTATGGAAAATTAACACGCAATTACATACTGAACATTCGAGAAGTCGCATTTTGGAAAAAGATAGAATTCAACACATACCAAGAAAGAAACAAAATTTTTGCTTATATTACATAAAAAAAGCTCAGTGAAGTTAAAAGATTGTTTTTCAAGTAAAATATAGTAACGTTGGGAACATGACACAAGGTAAAATTAACCAGTTTAGATAATAAACATACATTCAAGGGAGGAAAACATGTTCAGAATACACCATAATTTGTTAGAAACAGTTTCCAGTAAGCCTCATTAAGAGATATGAAGTATTTCAGTTAGGATGGAACAATTTTATAGAATAGAGCAATATATCTGAACAAGATGGTGTTGTAACAACCAGAAGTAGCGTTTACTTTAGAAATTCATAGTAAATCGAGGAAAACAGATAGCGACTTCAAAACTGCTCAACAGTCATTTGAGAACACGTAGAATCATTTAAAGTAGGTTTCAGACATCAGAAAGTTATTAGCAGGGACAAAATTTGTGATACATCAAACTGTTAGAAAATAGTAAACCCAGCCTAATTAGTACCAAATGAAAGAGAATTAAATTAGAAGAAAAATAAAAGTTGTTTCAGCCTCGTAGCTGCAAAATTGTAGAAATTAGATGCAGTTTTGAGTAAAACAGAAAATGATTTTATTCAGCTAAAATACTGGAGATACAAAAATTTTCATAAGGATAGAAATTTACATTTATCAAAAATCCTAGCCACTGTTAAAATTTCTGATCAATAGGAGTAGTTGGAGCCAAAAGTGAAAAAAGTATGATGAAATGAAGGTGCAAGAATACATAGTTTTCATACTCGGGGATGCTGGTTGACCCTTGTGCACGGAAGGATTAGGCTAGGCTATTTATATGACCGACGGGGAATAAATGATATCTTTTGCTGGAAACCACTGGAGCAAGAAGGTTGTCGGTTTGTGAAGGGTTCCTGGGGGGCGGGAAGTGCAGCGTGTGATGTGTGGGCAGGGGCAGCCATCGGAACATTTTGTAGTGCATCTGAACTGTTTCAAATCTTTTTAATGTGACTTGCATTTAACAATGGGGTTTGGTCTGGTCTGATTATTTGCAGTCAACTATTTTCGTGAAGATTTTCTGATTGCCTATCGATTATTCGGACTTGTAAAATTTTTATCAAGAATATAGTGAAACTTTGAACTTAGCAGCAGTAACTATTATTTACTATGTGAACCTTCCTTTTCCATTTTGAAGGAATCAAAGTGGTGGCGGCCGTAAAATTAAGAACAATTGAATATTCAAAGCCACATGACTAACACAGTTATAGTTAAGGTGAATAAATGTTTATTCTAATTTTGCAAGCAGTTATTCTCCTTACATAGCTCTGTTTAGAAAGCAGTGGATTGATAATCCAAGTGTGGACAAAAATCTGAAAAAAAAAAGCATTCAATGCAAGAAAAGTTGTTATTAGGAGAAAAGATGGGCTGAATGTCTGGTGCAACACAGATTTCAACTAAACTACGGAGCAGTCTGGTGGCTCATTTGGTTAAGGCACATGACTGGAGAACAAGGTCCCCAGTTCAAATCCCAGTCTTGGCTGGAATTTTTACGGACCTTAAAACTGACCTTCACCTCTGGCAAAGCTTTGCTCTCTTCATATGAAGTACACAAGGACTCTCCATGGTTCAGATTCCACGTAAAGCTGTAGGTTCCTTTTACCCAGTAGGATTATGGGGTTAGGGCAGCCACGACAGAGGTGCATGAGCAGCTAATCGAAACTCTGCCGTGCAGCAGCTGAACAATACTTCAAGATCTCCAAACAATATCACACACGTTTACATTTTACCAAACCGCAACAGCAGCAGTTTTGTGAAAACACAATGAAAAGATAAGTTAACAATATGCAATAGCAGTAATACCACTAATATTATGTGCCTTTGTAGACCCAGAAAGTCAGCATTAAACATCAGTTCAAAAGATGAGGACAAACAATTGGATGTACAAACTTCAACAATAGTGGTATCAACCTTAAAATAGTTCTTCTAGTAAACTCTTTGACAAGTAAAAACTTTAAGCAACCAGAACTGTTCAAGTGAAAAACTACGAGGGTAGGCCGAAAAGCAATGCACACATGCTTGTAAAACATGAAAGAAATGAGCTACAGAAGCGCACCTGGTGGCATTCGGAAGTAACATTCCGCCTTTACACGTATGCACAGTTTGAATTCTTTGCGTCCATTCAGTTGTTTTCATGCAGCGTAAATATGGAGACATGATCTCGTGCTATGTCAACGAGAGTTAAACAGCGTGCTGTTATTGAATGTTTAACTGCTGAAAAAGAGACTCCTACTAAAATTCATCGTTGTTTAAAGGGTGTTTATGGTGACGATGCTGTTGATAGGTCTACAGTCAATCGATGGGTAACAAAATTTCGTGATTGCACGCCTGGAAAAGCCAGAGTTGTTGACAAAAAACGCAGCGGACGCCCGATCACTGCCACAGGCAAACTCTTCGATGACTTGATTCAAAATGACCAGCGAATCACTCAACAGTGTATTGCAAACCATGTTGGAATATCCAAGGAACGTGTCGGCTTCATTATCAACCAGTTGGGATACTGTAAAGTCTGTGCACGATGGATACCATGCCGTTTAACAGACGAGAACAAACAGCGTCAAAAGGAATGCTGCCAGCAACTTTTGCAGCGCTACCGTGATGAAGGAGACGACTTCCTTTTGAATATCGTGACGGGGAACAAGTCATGGGTGCATCATTACGACCAAGAAGAGAAAAGACAAAGCGCTGAGTATCGACATTTGTCTTCTCCTCCGAAAAAAAATTCAAAACACAACCATCCGCAAAAAAAATCTTTTGTCTGTGTTTTGGGATGCTCATCGAGTTTATATGACCGATTATCAAGAACGAGGCAATGAGAAAGCTGAAGTTTGAACCACTTCCACACCCTCCTTATTCCCCCCGATCTTGCGCCTAGCGATTTTTATTTTTTTCCTCTACTCAAGAGAGACCTCAAGGGTAAACATTACACCTCGGACGATGAAGTGAAAGCAGCCATCAAGTCCTGGATTTGAGGAAAGTCGGAGGAATTTTTCAGTGACGGAATGAATAAATGTATTAGTCTTAATGGTGACTATGTTGAAAAATAAGTATATGATTCTGAAGCTTAAGAATTGGACTTTAATTTCCTTTGACCCGATTTTCCTAACTGTTTTTGTCCGATTTCTACAAGCATGTGTGCATTACTTTTCAGCCTGCCCTCGTAGTAAGAGTAATGGTTCAGAAAGAAAATGATTACCACAGCACTGGAGTTGTTTATCCAGATGAAACAGTTAACTGAGTTAAACAAAGTAAGTTTGTTGTAAAAACACAGTTGACTAACCATGTAAAAAGTATTGTCATATAGAGTGGATACCATAACAGAAACAACAACAAAGAAAATTAAACAATTATCATTATGGAAGTGGAATGTTTGTCATGAATCTGACAACAAGGTGTTCTCAGCATCCATAGATATTAATAAACTGCAATTAGCTTCAGATGTAAGCATTCTTTGTGATACACCCTTCTCATTGCACCGTTCACATGAGTTATGGCTGTCCATATCTTAGTGTTTGGCTATGATTTACACCGAAATGGCAATAGTTATGAGATACAGAGAAGTAAATATCCAGATGGCAGTAACACCATGGAAGAAATGAATAAATGTGCTGTGCAATGCGACAAGAGTAAGCATGAATATATAATTTCTGGAATTACCTACCACCATTGTGGCTGACCATGTCTACTTAATAACCGACCATGAAGAACTAAACTTCCTTACCAAAAGTCATATTACACAATGGACTATATTTGTAATTCTGCGCAGAGTGCTTCTTTCTGTTAAAGATAGCAGAAGGCTATCTTACTGCACTTGAGAATGTGATTTCGATACCAATGGAGGCTTATTTTTCACAGGAGCTAAATATAAAAACACTACTTTCGCCCTACATTAAAAGGATAGATAATTCTATACTAAAGAATCATTCTTGGAATACAGACACATAATCTGTCAAAATTTCAGCCTGTAACAAAAAAATTTAGTAGAGTATGAGACAATTCTTCGAAAAAATTATACAGAACATCTCACACAATACATTGCTACAATTTCTGAAACACCCTTAAGAACAATGACGAAAGTAATGTAGATACCTGTTTCATTTTCTGAGTAATGTAGATACCTGTTTCATTTTCTGAGCATTGCCATATGTGAAAGTACCAGCATCCATTAACTTCACAAGCACAGGGATTGATCTGTGAATGTATTATAATTAGAAAACATGTTCCAGATATCAATTTTATTTCTGCTTTTCAACTTATTCCATGTCATCATCTAATATAAACAACTGCTTAATTAATGGTAATTATTAGCTTTGTTGCAGGCATTTCCTTCATTGACATTTATGAAAAATTAATATATTTTCTTTTGTTTAAGTAGATGTTTTCAGCTCTAATAAAGAGACAGTTTCTTTCCCTGTCTCTTATGTAACACTAATTAGTACCCTTGTCCACATCATCAAGATAACCTTCATAGCTTTTTCCAGGTCTTTTGTTTAAATCATTTAAATTCAGTATTCTTTTCTTTTTTGAACATGCTTTTCTTAACTGTGTGTTTTTAATTATAACCATCACACATTCCCCCCTTCTTGTTCTATAATCTACCCTGACTAGCTACTTTGGAGCCAAAGAAGTTACTAAAGATTTGAAGTTACTGGTTTAATGAAACTATTAGGGACAATTTTTCAGAGCTAGGAGAATGGAAATCAGAGTAGAAGCTTCTCCACATAAGTAGACTGATTTTTTTTTAAATAGAGCCAAGCAAGCTAAAGAAACATAAAAGGGGCAGTGTGGATATTATTACAGATGCATTAAAGATAGTTAGAATCAAAATTTTACCCTACCCTGTAATATTATGTATTGTAAATGGGAGCTTACACTTAATTGCAAAAAGTGCAAGGCAATGCAAATAAGTAACAAAAAGAATCAGTTTGCTCACAAGTACAAAGTAAACAATCCAGTTGTTAACACGGTTGATTCTTCAAAGTATCTGGGAGTAATAGTACAAAGCAACATGAAATGGGACTTGAAAAGGGGTTGAAAATAGGATTGAAAATTACAGGCCGATTAGTTTGACATCAGTGGTATGTAAATTGATGAAGAGTTTGATATGAAACCTCATAAGAAATGTCTGTGAGTATACAAACTGGGTTGTAAATTGGCAACTGCTCAGTGTTTAGATGGTTGTTGCTAATTAATTACTCAAATCATAGATTTACAATCATCATCCTCATAATAAATGTGTGAACGAAGCCTTCCCCAGCATATTGCTGAAATATAATCTTAGTAGGTTTACTGCCAGATGATGTTGATGACAACATCATCATCATCATCTGGCAGCAAGACTGTGAAGATTATATCTCATAATAAATGCTTTCATGGAATTCATATCCACAAAGATTCCTGGATCTGCAAGTAACTGGTATTAAGGTTGTACTGTTGGCAAGCCTAGCAATTAATCTTGTTATTTTTACCGGTCAGTATAAATCACCTTTGGAGTTTCAACAGATTAATATCTTGTTAAATTACTTATTTATAGCATTTGTCTTTTATTAATGCATAGTTAAATCTCTAATGCTCTGATTTTGTTCTAAACAAAGAGTTTCAGTTACAACAATTTATGAATTTGTTGGTCTTCTTATCTATTGTTGATTGAGATATACCATAAACCATTAGAAGAAGAGAAGTAACTTCCAAATGTAAAATCGCTCAAATTATTTCAATTTTCAAGAGACTCCATGAACTACTGACCAATCATATGAAACTCAGCTCACTTTTTCATGATTTTAATAACGTTAACGATGCAGGAGAGCAAGCAGAAGCTTTTAATTTTATTTTTTATTTATTTATTTGAAGGAATATGGGATTTCTTAAATGGACAGTCACAATACATCATCACAATACATCATCCTGCAGGGCAAAGCACCTACTAATCTAAATACTATGTGTACTACAGGGAAGCTTAAACAGGACAACTTCCATTCCTAATTTTTTATACAAAAAAGTCTTGGAAACAATGTTAATAATCTTTAAGAAGGTTCAATATGATCTTGATACTATTTCAACATGGTACAATAAATGGAAGCTTAAATTAAACTGCAATAAGGGCAAGATAATCCAAATAACAAATTAAGAAGATACCACTTGTCCATGAGGACAAAGTAATCCATTCAATTATTGGGAATGTTGAATCCTTTAAGTACCTAGGTGTAACAATACAAAGCAACATCAAATAGGATTAGCACATAACACTGGTCATTGGAAAAGCTAATTCCAGACAGTAATTCATAGATCAAAATCTGAAGAGCTATACTATATCCATAAATGAAATAGTATATAAAACTTTTGTACATCTCGTCTGGAGCACTGTTGCACCGTATGGGATTCATATTGGAAGGGTTTCATTAGGAACCTTCTCAAAGATTGTACATAATAGTGAAATATGAAAGCTAATACAATTGGGTGTACCCTGGGGAACATTAGGAATAATCCTAATGGCAGATTCTTCCACCACCAGGACAAATTCCAAACTAAACTTTTTTTTTTTTTTTTTTTTTTTTTTTTTTTTTTTTTTTTTTTTTTTTTTCAAAGCCAGTTCTTTCAATTATATCAATAAACATCAAAGGTATAGCACCAAAGAAAGAGATTTTATCATCTAATATCTCTAAACACTCAAAATGTGACTTTTTATTGGTTCAAGAGACACATGGAGACCCAAATGACAGAAGGCCAAAAATCAATGATGGACCTTAATGAAAGACCAAGTGAAAAGTATGGCAGTGCAGTTTTCACCAAAACAGATATAAAGATTCTTTCAACAGGGGTAACCTCAGATGGCGAAATAGAGATACTAACCACCGAAATCAAATCATTCACCATCACATTAGTGTATAAGCCACCAAATGCTGAATTTAGCTTCACAGGACCACCTAACTTCCACTCCCAACAAACAAAGATTGTTATGGGTGACTTCAATTGCCACAGCACATCCTGGGGCTACAGGGAGACTGATAAAAATGGAGAGGACCTTGAAGAAGGGTTGAACGTATCGGCCTAATGCTAATATATGACCCAAAGATGCCACCATCTTTCAGTAGTGGAAAATGGCAGGGTAGATATAACCCAGATAACATCTTTGTCAGTGAACACATTGCCCAACAGGCAAAGAAGAATGTTATGGAACCAATCCCACGTACGCAACACAGACCAATTAACTGCCCTATTGAAGCAGTAGTGAAGCCAGAGTTTGTTCAGTTTAAAAGATTTAATTTCAAGCGAGCACAATGGGGAAAGTTCTCTCAAGAACTAGATGAGGAAGTACTAAACCTCGACCCATCTCCAAATAAATACGATAAATTTATTGAAATAGTTAAAGCCGTCTCACACAAACATATTCCTCGAAGCTGCAGAACAACTTATATCGCTGGACTAGATAATGACTCGAAGTTTCTTCTTGAGAGATACGGGCACCTATAAGAAGAAGATCCTTTTTCTGAAGAAACCATACGTACAGGGGAAGATCTCCTATCTACTGCTAGAAGAGATAAATGTTGCAATTTAATGTCAGAGTTAGACACGAAATAGAATAGTCGTAAGGCTTGGAAATTACTGAAGAACCTCATTAGTGATCCAATTAGCACTCCACCTAGCCTCCTTAAAGTTAGTCCAGATCAGATAGCACACCAACTGCTGCTGAATGAAGAGACTAGAAGAAGACCTGGAAGCTCCAAAGACACTCTTGATGAGCAAGACCATCTTGGGACTTCATTCACATTGGTAAAACTTGAAATCGTCTTGCAGTCTTTGAAGATTAACAAAGCTGCAGGCTTAGAAGACCTGAGAGCAGAGCAAATTAAAATGTTTGGCCCAGCTACAAAGCAGTGGATCTTGAATTTAATGAATGCCTGCACCTCCAATTTACAGATCCCAAGATCTGGTGGAAAGCCAAAGTAGTGACACTGCTAAAGCCTGGAAAGGAACCTTTTTTTTTTTTTTTTTTTTTTTTTTTTTTTTTTTTTTTTTTTTTTTTTTGTAACTGCTTTACATCTCTTTTTAACATCGAGGTCTTTAGAGACGGGAAAGGATGGGGGGCAAGGATGGGGGCAAGGAATGGGAAGGAATTCGGCCATGGCCTTTTGAAGGAAGCATCCCGGCATTTGCCTGGAGTGATTTGGGGAAACAATGGGATGCCCGGACTGGGATTCGAACCGCCGTCCTCCCGAATGCGAGGCGAGAACGCTAACCGTTACACCGCCCCGCTCGGTGGGAAAGGAACCAACAGATCCAAAAAAAAAAAAAAACTTCCAGCCAGTTTCACTCCTTTGTCATTTATATAAAGTCTTGGAGATATTGATCTTCAACCGTATCTTACAGTGCATAGACAAAATGCTCATAAAGGAGCAGGCTGGTTTTCGACCTGGATGGTCAAGCTGCGGCCAAATTCTTAACCTGACACTATATAGAGTACGGGTATGAAAGAGGACAGGTTACGGGTCTGGCATTCATCGATCTCACAGCGGTGTATGATACACTCAACCACAAAATGTTGATAAGTAAGGTTTACTCCAACACAAAAGACTACCATCTAACACAAGTTGTCCAGTGTTTACTACAAAACAGAAGGTTTTACGTCACCCTCCACAATAAGAAGAGACGCTGGAGAACTCAGAAGAATGGGTTCCTTCAGGGTAGTGTGCTGACCCAGCTCCTGTACAACATACATACAAATGACCAACTAAACATTCCTGGAACAAGAGCATTCATTTATGCTGATGACACAGCAATTGCACCTCAAGACACAACCTTTGAATTGGTGGAGTTGAAGCTGACAACAGCTATTGAGGATACGGCCAAGTATTATGATGCTAATCACTTGAAGCCCAACCCTGGAAAACACAGGTCTGTGCATTCCACCTGAGGATCAGAGAAGCCAGAAGGAAGTTGAACATCAACTGGAGGGGACAACAACTATTACACTGTGATACTCCAAAATATCTGGGAGTAAAGCTTGATCGCTCTCTTACATTCAAAGTCTGTTGTAAGAATCTGAAACTCAAAGTATCCGCCCGAAACAACATCATCCGAAAACTTACAAGTACCCCCTGGGGAGCGCAGCCAAATATGCTTCGTACATCTGCCCTGGCACTCAGTTTATCCGCAGCAGAATACTCAGCACCAGTTTGGCAAAACTCTTCACATGCTAGGCAGGTTGACATAGCATTGAATGACACTGGTTGCATTGTAACAGGATGCCTGAAACCAATTCCTGTCAGTAACATATACCAAATCATGGGTATAGCACCACCAGACATTCGAAGGAGAACAGCTGCAGAGATAGAGAAGAGGAAACAGGAAACAGACCCCAGACACCCTTTGTTTGGACACAAACCCCAACCTACAAGAAAGAGCTTCATACAGCCATACAGACATAACATCTTCACCTGGAGCTCGCTGTGTAGAGCTATGGCTAAATTCATTGCCTGAATGGCACTGGAGGAATATCAAAGGGGCACCAGCCGTGGGGTGTAATCAGTCATATGCCATATGGAAGGCATTAAATAGATTAAGAACTGAAGTAATCCAATGTAGATCCAATATCAAAAAATGGGGTTACACTACTGGAAACGAACTATGTGAATATGGTGAGCTGCAGGACCCACAACATCTTGTGGTATCCAGAAATCTACCTGAAACCTGCACTATCGACGACATTTTTAGGGCAAATGAGAAGGCTATCAGGATTGCAGAATTCTGGTCACATTCCATTTAATTGTGTTCTATAGTCCATAATCTTGATATTAATTAATAAATTTTATTTGTTTTGTTTCAACTTATAATGTTATGTCCTGGACACGAGAAATAAATAAATAAATTGGAAGTGGGGAGAAAAACCAGAAAAGAGCTACTCTGTAATACTTTTCATAGTGCTTACTGAAATTTCACAGACTTAATTTTCTGGCAGACAAACAATGTAGTTTCCAAATGAATTAATTGATTTACATGTAAACAACTTCTACAAGTTATGAACACGGTGAAATACATCTACCAATGTGATTAGGTTACAATGAAGAATCGATAGATGTGTAGAGATAACATGACAGTGAGACAGAAGACAAGAGTTCTTATTGTGGGGGAACCTGGACAAAGCATATTCAGAAACAGGGAAAATACTTTAGTAGCATTTTTTCTGGAACCAACAAGACCATTAATAAACTTAGGATTTATCTCAATCAATCTTACAAGTGTATTGTCTTCGTGCACATATTGGAGCTTGGTCTTTTAAAAGTTACTTTTCCCAGTCAGAAGAAAAAACAATGCATCTTGATTTACAAAAACAATTATATTGGACTACTTCCAATTTCTGAAGCAAAATACAAAGACCTAATGGATTTTAAAAGAATATGCAGTTAATATACAGGCAAGTTCCATACAGCCTTTCACACCAAACAGCACATAAATGATTCACAGACGTTACAAATGGTATACAGAATTATTACCATTTTAATACAACAATACTATATGTCTGTGTACAGAATCAAACTTGGGGACAAACATTATAAAGGTTGAACAGCTCCAAAAATTAAAAGCTATGACAAGGCAGTAAAGTGAATAAAATATTGCTGGATTAAAATCAGTACACTTGACATTTTTTAATAATGTCATGTTATTTCAGGGAGATTTTGGAATAGTTTCAAGTGTTTCAAAGCATTGTGCAATATTTTTGGAAATGGGCATAGTAGCCTCCTTGTTGGTTTGAGCAGAAAAAAAACTGTTAAAGAGTGCAACCTCACTGGTTGATTTGATTGGAGATAAAGTGATGTAAAAGGATAAAATAATGAATTAACATGTTAGTAAAAGGTACAGAAGGAATTGGTAAGTTTGGGGAATTAAATAATTCTATTGTAGTTTAAGAGATATGTAAGATTTAAAAAAAAGGGATTTATTAAATTTGGGATGTTGAGAGCTTTAGTCAAGTTTTTTTTTTGCACATGGTACCAAGCAAACACACAGTTGAGGACAGCTACAACAAGCCTACAAAACAGAGTCAGTAGTTTGCATTGAGTTTTGCTTGGAACAAATCCACGCCAGTTGGTTAAGTAATTGTGCCTCTGAACAGCTAAAATCTAATCATTATGTTAGTGAAAACATTTAATGCATTTTGATGAGTCAAAGTAGTATAGTTTAGAACCGAGTTTTGAAATTATCTATTTTTTGAATTTTACAAGTTTAGTCTTCTGCATCCCACACTGTGTTGGAATGGATGTTACATGGAATGATTGTTAGCTTATGCCAGAGTCTTGCCTTCTTCAATGACAAAGTCTGAATGATAAATTTAAACAGTAAAAACAATATGTGGTGTTACTTGGAGAAAATAAAAAAAGAACTATGAATTAAATCTAAGTAGTTAAATTTAAGTATCTCTCTCACTTCATAGAAAGAACTACATATAGCACACCATGTCACTCATTCAGCTTCTTGTAATATAAAGTGGAAACTGAGTCAAAAGAAATCACATTTTCAGCAGAGAACTTTCTAACATAACAATCTTCAAGGGACATAATCTGCCTGTAGCTGCAAAAGCTATCAGCTAATTAAATATCATTCAGTTTCATTTCAAGACAAACAGGAATCACCTATTTAATGCGGCAAAATCAGTGAGGTTCTAATAAAGATAGGATTCTATGCTTTCTAAATGAGAAACCAGAATCTATATCGAATTCACACCATTTTAGTTCTTCCTACACCAAATAAGATTAAAATGTAAAATTTAGAAAAATCATACGTGTGAAAATTATAGAGGGTTTAGTAATGGATGAAAGAATGTTCTTTTTTTTATATATAACTGTAAATGGCTATCAAATGAAAACTGACATCCCACTAATTCCAAAAAAATTTGGATTTTTTTTTTTATTCCACTATTTGTACGAGATTTTTTATATATAAACTACGCTCCATCTATCAGAAATAATAATTCTCTGCATCTTATCCCCAACCCATCAAAATAAAAATATAAAAAATAATGCTACAATACTGTAATATTTTTCTGGTACTGTTTAACATAAGTACTTACCTCTCCTAGTTCTAAGGAACGTTCACCGAGACCTGGGCAGTATGGAGCAGTTCCATCTTCTTGGGAAGCTGTAAGTTGCACTATGAGATAAACATCTGCTTCCCAAACCATCTGCCAGAAACTGGTGACAGTTGATGGCATAGGGCCTTGTGCGGCAATGTAAAATCTCTGATTATTACCCACAGTTGCCTGAAAGCAAAGAAATGACTAAAGTACTACTACTATATAGCCCCCGACAAATAACAAAAACAACTGCAAATATTACATACAACTAAAACGAAAATTAGTTACAAGTATTGTGGATGGGTGGAATAGGGAGCAATATAATTTTAAAGTCCAAAACTATTGGGTCTTATGAATTACACAGTTCTAATGGAAACATTTCTTTGCAGGTAATGGAAGGTAAAAATCTTTCAAAAGTTTTTGACTGAAAGATGTATTACTTCAATGTTTTCACTGTAGGCTGAAATTCATTTATTATATCTTGTGCTACACATTCCATGTAGGCCTCACAGTTTTAGTCATGGCTCATTTGTATCTGGACATTAATGAGAGTTGCTGTTAAATGAGGAAAGCATCGACATAGATTCAGTATAGTACCTTTGCTACTGGAAGGAACAGTGCAGTGTGTACTTTACAACTGGCAAGTTTTCCAGCCAAACTGGTTAAATGGAACTGAATTTCAAAAGTCAACAGCTCATTTTACATTGGTTGTAAGTTGTGTAATAGATCCACTCAGCATCAGTAAATGCATTAACTGCATGATGCTGATGATAAGTCATGTGATGGAGCCACTCAACATCAATAACTGATTAACTATTCTGAGTGAAGTATTTAAGACACTATTTCATACTTATAAGATTGAATAACTTTTTTCCATCCCAGAAATACCAGACACAATCCCATCTACAGGTGCACACTATTTATAAACAAATTTTATCAACTGCCTTGACTAACCCTCCCTGTTAATAATAAAAGCTAAACAAACGGAAATTACTGAAAAAGAAAAAGGAGAGCAATTGTCTTGCCCCCTTGTTCTGATGGAAGGTGGAAAGATGAGTGCATTTTTTGTGGTTAGAGGACATTTGAATTCCAGGTTATGATTGCAGCATCAGCTTGTCTTCAGCTATGATTGAATAACACCACATAACAAATTCCAATGTCATCACTCACTTTGTGATCTTGCTGGCTGCCTAAACAGACAATGAATAGATGAGAAAAATCTACTGCCACTGTTTTTACAAACTCAATAAGATCTTAGTAAATACCTTGTATAACTTAATAGAACCATTCATGTGGTGGGTTGAGATGTGGTCAAATCTTTCCCCCTCCCCTGCCATATGTCTTGCCTCCAATATGATTAAGGTTATTAACCAAATTACCGTAAAGTTGTTCGTATTTTTTGTGTTCTTTACGTGTTCATCTCACCATCCTGCCTTTATCTGTGGTGACGGGTTGTTTTTACCTTTCCTATCTTATTTTCAGTGGCTAATGGCAGTTTCTTTGTTCCCATTATCCACATTCATTAATAAAGTTGTTTCCAAGCACTAATCAATAAAATAAATCATAAAACATACTGGTACAAACAAATAGGAAAGTCTACATTTGATAATGTTTCTACAATTCATGTTTTAAGACTTATTACTCACAAAGATTCCAAAATAATTTCCTTTCAAAACCTATTGTTATGTGTCTTTATGATGCTATATTAAACTACAGCAAATATTCCAGTCCTAATCACTTTTTTCTTTCATTTTTAGGTGCCTTTTGTGTAATTGTTATGGTTCTTGCTCTTTGTTTTTGTCATGAACACACACAAATTATTTTGCCTCCATAGTTTTCTGTGATACTAATACTACAAGTAAATGCCATGATAGTGATTGCTGCTACTGAGACATAAAAATATTTTGTAATATCAATTTCAATACCACCAGTCAGATTGACTCACCATCAGGATTCATGTCATCTTCTTCAGACCACGCCTAAAAGGGGGTATAAAGCTTATCACTAATGAGCAGTTAAAAGTTTCCTTGTGTTTACATGCACTGATTCCAACACAAACTCATCATCATCATCATCTATCAACAGTAACAGTTTCCTTAACCATCTTAACTTTTATATTCAGCATCCCCCCCCCCTTTCCGCCATCCCCAACATTTTTCACTCTATATTGTTGTATTATAATTAACTATAAAAATACTGTAACACCAATGTATTTGACCAAATCTGTGAATTCTAACAGTTTACAAATATATTCTTAAGTGCACAGTATCTAGTAACTTTTCTTGCTCTTAAAAATTATTTGATATGGTAATTTATTTTTTTAAATTATAAATCAAATGTCCCATGATTTACATTATAAGCCTAAAAATGTGTTACTTTGAATTTTCACTATTTGTTTACTATCAGTAGAATCAAAATGTTTAATATACCGTAATGTGGGATGCATTTATGTATCCAAATTTATTTTCCCTAGTTGGCATCAACCTGACTCTATTTTCTTCATAAGGCAGCACATCTTTGTACCTGAGGAGAGATGAATTATTGAATATTAAATAATCATATAAGGTTATTCATAAAAAATTTAAAGAAATTAAAATGGAACTTCACCTATTTCTTGATACATTTTCTGGGTGCAGTGCAGTTGTAAAGTCTGCATTAACTTTCTTTCTTGGTATTTTTTCAAACTCAAAAAATACATGGCTATCAGCAAGTTTACGTTCTAGGAGCCGGCACTGCAAGAAATATGAAGAAAAAGTGAACATCACTGGCATAACAAGCTTCTGACAACAAAACTGAAGAAACTGTTTCACAGACGTACCATTGCTTCTTTTGATATAGTTGGAGGCAGCGGGAGGCCTGTAGCAGTCTTCTGCTGCACATGAGTATCAGTCTTCTCTTTCAGCAGGGAACTAGTCTTTGGTTTGTTCTTTCCTCCACCAAGCAATCCCCACCTACGCTTTGGCTTGTGTTTTGCACTATCGGTACTTGGGCTCTCATTAAGAGCAACCACTGTTATGGACTGTTTTGTATCTGGAGGAAAAAAAGCTTTTGCCAATCAATCATAGAATTTCAAACAGAAACAACCCATCAAGTGCTTCATACTATCCCTCACTGACACAGAAAAACATACACAATTAAGATAGCAATAGCAATTTTCTCATAAAAAAGTGAATATATCATGCAGCAACAATCATTTATTTACAACTCAACAATACATTACTAAACAGAAACCACTTTGAATTCCTGTCAAAAGAAATTCAGCTTATTTTAGCTCTTAACCTCAACCCAGAGCAGATAAATCCTTTGGATTTGACCAATGTTGCTTTAATTGTTCTTGTAAAAGAAGGATAAACTTGATGGACTAAATGGAAGTAAAGAAGAACTTACAAAAGGGTGATGGCAGCTAAACAAGAAACAGAAACAGACATGACGAAAACACAACAAGACAAAATTTTTCAGGATGAGAGCAAAAACAAAGTTTTAACTGTACCCCTTCATGTACTGTCTAGGCTTTAATGATTAATGACTATTTCAGGCCATTTTCCTTAGATATTTAATAAGAATGGGTTTTCACATGGCTTTTTTCAGTCTAGTGCTGCTAAAATTATGATAACTTTGTTTCAGCATTCGCGTTTTTTATTTTATTATATCATGGTCACTGCCAGTTTTTATTATTTACAGGGCGTTTCATTTACGACGCGTCTGAGTGCACGGCAATAATCGTCCGGCCCAGCGGCTGCTCGCTTGCCGCCAACTCATACCGCGCAGAGCCCGTGCTTTGAAACGCCTCTTGCCTGCGTCGATGTCTCACTTTATAGCATGTGCTGGAAATGTTGGCCATCGGCTTCAATACACACTTGACATCTTCTAAGGATGTTTTGGCTAACTCTCTACAGAGTTTGTGAAAAAATATTATTAATTTTACTTCTTATGTTTTCCCCAAGTTTCACTTCCGACTCGGATGATATCGGGCCCTTCGCAACACAGCAAATGCAATTTTTATTTAAGTGGACACGTAAACAGTCAGTACTGGAGTACAGAAAATCCACATCTTATCCACGAACAGCTGCGACACAATGTGAAAGTTGGAGTTTGGTGTGCAATTATTAGACCAGTGTTTTTTGCTGAAACAATTACACCTTCTAGCTGTGTGGACAATAGTTTAAAAAACCTTTTTGGACAGCTGACAGAAGATGAAAGAAATTACAGTCATTTTCAACAAGACAGTGCAACTCCCCATACAGCCGAAAATTCTATGCGTGCTTTAAAGCGTGTTTACAATGAAAATCAAATTATCAGTCATGGATTATGGCCTCCGCGTTCTCCAGACATGACACCTTGTGATTTCTTTTTGTGAGGTTACGTAAAAGAGCATGTTTATGATTGAAATCCTCGTACGGAAGAGTAACTTAAGGAAAACATAAGAACTAAAATTAATAATATTTCTTCACAAACACTGCAGAAAGTTAGCCAAAACATCCTTAGAAGGTGTGTAGAGCATATTGAAGCCAATGGCCAACATTTTCAGCATGTGCTATAAGGTAAGACATCGACGCAGGCAAGAGGCGTTTCTGAGCACGGGCGCTGCGCGGTACGAGTTGCCGGCAAGCGAGCTGCCGCTGGGCCGGGCAATTATTGCCTAGCACACGAACGCATCATAAATGAAACGCCCTGTATTATTATTACATTTCAGTTAGTAAATGTTCTGTATTAGACTTGTGTTCCCCAGCTTCTTGTGTTTCACAATTCTCACCATAGAGCTTCTTGATATACAAAGCAACAAAATAATAAACATGTTTTTTAATGCCAGAAGATGCAGAGTCAATGCTAAAATAACAGAGTTGAAATAATTTATCAAATAAAAATGTTAAGTTTAAAATTTAACGGTATTTCAACAATATGCAAACATTATGCATAGCCTTCTTGGGCCTCAAGGGCAGCATCAGTCTTGCGATCAGATGATTATAATGATAAAGAAGTGTCCTATCATTAATTATTCCACCCCTCCTGTATCAAATAGCACAATTCAATCATTGTAATGGGTCTAAGAAATTAGTTCAACACTGACTTACAAGCACTGTACAAGGTCAGTAAAGATATCAAGACAGTGTAGGAAGTTAATGTACAATTTAATGTGTACGTTCAGTTACACAGGAATCATATCACTGGAATATTCCTCTTAGAACAGCACACTGCTTTCCTGTGGCAAGAATAAGAGCAGAAAATGTCAAGTGGTATTTGGAAAATTTCTCTCATGCTACTTAAACCCAAAAAGTGACAGATTGTCAACTTCAAGCCACTCCCCTATTCCCTCACTTTTCAATGATGCCATAGATTGTGGATGTGTATCAGGATGGAAACAAGGAAAAATTATAACATAACCAATCAACACTCATGGTAAGACAGATCCTGCTTCTATATTGCTGTTAATTTCAATTAAATAAAACTTTTAATTATCACCACTGATCTTCCTGGTGACACATCTATTATGATCCATTCTTAGGGTACTGTCTGGTTTCCCAAAGCTGCAAGTGTCATTTCTACTATACAGAATATGGTTTCAGATTTGCGAATAATTAATTGACAATGTCTGCCAATTTAAAGTACACATTATCTGTCTTATAAATCCAACCTGCTTCTTGGAGTCCAATAATATCTGATATATATATTTCTGGAATTAAGCTGATTTTGTTTGACTGTTGAAACACGTCATAGCCTAGAGCGCACAAAGAAGCATCAATGTTCAGTACCAAATGAATTTATTTTTTCCAAAATTCACATAAACTTCAAATTCAAAATTCAGAAAAAAAACAGAAGATGGTGAAAAAAAAATTAGATAGTTTACCCTTAACTACCATTACCACATTAAACTTCTATATTGCCCATTACTATTTCCATGTGTGCCGACTTCTGTGAGCATAGGGAGATATTGTTTCCATAATTCCATTGTTTTGAACAGGTTTTGATTTATGTAAAATTCATAGTAACTTTGGTTAAGGTGGTGTATATAAGAAATTTCCTTTTAGAAAAAATACATTCATAATCCACTGTTTTTCTTGAAATCTTGCATTATGAATGAGGAGGAAAAACCAGCTAACATAATAGTGTTATGTGCACTGGGTTGGAAAATGTTTGCATAAAGAATCAGAAAATGTGTAGTGCATGCTGCTATTATGGCACTGATCTCAGTGCTACCAGCTTTTCTTCTTGCATCCTATAACACAGCAACAAACAGGTCATTAAAGAAAATACTATTCTAAAGGGATGGGAGCAGTAGTTGTCATCTATTTGAATGACATATAAACTTATTACACTAATACCTGCTATTTTTATTAATTAGGTAAACTCATAATTTAGGTGGTCTGGTAAATCAGCGGTTTAGGCATCTAACTGGAGATCAAAATGTTTCCGGTTTAAATCCCTGCGTCGGCAGGGATTTTCATAGGCCCTTCACCTGACCTTCATCTATGACACAGCTTGATGTGTAACATGAGGTACACCATAATGCATTCGTGGTTTGGATTCCACGTTAAACTGTAGGTCCTCTTTACCTGTTAGGATTACCAGGTTATGTTAGGTAAGGGGGAAAGGAACTGGTTATCCTACCTCTGATACAAGGTTTAATATCCCTCCTTCGAGAGGATCCAACCATCCTGGTTGAGGACTATGTTTACCTCCTAATCAGGATGGGTAGTTTTCCTGTGGTGGGATTAGAAACTTGTAATGGTCGCATTATGTTATGTGTGCATTAGAGTGTCATACTAGGCCAAAAACATTGATTTGAATCACCTACGCATGGCCCATACTTATAATAACTCCATTACACAATACAAAGTAAGGGTAGGAGAAGGCACAAGAAAATAAAATCTGAACATAGGGGATGGTGAGGTCGAAAAATGGGGAGCCACAATTCCACTCTTTTCAAAAAGAAATGCTTGCTTGGGGGTTTCAAACATTCTTGTGAAACTATAACCATGCCTGGTACCACTACTAACTATCGCATAGGTTCTTCTTGGTCGCCAAACTATTGTCATCACTCCAATAGATAAAGGTATCAAAAGAAACAAAAGTACACTTCATCAAAACCCTAAAGTTTGTATTCTTGAAACTAGTATATAAGTAAGCATGAGACATTTAGTTCCAAATTTTGTCCATAGATGGTATCAGTTATGTTGTACTGATGAGTAAAACAATTGTTTCCCACCTGTTGCTTTTCAGTGGTCATGCAGAGACACCGTTTTGTGCTTATTTCATCTTATTTTGTAAAATAATTGTCAATTATTCGTCTCCAAGTGTATTACTTTTGTCCAATCAGAACCTGGGAAATACATAATAATATTATATAATAATTTCATCAATATTCGCTGGTGGGATATATATGTCCCACCGGTACCAGACAGAAGTTTTACTTCATCCTCAAGTTTATTTTACCACGGTCGTTTCACGTACTATTACACCCACAATAAAACTGGCTCTTACCATGGTTTTTTACATATTTTTAGGCCCTTGAAATGAGCAATAAAAGAAAACCCTAGGACGTAGAATTGCAGCGGATATTGTAGGAATCCAACTGGGATGATTCATCAAACAAAGAATACCAGCCTGATCGGGAAACTCTGATGAGAGTGAAGACGGAAATTCTTCAGGAAGTTCACTTGGAAATTATCAGTCTCTTACCAACACTAAGCTATTGCTGAATGTACACTCCTGGAAATTGAAATAAGAACACATTGACGCCGGTGTGTAAGACCCACCATACTTGCTCCGGACACTACGAGAGGGCTGTACAACCAATGATCAAACGCACGGCACAGCGGACACACCAGGAACAGCAGTGTTGGCCGTCGAAGGGCGCTAGCTGCGCAGTGGTTGGGCACCGCCGCAGTCAGTGTCAGCCAGTTTGCCGTGGCATACGGAGCTCCATCTCAGTCTTTAAAACTGGTAGCATGCCGCGACAGCGTGTACGTGAACCATATGTGCAGTTGACGGACATTGAGCGAGGGCATATAGTGGGCATGCGGGAGGCCGGGTGGACGTACCGCCGAATTGCTCAACATGTGGGGCGCGAGGTCTCCACAGTACATCGATGTTGTCACCAGTGGTCGGCGGAAGGTGCACGTGCCCGTCGACCTGGGTCCGGACAGCAGCAACGCACGCCAAGACCGTCGCATCCTACACAGTGCCGTAGGGGACCGCACTGCCACTTCCCGGCAAATTAGGGACACTGTTGCTCCTGGGGTATCAGAGAGGACCATTCGCAACCATCTCCATGAAGCTGGGCTACGGTCCCGCGCACCGTTAGGTCGTCTTCCGCTCACGCCCCAACATCGTGCAGCCCGCCTCCAGTGGTGTCGCGACAGGCGTGTATGGAGGGACGAATGGAGACGTGTCGTCTTCAGTGATGAGAGTCTCTTCTGCCTTGGTGCCAATGATGGTTGTATGCGTGTTTGGCACCGTGCAGGTGAGCGCCACAATCAGGACTGCATACGACTGAGGCACACAGGGCCAACACCCGGCATCATGGTGTGGGGAGCGATCTCCTACACTGGCCGTACACCTCTGGTGATCGTCAAGGGGACACTGAACAGTGCACGTTACATTCAAACCGTCATCAAACCCATCGTTCTACCATTCCTAGACCGGCAAGGGAACATGCTGTTCCAACAGGACAATGCACGTCCACATGTATCCCGTGCCACCCAACGTGCTCTAGAAGGTGTAAGTCAACTACCCTGGCCAGCGAGATCTCCGGATCTGTCCCCCATTGAGCATGTTTGGGACTGGATGAAACGTCGTCTCACACGGTCTGCACGTCCAGCACGAACGCTGGTCCAGCTGAGGCGCCAGGTGGAAATGGCTAGGAATGCCGTTCCACAGGACTACATCCAGCACCTCTACGATCGTCTCCATGGGGGAATTGCAGCCTGCATTGCTGCGAAAGGAGGATATACACGGTACTAGTGCCGACATTGTGCATGCTCTGTTGCCTGTGTCTATGTGCCTATGGTTCTGTCTGTGTGATCATGTGTTGCATCTGACCCCAGGAATGTGTATATAAAGTTTCCCATTCCTGGGACAAAGAATTCACGGTGTTCTTATTTCAATTTCCAGGAGTGTAGGTGACCACTTGCCCATCGAAGGTACTACAAGGTGATGATGTACATGATGCGCGCAGAAGAAAATCGAAAAGTGGACAAAAAATGTTTGTACCATATGTCAATTACCACTCTGCAAACAATGTTTCACACCATTTCACAAATAACTTTAACTTTTTCATAAATACACTCCTTGTACATTTTGCCAAAATATTTTTTTTTAAATTATTACTTCTCTTTTCATTTCATGGCTAGAATACCACTGGGAAATATTTGTCCCAACCAGTAATACCAGTAGGACATACATATATGTCCCAGCCCCTAAAAATTCCCCCCTCCCCCCACCTAATATAAGTATGACCATGCAGGAACTACTTTTACAAAGCCTACCAAACATGTGTATGAGGGAATTTGTTTTACTTTTTAAGAAAACAAAAACTGTAGTCAAAGGGTTAAATATTATTGGAATTTCAAAACAAAATATATCTTCATATCAATAAATTTTTCTCTTTAGTATGTATATAGTTTCAAAACTGTATTTCTTTTATTTATGGAAATTTCTTACTTTTGCCTAAAAAAAAAACTATTTCCCCTTTGACTATGAAGTCTATTTTAATATATAAGGTTCATTTTTTATTCTGAATGCACTGGCATATGAATCTTTCTGATATCTTAAAAACTATGGGCTATATCTTAAAAAACTTAAACTTTAATCTGCCCTCGCCACATTGTGCAATATTCTAAATTTTGCCATAACTTTTTAACTAGATTTTTCCATCTATAAGTGTCATGCCTTACATTGATTGTAATTTTATTCTGTATCTGTGGAAATAAATGAAACAAGATGGATGCAAAAATAAGATTTCCCCCTTTTATGAAGTTTTAATATTTTACGAGTTTGACTAACTTTATCCCCTGAAAGTGCTTTCTAGCCAAGAAAATGCTTCTAAAACTGATTTGCTATTAAACAGGTATGTGCTAAGGTTCCTTTAAATTGTTTTTGAAGACATATCTGAGAAAATAAGGTTATATGACACTATGGCAGTTAACTTCTCTTACTGTGTGTGTTTATCTAATTTATGTTAGCAGACTGATTAGTGAGTTACTATATAGCAAATTTGGAATGATTATTAAATTTTAATATAATTTCCCTTTTTGGCTGTGGAAGTTAACATTCTGTCAATGGTTGAGGTCACTAAGGACAAGCATTTGGATATGTCATCAACCTGCGAACACACAAAGCACGTATATCAGTGGAAATGTCATTAGTTTGTTAGTCTGACTGTGGATTATGTCATATGCACTGCATGTTTCGATTGTATGTTCAGTGCATTTCTTTATCTATATCTTTGCCTGTACCTTTTGGGAATGTAGTTTTGATTCTATTTATTATAGTATGTTTGTTCTTTTTTTCCACATCAAGTAGCCATTTAATAATGGAAGTACTTCTTTGTGCCTTTAATTTTCAAGATGGTATTAAAATAAGATAGGAGTTCTGTTAAGTTTGTAGATTTTGTGCTTCAATATATGTTGGTTACTGTGCAGCTGAAAAAAATGGGTTTTTATTTCCATAGTAAAATTGTTTTACCTATTAGCTAAATTACATACATGATCATCAACAGATGTACATTTCACAAGAATGTTAACCACCGAGTTCATTGCTGGAGAGCGTACAGATGGTCAACCTCATTAAGCATAATATCTGTTAGTGGACTTAATTAAGATCATCTGATGGTCATTAAGGGCAATTTGACCCAAGGCAGGGTAGTTAGTGGTGCTGTCTATCAGCAAACTGGATAAGATTTGTGAATGTGTTATTCTATTAACGTAACATGTATTTTTGAGGCATAATTTGGGGCACCATCATAGCATTTGTACAGATGGCTAAACAAAAACACCTCAGAACTGTAATCACAGTGAATAGAATGCCAGAACTGAGATCTGATATTGCTCTTCCTATATCTTCCAAAGTTCAATATGGCAGAACACGCTTAATCAAACTGCCAGGTCCAATTGTATACAGTTATACTAAGCAGTATGCTGATTTATTCAACGAGGTTCTTACCTATGATGTTCATAATTTCGTGTTCTGGATTAACTAATACATACATAGATAGGATATCACTGCAAAATCTGAGCCAACTCAGATCCGATTACTCAAAAATATGTCATCTAACTGAAATATTGTTATCTGGATCATTAGAAACAAAACTTTATATTTTCACAGTAACCTGTATTACTGGTGTTGAGAAATAAGTATTCTAGTTCATTTTACACTATCAAAAACAAATCACTTTTCAAATTTACCAAAAAGTATTATTGTTATAATGCATATAAAATATGGTCATAACCACTACAAACAGTGGAACGTTCGTGAGATGCTCTTTACAAAAGTAGTTTTTTATTAGTATAATTTAAACTTGGGTTTTAAGGACTATAGGCCAACTTTTTGTTGACTTCTGTTTATTTTCAATCTCAACTCCATACAGCTTTGCCATAATTACTCAATACTATAGCTTAATACATGAAATTGAAAGATCTTGGCATGATTTGTTGACCAAGATCACATGAGC
The DNA here is from genome assembly GCA_031002005.1 of Vandiemenella viatica. NCBI lineage: Eukaryota > Metazoa > Arthropoda > Insecta > Orthoptera > Morabidae > Vandiemenella > Vandiemenella viatica. Next base: position 5,799,531 of record CM061921.1, on the reverse strand, counting down.
ATCATAGCTTCATTGAGTCAAATGTTATACAGCTTTCAAGTATCTGAACACTGAAAAAGGAACCTAAACTGGTGAAAATGGTGAATGAGAAACCCTGTAAATTTTTATTTCATTTAGTGTTAAACCTTCCTTTATGAAGAATTGATCACTGCACAGTATTTACTTTTATCCATTTTAAGAAATACACAGAACACAACTGCTTCAAACAACTGCACTAAAGAAACTGACAGAACAATTTGTAGTTTATATGTACACTTATAGCAGACACATAAAACTAAGAAAAAATTGCCAACAGCATCAGTATATATGACCGACATCAAGAACTTCATGAAAACCCTAGTATTTCACCAGATTTTGAGCAATCATATTAGTTTAATATGAGAAAATTACACTACCTACATTAAACTGTTTGAGTAGCTATATTACTAAACAAGAAAACTTATTTTCAAACCACTTCCTTACCTAACAGCAGCCTATTACAATAAATTATCATAAAATCTTTCTTCACAAATATGTAGGTCTTCTGTATACAAATTTATTATAATTAAATAATAACTCTTAAGTTCCCTATATTTTCATTTTGCCAACTGATATTGAACTAACAGATCTAAATTTTACCAGTATTTTTTAAAATAAAAAATATATTAAAAATTCACTTCATGGCAGATTTTTTTATGCATTTTATTTTTTGTTTACTAAGCATAACATTCAGTCTTAATTGATTCTGTAAATGTGCATATACTTATTTCTATAAGAATGATGTTAGTAAAAATTATGTTTTATACCATAATAAAGCTATTACTATTATTATTACTGCTTTGTTGTTGTTATATTTATGCTTATTACCTTCTGAAATGGCATCTGGCAGTTCTGACGGTGTTGGTATCACCTTGTCTGAGGATGAAGGCACGTAGGAATCTATCTGATTTTGTTGTGAAGAATTGCTTACGCTAGGTTGTATAGTAACAGTTACAGCTGTTGTTGTTACTGGATATGGTTGGCTCTGATGATGTACAGGTTGATTGTCCATTGCACTCACATGTGTGCCCATCTCTGGCGCTGACTGTATGCTAGATGCACGACTTCTAGAGCATCCTGTGTGAGATGCCCAAGGTAAAGGAACATTTTCATAGATAGGTTCTGGCTGCTCTCGGGGTATAGCACAGTAAACTAGGCCTGGGTCCAGAAAATTAGCAAGATTTGTATAAGTCCGGTGTGTTTCAGCACTGCCAACAAGAGTTTGAACATGGTGTTGACTCCGGGAAGAAACCAGATCAGGACTTGACCCGCTCACCTAACGAAAAAAGGATATCGCAGTTCTTGAATCAAACTCCAAGATGATATCAAAAAAATTCATACAAATTAACAAAACACTGATAACAATATAACCTAAGGTACGCAACACACAAACTGGTTAGTAATATGAATTTGTATAGCTACAAAATACACCAAGTTACAAAGGTTGGTAGCAGTAACATGTAATAACAAGAGCATGCAAATGCAAGCTGTGAGTGAAGTCTATATGCAATAATGCAGAGATCTACAGAATTATTAATCCAATCAAAAAATTTATATATTCTATGTTTATCTTACATTTTTCTTCATCCTTATGCAACATACCTTCTGGCAGGCTTCAATTAACTTTCTTCCTATCCAAACACTATTACTAACATTTTATTTTACTGTGTTACAATTGCAGAAACCAAATGAAACAGCACAGAATCTTTAATGAATACCTTTGGAAAATACACAAAAGAAAAAAAAAATATCTTGCAGAACAAAATATTTTCAGTAAGACTGTCTTTCACATCAGCACTAAACCTGGTCAAATTTTGATGTTCATACCAAAACCATTAATTCTAAAACTTGTAGAATATGTTGAGGATGAATAACGTCATCAAATTATGACTATTTTCTATCCCCATTACCATTGTCATATATATCATGTAAGCACCTTAGAATTTGGATAAATTCTAGTTTTCTTAGATTCAAGCATAAGGGAGAGAGTAAGCTTTCCAGTATACATATGATTTTCATTGCAAGTATAGGATGGGAGAAACGTTTTATGCAGAAGCTGATACCATAAGCCAATTCAATATTTAAATCGATTTTAAAAGTAGTAAAGACCCACAACACTTAATATAAGCAATAAATAAACATCTTTAATAGCAAAGAATCTTTAAACTAACCTGTAATAGGTTAGTTAATCCATTATTGTCCTACTTGTAAACAATAGATTTTTGCTACATGATCATGACACTAATCCTCAACACTTTTTGATGTAATAAAATAATTTTAAAATAATTCAAGAGAAAGATAAATTCACTAAAATTCCGCAGTTTCAGACTGTGCAAATAACGTAAATAAATTTCTAAACACTTCGATAAACACACGTTCACTTTTAACATTTTTTACCATATGTTTTTGATAATTTCCCAAACTAAAAAGTAGATTTCCTAAAAGAACTAAAAATCTAGTATAACATATTAACATTTCATGGAGTAGAATAGATTTTATAAACATTTTTAAGTTATTTCGTCATTTATCACAACGTGGTAGTTTCGAAATTAAATTACGATTAAACCACACCACTTTTGTAAATAAAACTACTGTCAAAACATGTAATTAAATTCAAAGAAAATTCCGATAACTCGACTTTTTCAATATAAACAACACAAGAATAGTTATATAGCATAAACCAAGTTGACTTCTGATACGTTTCAGACACTCATAACTTTGCCATTTCACCAACGATTATAACAAAATTTACATCACTGGAATCAGGAATTAATATAGAACACTTTGTCACTAATTTTATTTAGATTATTTGTAATTCAGCAGGGTGATGTAAAAATTACTTAAATTCAACATACATTTAGGGGAACCACCACTGAACTTTCGGATTCTTTATCAATACGCCGGTTAAACTAAATTCATTTATAAAGAAGCTTATCATTCGAGAATTCTAACTTAACACTTTTTATGTACTTTGAAGACGAGACTACTCGCAGATAAAGTTTGAACACCTTCTATAATCACAATCATTTTTCACTATTTTGAATAAGTGTCAGTATACATGTGGCATGCGGATGGTGGTATATAATTAGGAGCCTAGGAAGGGGGGCGTCTCTACCGTTTTGTCTTTTGGTCTTTACTCCGGGAACGTTGTGTTAGATGAATCTGCGCTGCTAGTTTTGGTGTGTGTGTCGGTTGGGTAGCCGGAACTCAGTGAGCCAGACTAGGAACGTGTGTCGGCCATGATGATTTTCTTTACGAGAGCATGGTGTTAACAACTACTAAGAACTTATAAATTTTCGAAAGGGGTCGGTCGGTATTCTCTTCTCTCCATAAGCTGCAATTTTCTGGAAATGCTTGTTCGATTGCCTACTCAACTGTAGAATGCAAATTTTTAAATATGTGACTCTGAAAATAAACTTCAAATTTTTATTCAAGTGAACTTTTTGGTGATTTCGTAGTAGACTGAAACCTTTTCTAAGTTTGTGGGTTAACAAACTTGGTGGCGACCATCAAGCATTTCAGTTGAGAATTCCAGGCAGGCTACATGGCCATTTAAAATTATTAACGTAAAGTCAGAGAACATTTTTCTTTTCAACTGAACTTTCAGTTAAGGTACCAAGCTTATACTTCAACCCTAGTAAAGCTTGGGTTCTTACAATCACCATACTGATTCATCTTTCTCTTCCTAAAATTAACTGCCACCAGAATTTCTTTTCAGTAGCATTTTACAAGGCTGTAGCATCACTACATTAAAATAAAGAAAATGAATATGACAATATGGGATAGTGCTATGTTATTGGTATCATCTGCTCTTTTATGAGTTTTAATGAAATAGTTATGAGTAAAATGCACTGATTTGCAAAGATGAATTACAATTAGGAAAGGAGAAATGAATCATTATTTATCACACAGGTGGAAATAGTACTACAAATACTAATACTTTTTAAACAAATTCCTTTTAAATCACACATATCATAGGTGATGTACAGTTGGAATTTGATGCATACCTGTAATATGTAACTCTTGCGTACCTAATTTCACTCAGCCACCTTATGAGGGTGCCAAATTATGAAACTTGTGATATTTGAATCGAGGGAATGATCAGAAGGACTAAAAAACCGAAGGGTGCCAGAATGAGAATAGTACTTTCAAGTAGGATTCTTAGTACTACATACCATAAAACAGGTATTGTTGTTGGTGTAGCAGAAAATGGTATGCATGGAGACAGTAGGAGCATATTGTTGGTGAACATTATTTCTTTTGAGGAGATGATTTGCAGGATGAGCTGTTAATGTTTTAATAAATATGATCAGCAATGGCTCATTTATCATGTGATGGGGAACGATTCTTCTGTATAAGACTGGAGAAGCTGTCAATGGCCATATGGATGCTACATGCTCTGTTAGGAACAGGTACTTGCGATTATTATTGGAACAATTTGAGATTATTATTGTGAGCCGGAATATATTTTATGACTCATAAACAAGCAAAATTGAGACTTTCCAATATGTTCTCTGCACATAATTATTTAATCAAATATTTATAAAATACAAATATTTACCCGCACTAACCTGTGGTGCTGTGAGATGTGTTCGAGGGGGTCCAAGTGTTTGGGAAGCAAGATCTGGAGTGCTGTTGCTACTTGGTCTGTTACTTATTGCAGGATATGGAGGTGGTGGCTTATACATATGCAGCATCTGAAGGTTCTGAACAACATGGCTTTCTACTGCATCAAGTTCAGGAGTACTGTACAAGAAAGAAAAATTGCATATAATTTATGTTTTTCAGCAATAATAATGAATTGTCATTTCCCTTTCAAGGTAAATTGAAGGTAAAAAGCAAACATAATTTATTACAGTCACAAAAGGAAGAAATTTTAAGGAGACACGTTGTAAACATACTTATGCACAAATATAATGTGTTACAAATTCCTATTTACATTAAAAATCCTCTGCCCTGAACTCTAACCCATAAGCAATTTTCAAAATCAGAGTAGATTTCATGAAAAGGGATATTAAGTATTCCTATATGAACAAGATTTAAAAAAAAAAAAATGCAATAAATAGTTGTTATATCACAAATTATATCACAGGAATGAATCCCATACCAACCTGTATGTATGCAAGACAACCTGAGAATTTTGTTCAGGTCTGTCTTTCATTAGTCTCTTGGAGTCTTCTATGCGACGTTCATGGTACATCTGTTCAACCTGAGTAACATCTGGATAGTGTTTGTAATGATTGTATGAGTTGATATTCTGCAAAGGGCACATTTGGATAAAATTTTAGTATGATTAGCCTGAGCACATAAAAGGGATATTAAAAACAATATCTGAGCGCATAAAATATTTTAATTCAGCAGATTTACATGAAAACACAGGACTTGGTACATACCAAACTTAAAAACAATGTACAATTAAAAAGAACACATGAAATGTTCTCAGATTTCATGCTTAATAGTAATATATTCAAAAGAGACATAGCCAAGTGTGAATGAAGATTTTCCCAACACGTAAATGCAACGCAGTCTTCACGGGTAGCTGGATGGTGTCATAAAAAGACAACAATTTGACAATTCTCTCTGTCATCTCTATCTGGTCTCTGCTATTCGAGAAATCCAGAAGAACTGGATTTCTCGAACAGCAGGTACCCAATGAAGACAACAAAGAATGTCTTTGAAACACTGTCTTTTAATGAAACCATCCGGCCACAAACCTGTGAAGACTATACTGACATGTAGGCATGCTTGCAGCTTTCACGATACTAAATGAGGAGAGGTAAGCAAAATGCTTTCTTGCGAGGTTAGGAGCTTTAGGCCATTTTGAGGGTATGGGAACTGGTATTGATAAACCAGGGGATTTTTGAGGCGCATTCCAAAATTTATATACAGAGAGGAAAGGAATACTTCAACAAAGTAATTTCATACGATTATACAGATTTATATAAGGTGTTGGAAGAATTTTTTAAGGGACATTGGGTTTAAATCTTGAATTATTGGTACCTTTGTTTGGTATACTGGATAGCATAATGCATAGATTTGTTAATAATGTATAAGTTAATTTTTTGGTTTCAAGCCTTGGGAGAAGTAGAACTAAATAGTAATTGGCAGTGAGGAAACATATGTACAGCAAACAAGAAAAAGAATATCTGACACAGTTAAGCCTAGACAGATATTTGCATGCAAACTCCACTTCATATCTGAATATGTAACACTCGTCTATAAGCCCACCTGTGGCAACTGTCTTGGCTTCTTCTATACCAATGACTCTTCACCAAAAATAATATGAGGGCAAAACTAATACAAGGAAGAGTTTTTTAAATAGGCACGGGATACTTCAGTGCTCATTAGTGTGAAAGGTACACATGGTCAGTATGACTGCATGGGCATGCTAAACATTACATGTTGTTTCTACAACTGTTTGTTTGCTTATGATCATGAGTGAAAAGCAGATTCATAATCCCACTGCACAGTGAATAATTATTTAGTTTCTAATAAATGAGGGCTGTAAGCTTGCAGAAATTTCACAAAGTTTGGCAATGATTCACTTTTGAAGCCTCATCTATATAGGCAATATAAGTTCTTCTGTGAAAGTTGGAAAATAGTTTCTAACCTCCCTAAAGCATGTCATTTCACTATAATCAACAAACCACCACACAGATAGCTTTGCAAATTGAAAACTTTATTTATAAGGACATGCAAATAACAGTTCATGAGATTAGTTTAGATGCTGGACTAAGTTATGGAAGCGTGCAGACAATTATTGAAAAGGAGTTAACTTTTTTTCAAAATCAGTTCAAGGTGAGTGGAAATAATGTGAAATACTAATCAGAAGGCTGTAAGCAATGAAACTTCTCAAAGGATTCTGTAGAGCTTTACATCAGACAAAGACTCAGATTCTCCACTAATTAATCATTGGTACACCACTAGGCTCCTGAGATGAAGACGTCAAGTATAATGGCATGCAAAAGGTAATGCTGGCAAGGTTATCATGATTGTCTTTTAGGACATTAAAGGAATTGTGTACAGCAATTCTCTGCTTGAACTATGAGCTGACTACATTGAATACTAATGAGGACTCTTGAGTGAGGTTAGGAAAGTTTATCGATCTATAAGACACACTTCTTCTGCACAATAACATTTGGCCACCGACCACTGTTGCTGCATGAGTGAAATTAATGGGTAGCTTTGGTTCACCTCCCCAGCAGTCCAGATTTGTCACCATGCGATTATCATTTATTTGGAGTTCCCAGAAACTATTTTGATGGAAAGAATTTTTTCAGTGATGAAGAGGTAAAAGACTTTATGCTTAGTTGGTTATACAAACATCCAATGAAGAAGTGAAAAAACTGCCAGCGTGATAGAAAAAAAAATATGAAGACATTAATAGAGTACATGCAGAAAAATAGTTTTGTATTTGCTTTTTTATTTATTAACCCCATCAAAAGTTCTTAAAAAGCCTCATTCATATTGATTCAACCCTAATAGTTACAGGTAAACATTTTCTTTGAAAACTTAGAACACTTACCTACCATCTAAGTTATTTCACACAATATCTCCTTTACTTGATTCATATTTTGAGGAAGGAACTATGGAACCTACACATGACTTGTTCATACACCACATCACCATTTTTAACCACATTTATCACTGTCTCTTTTATTATTTCACCTTCTTACTAACTTAAAAATTTCCTTAGCATTGTTTTAAACATTCCTACTAAACAGCTTCTGTGATAATCTGCACTGCTCATCTAGCCTGCTATGCAATTTTATGTGTCTTTTGATATCTGGCAGGATATTCATGCTTATTCATGTGGCATGTGGCGGGTCGGGATGTGACCACATCTTTCCCCCTGCCATATGTCTCGCCTCTCACATGATTAAGGCTCATGCCGAAATATTGTGCAATTTGTTTGTTTTTGTGTTTTGTATGTGTTCTTCTTGCCCTCCTGCCCTCATCTGTGGTAAGTGACGGGTACTTTTCCCTATCCTATCTAATTCTTAATGCCCAACCGCAGTTTCTTTGTTTCCATTATCCATATAAGAGTCTGTAATGTTATATCAGTTGCTCAGGCTTCGTTTCTCTTGCAGTCATTTTGATCTGTTCATAAATTTCATGTAAAGACACAACTTATTATATAATACAGATAAGGATTTGCACTGCATGAGATGACTTTCAATAAAGCCCAGGGTCAGAGAATAAAAGTAGCAGGAGTACACAGAAAAACGTGTTTATCCCATGGGCAGTTATATGCAGCTGGCTCACAGGTTTCCAACCCCAAAAGGCTACATCTCTTAACAAAGGACAGTATAATCAGAAACGTTGTGTTCAGAATGGAATGGGCATAAAATTGCCCCCAGTAAGTGACATAATTTTAAATCACACAAAAAATCTGCCTGAGGATCTATGGTAGGTAATCTCCCACAATTAACCACACCCCCACTAGTTTAGTGCTATTTTTAAACATTTTGCAAACTGATTCTCTTCATGAGATAGGTTCAATGGGAGAATGGCATGGTGATGACTTCCCCATCATATTATTTCAATTCTGTGGTTTTTGGGACACCTTTATATATCTAATTCTAGAAATAAATTTCTAAGTCCACATGTACAAAGTCATGGGTAACAGCTAGTAATTTAATAAATTTACTATCATAAATTAAACACATCATTACAGCATATATATAAGAATACAGTATGTTTCAAATAAGTCACCAGTTACACAGCTAAAATATAAGGGAAAAAAGACAATTAAGCCCCTTATTATGTTTTAAGTAAAACCAATACTAAGGTCGATGAGGTGACTAAATTATTTGACACTATGGAAAGTGAATGATCTCAGAATTGTTAGATCAAATTGAGCTCATCCAGTGCACCACTTTAAATTATAAATCGTTAAGTGTCCTTCTGTCATTCATTCCAAACAACATCTTAGTTCTATAAATTTCAACATCCTGAATACAGCATTTATAAATGTTGGTACTCTTTTTATCACAACTATATAAGAAGATACTTTATCTTTAACAAATATCCCCCAATAAGGTTCTTACCTCTTGAATATGTGTCTGATGAATTTCGGGCTGGCTGCTATACATTAGATTAACCTGATTAGCTGGCCTTATGTTCATATTGGCTGTAGTGTTGTGGGCTGCAGCACCTCCATATTTAAGTTGCATCGCTGTTTCATAGTCTGGTGCTGGGCGATATTGAGGTAACAGTGCTCTGCAGTTGAAAAATTTAAAACAATAATAGGATACTAGTTTCTTAAAAAGCACTTGTAATATTTAACATATCCTTTCATTCAACAATAATTTACAACTTCTAATTTCCTTCAAAGTTACTATTAAAACAGATACTATTGAAACATCACAGAAGAACTTAGAACCTTGATGGACTATTACTTGAAACTATAGTGCAAAAATTTAGGGAACACAACACAGTTCATCTTTCCTCTATCAGACTTCACTTCAGTGTTATATTTCTAAGACAAGCAAAAAAATCCACTTACTGCAACGTAGATATCCTTTTTGCAGTTTTCATGGAATAAAAATCAATAATTTTCCTGTTGTTAGACTGGAAGCTGACTGGTTTCCAGCGGAAATAAACAAATGCAATACATTGACAGCTGTTTTGCATAATGACCTAACTTTTCAGCTTTAGGGTGCATCACAATCTAGGTCATTAGTGATGTGACATGTTTGACACTGAATTAACAGTTTAATCAGACATAGCTTATTATGTTTGATACCCATGCACTAATTCTGATGCTGCCATAGGGCACACATTCTTCCCTTCAGTGGTACAGCAACATGAAAATTTAGAAACTCTAAATTTCAATCTTGATCTTTTTATGTGCTAATGTAGCAAATTTGACAGCTGCCTTTTTTTTTAAACTGCTTTACGTCTCTTAACAGCGAGGTCTTTATAGACGGGAGAGGATAGGGGGCAAGGATGCGGGCAAGGAATGGGATGGAATTCGGCCATGGCCTTTTGAAGGAAGCATCCCGGCATTTGCCTGGAGTGATTTGGGAAACCATGGAAAACCCAAATCTGGATGCCCGGACGGGGATTCGAACCGCCGTACTCCCGAATGCGAGGCGAGAACGCTAACAGTTACACCGCCCCGCTCGGTCAATGGAGGGGAAGGAGGAGGGATTCTACATGTTCTGTACTAGATAATTTGCTGGGTACTCATTTCCAATGGGTAAATATGAATGGTTGAATCAAAGAAATGATAAATCTTTTAGCCTCCAATTATTCATTACCTAGAGTTATTTAAACTGAATGTAGTACCAAATCATAAATATGCTAAAATTATGCAAGAAAGGAAGCATATGTTTTCACATAAAGGAAGCATATGTTTTCACATAAAGGTGAATTAAGTTTTCACATTAATTCAGTATATTGAAATGTCTTTGCAGTTCATCATCTATTCTTCACAATTCCTCACATTTATCTCTATCAGGCACGTACATACTAACACTTCAATTTAAGGATACACAGAATTCATATTCAGCCAGTTTTAAATATTAACTGTATTTACTGTGCCTGCAAGCTCTTGAAGGACAGAAGTGAGTACATCTTCTTAACCATTCTCTTCTTCTCGGACCTTATTACCAAAACATTTTTGAAATTAATTTCAGCAACATTCTTTGTGGCATGTGCTGTTAGATTCATTTTTCTTTTCTTAAAAAGGAAGGAAAAAACCACCTTGACTTTTTGACAGGATGGCAAATCCTGCCCACTTTTATATATTCTCATTTTCTCATGGATCTACCAAGCCAGAAAAGGTAGAATTGATAAATCATGCAGTACACTGCCAGTAGCATTCTTTTGCTTTATCAGAATGCTGAAAGAAGTTACCATTTTGTCAGGACTAACAAAATAAAAAAAATAAACCATCATTTGAATATAACTCAATTGGAATTCATGTATGAGGTTTATGTTAGGTTACTTGTGTAGTTCATACAGGAGTAGCAAGAAATCACACATTACTCAGTAATAAGCGAAATGTCAAATAAAAGAAAAATTCACAAAAACCAGAAAAAGACAAGACCTCCAACCACCAAGGCCAAGGATCAGATTAAGAGAAAGCAAGATAGCCAAGGGACACTTAGAAGTGAGTCAATCCCTGGAGCTCCTGCAGGGCTGCTACAGAGCCAGCTTAAGAAGAATAAATTATGGGCCTCTTGAGAAAGTTGTTAGAGCCTTTCTCTACAGAAGCCAATATCACAAAGATTTCGTCCCAACTCCAGCCAGAGTCAAAGAGCCAAGTCAACACCCTGTAACTCAGTGCAAGCGCAGGGAATTATGCTCATTGGCTTCTTCCCAGAAGGTACCATTTGTCGAAAGTTATAAACTATCACCCTGGACAAAGACAATTTGATTCCATTTTCTGTAGTCTATTTTGCTACAGCACTTCAATTCTTATACTGTTCTTGCTCTACTGTTTGCTGGGTGAAGGGATGATGATACATGGAGGCAATATCAGATTGAAAGCGTCTGATACACTATTGAAAGACAATCTCGTTCAGAAAAAAGAACAGGGTTCCTCAAGGTCCTGATACTATTACGATGAACATATCTCATACACTATACGAGATAGAGACATGCAGTTTTTCGTAACATGCTCTACATTTATCATAGCTTTCATTACATTTGTTGCAAATAAATTGCGATTTATGTAAGCTCTACATGCTGAATTTGCTGCTTCCAAGTTTGCCTAAATAAAAGTTGACACTGAGTACGTGCAAAGGGTGATGATCTCTGATGAAGCCACTTTCTTTGCGTCTGGAAAGGTTAATGATATGGGGTAATTAAAATATGCACATCATGTGAAAACATGTTAATGGTAACATTGAAGGCAACGCTTAGTGTGCTCTTAATGCACAATAATCAGGCAATTACCCCCCCCCCCCCCCGCTTTCCTTAGAAGATGTTTACAGGAGCAATTTACAGTAATGTGATTCATGAATATCTACTGCCTCAGGTGTTATAACTGCAACCAACCATAACATTCCAACAAGATGGTGTAACTGCTCATTGGTCTGGTGATATTAGGGACCTTTTGAATGGACATTTCCTAGGGAGATGGATTTGGACCAATCATCTGACTACCACACACCTGATATCACACCCTTCTATTTTCTCTTGCATGGATACATCAAGGCTCATGTCTTCAAAACCCCTGTTTCAGAATTTGACACAATTCATAATTGGATAGTTGTGGTTGAGCAAAAGGTTCATATTGTTATGTTGCAGCATGTGTGGTTTCTCCCTCTCTCTATAGTTATTTAGATGCAAACAATGTGGAATATTCCATAATAGGAACTGTTGTATTTGTTAAATGTTTTAGTTTAGAAGCAGTAGTGATATACAATTTTCCAGAGTACTCTAAATGTTTTCTTTAGTAGATGAACAGTTGTTGATGAATTTTGCACTGGGAATAATCAGGAAGTAATAATTTTAAGTGTAGAACAATTGTTAGTTGTACTGAAACTGGAGTCCCTAATAAATGCGAATTTCAAGTTATAAGTCATTTTAGTGTAACATGTGCCTGCAATTTTCCCAGTAATCTTCATACATCATTACAGCCATAAATGCAGTAAATCTTCAGGTATTGGATTAAAGGAATATTACTCAGTAATCAAAGTTGGCTGGCAATTATTAGAAAGAATATGAATGGAGGTGGGCAAGATATAGAGCAGGTATATTATACATGAGCTAACCAACCATGGAAAGACAAAAAACAAGTATATTACATATTGGACTGAATGTATTCACATATAAATTAGAAATAAAAAATAAAGGTTTAAAGTGATGGCCATGAGTGAATGAGGCATACTACTGGCTATAGTTAAGTCAACCAACATTTAAGAGAGGGAAAAGAGAGATGGTGTACTGAGTGTGGTGGATGAATGTTTAATGTTCTGGCTTTGCATTCAGGAGGACGTGGGTTCAAATCCCATCTGGCCATCCAGATTTGGGTTTTCCATGGTTTTCCCAGTTTCCCCAAATCACTTCAGGCAAATGCCAGGATGGTTCCTTCAAAAAAAAGGCCATGGCCAAATTCCTTTCCATTCCTTGCCCCAATCCTTTCCCGTCTCTAATGACCTTGACGAAGCGTAAACACATAAGCAAAAAAAATAATATGGTGACAGGTATAGGTAGAAGGACAACAGACAGCAAATAAAATCTTATACTAACAACGTTGTGGCACTAAACCTCACAAATGCTGTTTCAGACAAAAGCCCCAGCTTAGGCCAAACTTTGTAACAATGCAGCGCAAACAGCATAGCCACTACCTTGCTGGTTAACAATGGAGAGGATATACCAAGCACATAGGATAGTATACAAAGGGAGCATTCTCGAAATACAAGAATGTAATTGCCGACCAACGGTGTCACTACTGAGCAGGAAAAATGGTCAAAACAGCTGGAGGCACTCAGCCTCTGGTGAAACTGAGATAACTCTAATGGACAATATCAACGAAGACATCGTGGCTGGAAGCCAAAATACCACTGACGTGTCCAACCTGGGGCATAACATAACCCTTGGAGCCATCAGCACTAAGTTAGCATCCATAAAATAAGTGGCTCCACTTTGACCTCCCTTGAAACCCCTCCTCCGTCATGTAGCTGACGTGGCTTTTGCCTCAACTACCTCCCCTCCCCCTGTCCCTTGTGTGGCACATAAGTTTCTCCATATTTTCTATTCACAGACTATTATTAAAATTATTGCATGTATATTGAATGCAACAGATATTTGTGTTATGTACTTCTCTATAATTATAAATATTCTGAATGAAATGTTGAAACTTGCCACTCCTGCAAACAATGAACTATTGGAGAAACACTCTTTCCAAGGCACAGTCAGGGATCCTTTTCTTTTTGTGGTGTTACTAAAAACATTCACCTTATCTCATTCATCAATGTTCATTAATTGATAGAATAGATCAAACTATACCTGCCACATAAAAAAAAACTAAGACTAAACTGCGTTTTTGTTTTATTTTGCTGCAGTTTTGTCACCTTTCTTTCTACATTACCTGGGAATGATTCTTTGATCTGCTTAAAAGATTTCTATACCTCGTTGGATAAGGAAAACTTATTGGAAAAACATTTTTAATAAGCCTCACAAAGTTTGTTATAAATGAGGGGGTACCCAAAATAACTGGATTTATTTTTTAAAAGCTATATAGTTTCACATTTTTTTTACAAAAAAACCTTATCCCCTACATAATATCCTCCATTACAACTAAAACATTTGTCCCACCAGTGCTTCCACTGTTCAAAACATTTTCTGTAGTCATCTTTGGAAATGGCTGACAGCTCCTCCCTCATTTCTTTCTTGACCTCTTCAATGTTGTCAAATCAGTGTCCTTTCATGTCCCTTTTCATGTGTGGAAATAAGAAAAAGTCGCACAGAGCCGGGTGTGTGGGGCAGAAGAACCGTGCCATTTTTAGCCAAAAACTGCCTAACAGAGACAGCTGTGTGTGCAGGTGCATTGTCTTGCTGGAAGAACAGTCTCCTGTTTGCCACAAATCAGGTCTTTTTTGACAAACACTGTTGCTTAATCTTCTTAAAACTTCCAAATAAAAGGTTTTGATTGACTGTCTGATGTGGGGGCACAAACTCTCAACGAACTACGCCCTTGGCATCAAAAAAGTAATGAGCATTGTTTTGATGTTTGATTTGACTTGACGATTTTTTTTTTTTTTTTTTTTTTTTTTTTTTTTTGATGGGGTGACAATGACGTCCTCCATTGGCTTGACTGTTGCTTTGTTTCTGGGTCATAACCATAGCACTATGACTCATCACAACTAATGATCTTTCACAGAAAATCTGGATTAATTTCAAGCTGTTGTTTCAAAGCATGACATGTTTCAACTTAAAGTTATTTTTGATTATCAGTCAGAGACCAAGAAATAAACTTGGCAGCAACCCTTTTCGTTTCCAAATCTTTGGTTAAAATTAGCTGAACCGAGCTCCAAGATAACCCACTAATCTCTGACAGTTGATCAATTGTCTGTCGATGGTCTGAGAGCACAAACACTCAAATTTTTTCAACATTTTTATCGATTTGGTCAATTGATTGATGCCCAGAGTTATGTTTGTCATCAATAGACAAGTCGCCATTTTTTAAACCAAGCAAACCACTTGTACACTTGAGTTTTTCCCATAGTGTCATCTTTGTAAGCTGTTTTTAACATTAAAACAGTTTCAGCAGCATTTTTACTTGGTAAAAAACAAAATTTCACAGCTTGACAAACCTTGGAACCATCTGAAGATTGGAAATAAAGGAAATAAAAGTGGAGTAGATAGCAATCAATTGTGCCCTGTACAAAGGCATTTGCCTACATATTATCAATTGCAATGGGAAATTTTTATTGGAAAAGATGATAAAATTCACCCCATGGAACTGAGAATTTTTATCATTTTTTCTCATGCTATTCAAATCTGAAAGAGAAACCTGCCATTCATGTGGAAAGACCAGGTGAGAACCAATATTTTGTCGATAGTCATCCAACAGCATGTAGAAGATTATCAATGGCTGGGCCAAAATATCAAGAGAAGGATTACACTTTAAACTTTTTTTCTAACTCAAGTTCAGTATCTTTAATCATGTACTGAAGACACTGAGACAGTCGTGACCGTCTCTTGGCAAATACTACAATGGGTCAGGCCACAGCTGACTATAGTAAATGTAGATACCTTCGTGAGGCATTAAGAATTTTACTGCATTACATGACTATTACAAAAAAAAAGAATGGCTGATTAAAAGGTGCAGTATAGGCCATGGAAATTTACCACACTCACTTACCCCCAAACACAGTAAAATGCAAAACATTCAACTGTAGGCCTTATAGCCTCCATAGAAATAACTGTTTTTACTGGTCATACAAGCAACATGAAATGGTTGGAACAGAACCAATAATGATCACAAACACGCATTCCTTCACCACAGCTGTAAACACTATAAGCTAAGAAACCCAAGGCTAGGTGAGTTGGAAATATTAAAATTTTGAACAGAGAATAAGCAATGTTTTCTTCTTTATAATTCATCTTTGAAATAAAGGTGAGTGTTTTTAGAGTCAAGGTAGTGTAAATCACACCAGTTTTGAGAAAGAGTATTTAAAAGAAGTTCAGGGAGTGAAATGGTTGTTTTGATTGATGGGAAAAGTACTAATTTCTCTTAAGCTCTGTCAGTAATAAATACCACACTTGCCATAAAATATTACTATTCAACCGAATTGCTTAAACTGGAAATACACCAGCCACCATACAATTTTATTTATTGCAGTAGTGAATGTACCTGGATAGATGGGTACTGATGTGGGGCAAATTAATGAACTGATAAGCAATAGGCAAAATCAGAAGTAATATTCCTAACAGTGCAAAGCCATTGTGCATAGTATAATAAAAAACCAGACTTTACTCTCTGATCATAGCTGAGCTGCTTCAATTAAAATGAAATAGCTATACTGTGAAATATGGTACAGCAATTGAACCTTTTTTGAATATGTAAAAAGAGGATGCAAGTGTAAAAGGAAATAAAAGGTTTAAATCCTTTCAGCACACCAGCAGCAAATCTATGAATTTTCTGAGCTGGAGTAAAACCAGTTAGATTGCCGCCCACACTGTTGCAACTCGGAGTGTTTCTGTCCCAATTGTTGCCCATTGCTACTGCCTGGGGCAGTAGTGGGGCTAAAAAAAAAAAAAAGTCACTGCAACAGAAATTGCCGTCCTTCAAACACAATTTTGATGCCCCCTACAGTTGCCAGCAAGGGCAAGTGCCCCAGTTTGATACCCTCAATTCCCCTCCCCCCCCCTAGATCTGGCACTGCAGCACATCATACACTGAGGCACTATAGCCAACTTAGAAGATAGGATTAAAATATAGTGCATCTGCCATGAAAAAGTAAAAAAAGGAAGAAAACTATTATTTTAAAATCTTTCCTACCCATTGACCCAGGCATTTGGTTGGTTAGAAGTTAAAGTTATAATGATCAAAACAAATGGGGAAATTCAACACTAGTTATTTCTTTTAAAAATATTTCACTATTTTATATTTATTTTATGTCTTTTCCTTTCAACATTAAATAAAAATCTGGAAAATTTGTAAAGCACACTACTTTTGCATTGGTAATGCAAGCAATTACCAAGACTCAAACAAACACTAATTAAATGTTATCAGAGAAATGGGTGTTCCAGATTCGGTACTAATAGTGTTCCAGAATTATATCTGACCATTCCAGTTCACATGAGCATTAATAATTTTTGCAGTATAGAAGTGTACCACGTTATTTCTTTAAAAATCATTTATCTGAGACATGGATCAATGTCTTTGATTTTAATAATGTGGTGCCAAATAAATGTAGGTGTTTTCAACATCCAGTTTCATGCTAAATGTTTACCAAAAAAAACATTTAGTGAATAAAGTTTCAGCGATTTTCCAATTAAACTGAATTAAGTATTAGGCATTATATATGTTTCCAGCTGAAGTCATATTTAATATTTTCTACATGACCAGTTTTATTATCATGTAATAAAATTATCAAAAAATTAGGAGAGCAAAACAAAATGTGAGATATGCACACATTAGCTCTGTTAATGCAATATTTCAAATTTTGGAAATATTTTTCGAGGACTCTGTCTGCATGTGTATTTTAGTTAGTTGAAAACAAGAAAATGATCTGGCAACAAAATCATTCTGTCCAATCTGTAAATTCATTTTATTTCAATTCCTCATTAAAATGTGGAATTAATCTGAAAGAGAGGTTTTACTTGATTAAGCAGCCAACTAAGATTTTTGCTTAATCTATTGTGAATTAATGTTAGCCACCAGTAGGCATATTGCAGAGCAGTAGTATTTTCTTCCTGCTGAATGTTAAGTGAATTTCGGAAGTTTCATATAGCTTTAAAATTGGTAATTATAGAAAATGACTTAGGTACGCATTACTTATAAAAAAATTAAATTATTGCTACACACAAATAAAGATTAAGCTATTGCAGGTGTTTCCCAAGGCACTTCAGTCAGAAGTATTTCCCCAATACCAAACAAGGTTAAAATTCTCAGTTTAGGCAGTGTCATACAATGTGACAGTTATTTTCATTAAAATGTCAATCATGTGCAGCAAATTGAAATTAAATTAAAGAAAAATACAATATTAATTTATTGAATTAAATTTAATAATATTTTTTTTGCTTATGGTTTTATGCCTTGGAGATGTTGAGGTCATTAGAGGCAGGAAAGGACTGGTGCTAAGAAATGGGGAGGAATTCTGCCATGGCCTTCTGAAGGAAGCATCCAGGCATTAATCTGGAGTGATTTGGTGAAACCATGGAAAGCCCAAATCTGGATGCCCGGACGGGGATTTGAAACCATGTCCTCCCGAATGTGAGGGCAGAGTGTTACCGCTCACCAAACATGCTGGTTTTAATAATAAAGTTATTGTCCAAGTCCAATTTTGGATCACTGCCATCATATTGGGTATGGCAAGTAGGCCTGATCCAGGCTCATAGATGCCGCCTGAGTTGTTCAAACAAGTCTATATTTGTGGCAGTACTACACGATGGCCTGGCATTTTTGCTGTTATTCCCTTCAGAATTCCGAACATTACACATCAGTGGCAAATTTTTGTAATTATGTTCATAGTTTGCCCTCATATATCATGAAATTTTAAGAAAATCGGGAAATTTTCAAAGTTTTCAAAATTCACAGCCTTGTATCTATTTAAGATTTAGAGATCACATGATGAGTTGTAACACATACACTCCTCTTCAAAAAAAAAAAAAAAACTTGATTCACTTGGATCAGATAATTAGTCTCTTAGGTATCAGCTAGTTTATGTGCTAACGTCAAATCTGGAGAGTCGAAAGTCATGGATTCACTTTGTATGTACAGTTTGCGACATCCCACTGCCATAAATGTTATAGTGGTACTGGCACAAACTTTCATCATTTTTTATTAAAGCGAGATGAATCTGGTGGTGCTATGTCTATTTTTAGGCAAGTTACTGAAGTCTGAAATTACTTTGAAGGAAACTGTTGCACATTTGGGTGTGATTACCTCACAAAACCCGCCATTGATTTTAAAAACATTTTTTACATCAAAAATGGTAAGCTTTGAAGAGTCATAAAACAACTAAGAAGATAATGACTATACAGTTTTACCAATTACATTAATTTAAATTTAAGCACTTTCAGCAATAAAGCAGTCAAAATTCAAATCTCACCGAAGTTTTTCCACATCTGAATGCTTTGTTAGATCTAAACAAGATGTTGACTGAGCTCGATGAACTGCAGAATGTATACCCCAAGGCATCACTCTATCATGACAATCTAACTCCTCCTGACTTTCAGTCAATTGAGAATCCTGAAACATAAAGTGACACCATACTGAAATTGTATACTCTTCAGACTAAAATAAACACTAGTCCTCAATATGCTGATCTGAACTTATACAGTAAAGGGCACAAATCTTCCATTAACAAAGCATACATAATAATACTCTGAACTGTAGAGTACTTAGAACAAAGACAAATTTATCAGTGTGTATAATAGTTTGGGAATGATGTTGAAGGCAAGCTCAGTAGACAAATAAATGACAGGTACAACATATTCTGATAAATTGATCCAGCATAGAATGTTAATATGCCAAGGCTATAATAAATATCCCACAAAAACAACATGTACTTCAGATGTAGATATTTCATTTTCCTAAAGCAATATTAATCAATGGAGCAATGTTCTGCTTCAATTACCTATTAATTGTAAAAGTCAGTTTTATTAAAATCAATCTTTGGTATATAACAACATCGGCATCATCCCATGAGAAAAATTTTAAATATGGATGACAAAAATCAAAATATTAATGATCTAGGGGAAATTTACACATATTGTGTTTGTTTTATTCCAACAGTGATCATTTTTTGTGCTTGTTCCTATATTTATGTTACTGAGATATCTAAAATCTATAGAAGTAGGTACTGCTGATTGGAAAAAAATAAAAGCTTGGACAACCATACAGATTACTGTAACAGATGAGTAAGTTTTATATACCCGTGCATCACAGTTTTACATTATTTAGTTTTAATGTCAAACAAACATTAATAAGTTTACATTTACATTTCTATGAACAATTTAATGGGTTACTGTTTCACTATTTGGTTTTGATACTTCATTTCATTTCCAGAATTCTCACACATTATTTTTCTTTCCAACACAAAATATTTTAGTTCTCTAGTCATAGATAAAATCATATACAGACTAATTATTTGTGCAAATTAGCCACCCATTTTCCTCAAAGACTGATAGTAAAATCATAAACATGTATGATCACAGAAGTTGTTTCACTGTTTGTGTGATAAGCATCCACCGGTGTCATATCAGTTAAGACATTGCACCTCATCATACTCATCTCTTCTGATTTATCCTAATTATCATTTCTCTCAGACCCCCATTTTTTACTTCCATCTGTATCTTATAACCACAGCATTACTCTTCCCTCACTTGTAAAAACATTCTTTACAATTTGCTTTATTTTATCTGTCAGTAAATTAATAAAGAGGTTTGTTAAAGAACATGGAAAGTCCTAAAATTAACCAGAAGATTGTTTAAAGGGAAAAGTGAGGGTTGGAATTTTAATAGTGACAATGATGCTGTAGACACACCATGCAATGGAACTGAAAAGCTTATATCACACATTAGTTCCTCAAAGACTGATAGTAAAATCATAAACATGTATGATCACAAAAGTTGTTTCACTGTTTGCGTGATCAGCATCCACCGGTGTCATATCAGTTAAGACATTGCACCTCATCATACTCATCTCTTCTGATTTATCCTAATCATCATTTCACTCAGACCCCCATTTTTTACTTCCATCTGTATCTTATAACCACAGCATTACTCTTCCCTCACTTGTAAAAACATTCTTTACAATTTGCTTTATTTTATCTGTCAGTAAATTAATAAAGAGGTTTGTTAAAGAACATGGAAAGTCCTAAAATTAACCAGAAGATTGTTTAAAGGGAAACGTGAGGGTTGGAATTTAAATAGTGACAATGATGCTGTAGACACACCATGCAATGGAATTGAAAAGCTTATATCACACATTAGTTACATACCTTCCTTACCTCAGAGCAAATGGACTCTCCCCTCCCACATCAAGATGTTGCCCAGTGTCCAGTAACGTGGTAAGATCATACACTTCTTCTTCACATTTTCCCACATTTTAGCATTGGCTTTTAACCACCTACTCATAGTTCTGTAAAGCTCGTTAAACACTAGGCAGTTTTTGCCACAGCGGAAAATCAACGTTTGCCGCCTACAGAATTTGAGGTGTTTACATATTCAGCGGTAGAATTGCCGTTGCTATTTCAGCAGTAAAACTTCCTCTACTATGAAGAGCTGACAAAAGGTGACGTGGCTGGGCGCCTGGACACTCCCCCAGATGGGGTGAGATGGACTGTAGATCAATCCTGCCCTCTTACCCCACTGCAGATCCTGAACACTCCCCCAGATGGGGGGGGGGGGGGGGGAGATGGACTGTAATCCAGATTAGTCTCTTGTCCACCCAAAAACTGAACAATGTCTTAGAAACCCTACTCCTCTAAATACGTGTTTCCTATTCTGGAACGTCTGTGGACTGAAATGCAAAAGTAGAATTGGCAGCATTTATGGAACAGCACGGTCTCCATATTGCTCTTATAAACGAGACACACCTGGGCGCAAAAGATAACTTTCACATGAGCCAATACTGTGTGCACCGTACTGACAGGCAGAACGGCGCACGGGGTGGAGGCATGGCCGTGATTATACACACGGACATAGAGCAATCAAACATAGTGCTCCACAAGTTAGAGAGGATCGAAGCCACAGCCATAAAAACCCGGTTTAATGGAGCATACACTAATCTCATGACAGTCTACAATAGGCCCGATAATATTAGCACGCATGATATCAGTAGGCTGCTAAATACCGCACCTGGAGTAAGAGTCACTGGAGATCTAAACGCCAAACATCGTTGTTGGAATTCACAGCGTCTAAACTCCAATGGCAGGAAACTGTACGAACATTCACTAGAGCACAATTACCTTATACTGGGGCCAAACGAACAGACGTTGTCCCCCATGCTCGGAAAAAAGATACAGACATATTAGATTAGCCCTCCTCCAGGGTATAACCCACACATGCGACCTACAGGTTGTAAACGATCTGGATTCAGACCACATGCCACTCATATTTAACACTGAAGGTACACCGCAGAACACTGACAACCGACGGATGTTAAACTATTGATACGCCAACTGGGCTCTGTTCAAGGAGGTGTTTTATATAGTCACATATCTTACAGAAACGAGATTAACCAACAACGCATTAACGAGTCTGTTGAAATTTTAGCCATTGCCATACAGGAAGCTATGTTGAGTAGCATCCCCAAATCAAACCCACACAGAGACAAATGGCGATACCTGAGGCAATCACGGGGTTAATCACAACTACAAATAGGCTCAAGAGATACTGGCAATGTACTAGGCGTCCCATTTATAGAGTGCATATCAACAGAACCAAAGATATAATTAGTTGTAGAATCCAGGAGTACAAAAATCAACAATGGGAGCGTCTGCTCTCGAAGTTGAACACTGACACCTCTGACCACTCCATGTGGTCTTTAGCTCATCACTTCACTCGTGAAGCACATCACACACCCACCCTACATGGGCCAGACTGACTTGTCTATTCTTCCGAGGGCAAGGCGGAACTGATGGCCAAAAACACTTGCAGCATCTTTTTGACCAAACGTAGATCCTTCCCATCCTGCATTTACATTGGAAATGGACCAGATGGATACACAGCTGTTAGCCCAACCAGATCACAAGTATCTGCGTAGGGCAACTTCCGATGAAATCTCAAGGGCTATATAGCACTCGGATGCTAAGAAAGCACCTGGTCCGAATGGTATTCAGAACCACGTTCTTAAACAGCTCATGGGGAAAGCGATAGAGTACCTTACAGACATTGCGAATCTTACACAACCAGTATTTCCCTGACCGATGGAAGGAGGCCAAAGTGTTAATGTTCAGAAAGCCGCGGAAAGATCCATCTTCACCCAACAACTACCGTCCGGTTAGCTTACATCAACAAAGCCCCGACCACAGACAAAACGATGCAAGCCATTTATGCTGAAGATACCACCTACCTTGCACATTTTTTTCTTATGGCTTTACGCCTCGTTGATGTTGAGATCATTAGAGTTGGGATGGGACTGGGGACAAGGAACAGGAAGGAATTTGACCATGGCCTTTTGAAGGAAGCATCCCGGCATTCACCTGGAGTGATTTGGGGAAACCACGGAAAACCTAAATCTGGATGCCCGGACCCGGATTCGAACTGGCGTCCTCCCGAATACCTTGCACAGTCACGGCAAACCTTCCCATATAAACAGTATATTACAGCACACGCTTAATGTAATCGAACCTTAGCTCACACGATGGCGAATTAAAGTCAAGATAGGTAAATGTGAAGCACTCCTATTTACACAAAGACCTAGGCAAAAACGTATTCAAGAACACTGTCGACCGCTAACACTACACAATCAACCTATACATTTCCAGAACGAAGTTAAGTGTCTTGGAGTCAAATTAGACGCAAAGCTAACATGGAGGTTCCATATAGACCACATAATTAATAAAGCAAACATTAAACTCAGACAACTATACCCTATGCAAAACAGTCAAAGCATACAACATCAAGGTAATGCCCGAACAATGTACTTAGCACTCATTCAGCCACTTATGACATATGCAGCTCCGGTTTGGGGGTATGTCCCTAAGTCTCACATTCGGAGAGTGCAATTAATTCAAAACAAAGTAATCAGGATCATAGAAAATGCTCCTTGGGGAACACAAACAACAGACTTACATCGAGATTTCCGACTCGAGCCAATACAGCGAGTAATTAAGAAGCTTGCCATAAACATGTTCGGG
This sequence comes from Vandiemenella viatica, assembly GCA_031002005.1. Classification (NCBI taxonomy): domain Eukaryota; kingdom Metazoa; phylum Arthropoda; class Insecta; order Orthoptera; family Morabidae; genus Vandiemenella; species Vandiemenella viatica. The sequence continues at coordinate 5,775,520 of CM061921.1, read as the reverse complement.
AAATCCCAAATGTTGCGAAATTCTTTGATAGTTACTATAGGCAGTTACGATCACAACCACAGATTTAAACACCCATGGCCGAAAATAATATTCCGGGACCATCTCAATGGCGGGCGGCACCAGCTGACAATCTCAAAGGCAGCGATGGTGTGTGGACCAGCTGTAATTTGTTGCATGATACCATATCCTAACAAAACTAACAAATCATTCATACATCCGTATCTTGTAGCATAGAATCTGTCGCGGTACTGGAAGTATCTTAGCCAGCCACTCTAATTCCCTCACCTAACTATTGCAGAGATTTTTTTCCCATGGGTAAAAGCTTGGCACTTTTTTCCCTCTGCCCTGTCTTTCAAAAGTTTCTGCCTATCTTATCCAATGGACCCATGTAAACGGGCAGACGCCTGGACACATGGAATACATAACAATCCCGTTCCTGTGATCACCTACAGAATTACTAACTTAATGCATGTGCAGAGGCGAGCAGTAGATAACAGGACGGCCGCTATGCTTGGAAGACCCGGTTTTGGGGGCTCCCTCATAAAAATAAAAATAAAGCATCAGTACCTTGCTTTTGCTAATCTCAGTACCATTTTCTGAAAATAGAAGTTAATTTAGTTAATTTGGTAATTATTACTTCATGGTTAGGTTTAAAAATTGTTACTTTGACGGTTCTGTCACCCTAGAAATAGGAAAAGAAACTATCATCTTATTTGGATCCATCAGCTCAACCAAAAGAGAACAGAATTTTTGAGGAACAACAACACCAAGTTTTTCAATTATTTTTGGATGTTTATTTTGATTAACTGCTTCGGAAATTTAAGTTACCTTACAATTTTTCAAATTCTAACAGTGAAGTTTGTTTACAGTAGAATGGGCATAGGTGGAAGATCCGATACCTCAGCCTTTGAGCCATTTATGCAGCAAATTAAAGCCACTAAGCAAACTAAATAGTAAATAGAGACAATAGATCAACTTTAAATAGTAAAAATCACATTCTAAACCTACCTAAACAGCTGTAGCCGAATGTAATCAATCTCAGTAGATGCAATAGTTTGTTACGAGATAATTTCACTAAAAAATCAACACTTTTCTTCAATCTGAGAGTTCCTCATAATAATAAAGTCTTTAGATAATAAATTTTGTTACAATGAAACCATAATAAAAACTTTAAAGCCTGAAAAGTCAGTATAGAATTTTATCACATAAATAGGCACTACAAAATCCATGAAGCCATATGCTAGAAGTGATATTAGAATTCAGCTGATAATGTGAGACAAATGTAACTTCTTCCCGTACAATATACTTAAATTTTAGGAAGTTTTGTACCATTTAAATGTTGTTTTAAATAAAATAAGTCAAAGCACCCATGTGCTAGTAGAAGCTTTTAATTACTGCAAACCTGCCACGTAAATTCAATAGGAGAAATGATGCTCAGAATATGAAACAGTAATTTTTACACCATATCTGGTAAACCTTTTTGATAAACATGGAGTATCTTAATTGTAATCACAGGAAATAGTGATGTTTTGCATATGGCTGCAATGTTATTATGGAACAAGGAAGTACGTTATTTCAGAAATTAATTGTGAAGCAAATAAAGCAGCTAGAGACTTGAAAGACGAGATAGAGGCATTTGAGGATCTGTAGAATCTGTTAAAATATGTCTTAAAGTCATTAGCTTATTATTACTGCACTAAAAAATCCTGATATTACATCATTTATCGTTTTTGGCTACAGATGAATAAACTGGTCATATTTGGTATTAAACGCAAGCTAATTTTATTAGAAGCTGTAAAAACCTTATTTGAACCTTCTAGCATCAAAACTTCTAAAATTATTAACAGATTGCATCACACCACAAAATCACTTTTTATGGCAAACCTGTCATAGCTACAAAAAATTTTATACAGATATAAATTGTTAATTACCCTTAAATCTATCTACTGGTTAAGTTTCAGAATGATAGAAGCTGTAGGAGTTAAGATAGAAGAACTATTTTGCCTAGTTGAACTTTGGACCCGTGGAGGGATTCCGAGCCTATAAATAAGGGCCGTGCAGGTTTTCATCATTCTTTTGCCAGTGGTCGCTCAGCGTGTGAAGATTGTAGGTCCGTGTCGAGCATTACGCTCAAAGGCAGGAAGTGTGTGCGTGTGTGGAGACCCATGTGTTGAGGCAGACATCTTAGATTTTTGGTAGTGCCGGGGAACTTTCGTAACCAACATGTGACTTTTGAATTTCACTAAGGGGTTTGGTTTGGTCTGATTGCTTTTTACTACTTGCAGTTTAAAAGTTTGGTAAAGAATATCCAATTGCCTTCGATTGCTGTGAACTTGTAAATTAATTCAAGAATATAATGAGCTTTCACTTTGAAACAATAGTAGTGACTTTCATTATGATGTTAACCTAACCTTTCCTTGCTTGGGGTTTAAATCAAGCCAGGTGGCGGCCGAAGTAAGTTCAAGCAATTGATAATCCAGTGGCTACTTACTACATACTTGGAGCTAATGTGATAAACTATATCCTAACCCCGGTATAGGTAGTGTCCCTTACAGAAACTAAAGGGAGAAATACCCAGTTGATGAATTGTATTCAACGTGTGGAAATGCTGGCAGTCACATTAAAGCAAGCAGTTTTCTCATGGGCCTACTATAAACATTTAATTTTATATAATTCCAGTCGCCAATATTTATTTCATGTTAATTGGGTAAAAATCCTTGAAGTGAATAGGAATAGGTGCACAGGAAAAGTTTGAAAAATACACTAATCATATAATGGCTAAGACTTATATTTATTTGTAACTAATTTATATACTTCACTGTGTAATCAACACTTCACTGTTGAGTTTATACTGCTTTATCCTGACCAGCACAGATTGTAATATGTTGAATGTTTTAACAATTGTTACTATGCAAAGAAAAATCAAAAGTAATTGGTGAAGATCCTGCATTTACTGAATGGCTTGTCTCACTGTATTCGTTCACTGCTGTGTTATAAAAAAAAAGTCTCATAATGTTGAGCAGCAGAATTTCGGTTTGATGTTGGAAGTGTTCCTTGGCAAATGTCTAAGATATAAGGACACAGTTACACACTATTAAACACCAAAAACCTTTTTATTAAATCTGACTCAACATTTTTCAAGTTATAGTTGAAGCTGTAAAAATGTATGTAAATATGTGATCAAAAAGTTTACTATCCAAAGGCAATTTATCCCCATTTTCCAGTACGTCAAAATCATTCCTAATTTCAAGACACACTTCTTTCCAAGCGTTATCGAGAGCGTCCCGATCTTTAAAAGAATTTAATATTTTGTCCCATTAAACTGGTCTCGTTTCTACTAACAAAATGGGAAGATCATTATCTACCACCACTTAACTCATACTGCGATTTTTAAATTTAAAAAAAATGTTAACTTTACACAGACCAAAAATGTACAAGCGATTAAAAATCCGCTGTGTGTAAGCGCCTATCTGGTCATATGGGCCACTGTCTGGAATTGGGTGGTCAAACTACCATCGAATGTAGAGGCAGCGTATTGACGACACTATATCTGACAGCCATATAACACAATGCACTGTTTTTCTTGTCACTGTGCATATGCATGATGTGGGAAGGGAGAGTCCATCTGCTCTGAGATAAGGCAGGGGTGTAACTAACATTTGTGATTTGGTTCTGTTGCATGGCATTTCTACCACAGAGTGGCCACTATTAAATTTCTGGCCCTCATAATAGTAATGGCATACAGCTGAAAGAATTCAGCTGAGGATGAGTACATTTAGACCTTGAATTTTGCAATGTCAATAAAAACATTAAGGGAAAACAGAAATGTTCTCTGAAAGTGTTTTGTCAGGAGTGCAGGCTAGGTTATTAGCAACATAAAAAGAAAGAAAGTTGCAGCCTTCCAGATATAGTATTACAGAAGAATACATTAAAATATAGGTATTATTACAATTGAAAATGGTGTCAGCATTTAGTAAAACTATGAATACATTGTTATGAATTGTTTTGAGGCTTTCAGCTCTTAATATTAATACAAGCAATTAAAACTGTACTGTGAAAAAAAAAATTAAACAAATAAAATGCCATTAAGTGAAAGGGAAATTCAGTCATGGTGTTGAGATGAGATATTAGAATGGGAATATTAAATTAGTCCATCACGCTATGAGACAGAGAACCCTCTGGCTTCCATTTAATTAACATACCCAGGAATGAGAGACTCTGATAAGTCTCAACATCTATGGTGAAGAGTATGTTTGGTTGAACTGAATTCAGGTGTTACATGAATTCTTTTAATGGCAGAATGCTACATAGTAACACTATCAACGCATCATCCACATAGCTATAGAAGCATGTAGATTTCAGTGGAGCAGAATCGAAGGATCTTTCTTCAATTTTCTCTTTATATAAATTCACAGCTATACATGAAAGTGGCAACCCCACAGACACACAGTTGGATTGTTTCTAATACTTCCAGTCATACACAAAGTATGTAGACGTAATCATATGCAGGAAGACATCTGCAATGCAAAGCATGAATTTGGCATCATATTAATTCCAAGGCCTCATTCACAGGCATTCATGTGAAAGTGATGGCATCAAAGGTAACAACAATATCAGAATCTGAGCAGTACACCCTTGGATAGCATGTACAAATTCACCCGAGTTCCTTAAATGGTGTTAATAATGCCTCACAGGCGGACATATTTTATCAACTGCTTATTCAGACATCAAACATTGTAGTAAATCAATTTATTCCCAGTTTTCTTTATCTCAATTCCTTGATATTTTAGTACTCTTAAAATATATCCCTGGAGGGATTTTTTTGTTTGTTTTTATTATTTTAATAGAATTCTATAATAGAATAATTTCTTTAAGTATAGTTAGAGACAAATGAAAGTTAATTTGGGATCATAGTCTGAACAACTAACACCACATACATTGTAAGGGTGACAATTATTTATCTATTGAAAATACTATTGGGGGGGGGGGGGAGAGAGCTGACTATGCAATTCTTCTCATAACTGCATTGCAGAACAAAACTGGACTTCATCCTGAAATAAGCATGACAAAATCAGTTATGGTGCTGAGAAAGAAAACTAATTTCCTAGTAGTATAATTTTGATTCTAAGCTAGCTTGTTACTTTTATAAGACATGACACCTTCATCATGTTTATATTCTTTTCTGTCACTAGTACTGACAGAAAACTAGATTTAGTCAGCAGGAGAGCTGGCATTCTCAAGAAAACATTTCTTACAAAATTACAGTTATTCCAATTTTATTACACTCCATAATCTGCTATTTGACTGATTGGTTTGCTGTCACTTTGACATTTCAGTGTCAGCTAAGATGTCCAGTGACAGGCTTAGAAGATTTGCTAAACCAACAATTTCCAGAATATCAGGATCTTTAAATAAACATGCAAATTTTTCAGCGCACACTACAAATATCTGTATAATTTCCCTTCCAATCGATAACATACCCCTACTGTTCATGGACACAAAACAGTAACACCTAGTGTAAATGAAGCTATACGCAAAAATAAAAAGGGAACATGTTTATTAAATTTAACTTAGAAAAAAAAGAGGAGGGAGGGGTGAGAGGATTTAATTAAAACCAACATACCTCAATACCACTATGGAACAGGGTTACCGAAGTTGGATCACAAAAGCCCTGTCCTGATTCAGTGGCTCCTTCATGTTGCATGTAGAATGTATGCTGAACAGAATAAAACATAATTTTAGTAATAACTATAGTTTATTTACAGTGAAATATGTTTAGTTTGATAATAAATTGGCAACAGGAATATTACCCATCTTATGCTGTAGTGGAAAATAAGATGGCATACAAGATTTGTCGAAATAGGTCAACCATTAATTATTACTGCAATGTTGTTGCAGGCCATGTTTCCACAGTTGCTTAGTTAATTTCTAGTTGAAAATATAACGCCAATGCAACTGTTTCATTTATTTATTTTGCGTCGTACGCGTTTCACCTCTCATCGAGGCATCATCAGCGACGAATCTGTGTTACAGTTTTTATATACAGTTTTATCCTATTATTACATAATTATGGGCATGAGATATTTTATAGCTAATAGTTACTTACTATTTACATTTGTTACTATGGTATGCAGCTGCGCTTCTACGTTTTTATATACAAAGCATGTTTTGCCTGTATCATATTTACAATATTGTTTTTTATCATCGTTCAGTCGTCTGTTAGCGTCAGCTGGTTTGTTTATGTCTTGTCTCTGGTGCGCTTTTGCGTCCTTCGGTTGTCTGCTGTGGCCATTTTGTTTGTATATGTCATGTCTCGGGCCGATAGCGCGAGTTTTGAAAAGTGTGTGTATGCGTGATGATCTTGTTAGTGTGTTTTTATGTTTATGTGTGATGTATATGTGTGTGGGTTTTTTATTTATTTTTTATACAGTTTGTGTTTTTTTATTTGTCTAGTCGAGTTTGTGTATATTATATTGAGTAACGTTTATTTGTGAGGTTATTGGTCGTTTAGTACCTGTTTGCCTTCATACTTTTGCTTTTTGAATATATAAGTTTTGCCTGTATAGTGAGTGTGTTGTGTCTGTGGTTGTTGATAGTGAGAATTTGCATATCTGTTTTTATGTTTGTTGGTGAATGGTCGTTTTCTATGAGGTGTTCAGCAAATGTGGAATGGTTACTGTATTTTAATGCTCTCATGTGCTCTTTGTATCTGATTTGGAATTGCGTTCGGGTTTGCCCTAATGTATACTGCTTCACATTTTTGACAGGTGAGTTGGTAAATGCCTGAATTTTGGTATTTGTTTGTGTCTGAATGGGGTCTAATTTGTTTTGCAGTGAGTTGTCAGTTCGCAGTACAATGTTGATGCCTTGTTTTTTGAAAATGTTTGCGATTTGATGTGTGTATTTGTTAGAATATGTCATTGCATACCATTTCCTTTTGTTTTCATTGTCCTGTGTGGTTTGTATGTTTGTTTGAATTGTGTATGTTGCAGATGTGTTTTTCTGGTGGGATCTGTGTGGTTGCAGTTTGGTTGTGTTGTTAATTATATGTTCTTTTTTCATTTGGTTAATTATTTGTCTGTATATTGTAGTCAACTGTGTGTGGTTCATATCCATTTTTTGTTGCTATTTCCTTTATTGTGTTGAGTTCTATTTGGTAGTTGTTCTTTGTTTGTGGGATTCTGTTTAATCTATTTAGCATGAAACGTATTGCAGCTTGTTTGTGATTGTGTGGGTGGTTTGATGTGGAATGTATTATCTGGTCTGTTGCTGTAGGTTTTCTGTATATTTGGAATGAGTGTTTGTTTTCATGTTTTGTAATGGTGAGATCCAAAAAAATTATTTTTCCTATGTCTTCTTTTTCTATTGTGAATGTGATTTTTTGGTGTATATTGTTTATGTCCTGGTGTAATTCCTTTATTCTTTCATCTGATTCATTTATGAGGCATAGAATATCATCAACATACCTCCACCAATACAGAATATTGTATCCTTTTTGGGGGATTAGTTTTTGCAGTATTTCCATTTCTATGTTGTCTATGAATATATTGGCTAAGGTGCCTGAGATTGGGGATCCCATAGGCAGTCCTTCCTGTTGTAGGTAATATTTATTATTAAAAGTGAAATAATTCTGAGATGGTCAGTATTTCTATTGTGCTTTTGATTTCTTCTATATGGTTGCTGGGTAGTGTTTTGTAAGTATTGAGGTTTGTGTTGATTAGTTCTATGGTTTCTTTGATTGGGATGTTACTGTACATATTTTCAATATCAAATGATACAAGTGTTGCTGTGTTTGGGATGTGTGTGTCTTTTATGTTCTGAATGAGTTCTGTTGTGTTTTTTATACTTCTGTTCTCCTTTAATGTGTAGTGTTGGTTTAAAATGCTGTTTATGCGTTTGGCTAAGTGATATGTTGGGGCTTTTCTAAAATTAATTACTGGTCTTATTGGAATTTGTGGTTTATGTATTTTTGGTTGGCTTCTCAGTGTGGGAGCTGAAGGATTTGTCTGTGTGATGTGTTGCTTTTGGCTGTCTGTGAGAATATTGGTTTTTTTCAGTAGTTTCTTCAGTTCTGCTTGATACCTATTTGTTGGATCTGATTTTAATTGTGTTATGTTGTTCTTTTCTAAAAATTATTCTGTTTTTGTTATGTATTCTGTTTTATCCATCAAGACTATTGAATTGCTTTTATCTGCTTTTGTAACGATTGTGTTTTCGGACCATAGTTTTTTTCTTTAAACATTTGAGTGTTTTTGTTTCTTTGTTGATATTAATATTTATGTTACCCTGTGATGTGATTTGTTTCAATTCTTTTGCTATAAGTTCCCTGGTTAATCCTATGTTTATTTTGATGTCGGATTTTTGTTCTTGGGTTAGGATATATTCTGCTTCTATTGCTGTTTCTTCAACGAATTTTTCTACTTAAGTGTTAATTGTGTTGTATTTGAGGCCTTTTTCTAAAATTTCTGTTTCTTGGTGATTGATGTTTGCTTTTGATAAGTTTATGAGTTTTGGATAGAAGGTGTGGGCAACAGGTGTTGTATTTAATCTGTTGCAACTGTTTTCACTATATTTTTGTCTATGTAATAACTGATCTAGCTTTTTGTTATGAGTTTGATTTATTGTCATCAGTATCTGTTCTGTATAGTTTTCAGTTTTTTCTATTAGATATGCAAGGATTGGTGTATTATCTAACGATTTGGAAAGCTCTAAATGTGTTCTGTACAAAATCTTGTTTAAATTGTCTTTTTTAGCATATAGAGATTTTATTTCATTACTGAACCACATTTTTTCAGCGACATGCTTTGTTCTAATTGCGGAGGCATACCATAGTAACAAATGTAAATACTAAGTAACTTTTAGCTATAAAATATCTCATGCCCATAATTGTGTAATAATAGGATAAAACTGTATATAAAAACTGTAACACAGATTCGTCGCTGATGATACCTCGATGAGAGTTGAAATGCGTACGACACAAAATAAATAAATGAAACAGTTGCATTGGCATTATATTTTCAACTAGAAATTAATTATTACACATATAATTCTACATGGTAATGATAATAATAACAAAAAGGAGAAAAAACAAGAATTTTGTACAAAACTTTTAAATATTTAAAAAAAAAAATGAAACTTCATATTTAATAGTGTGCTGATTGCACCACCATTAATGTTAAAAGCTGAGAACTATTCAGACTATGTCCACAGAAATATAATACACATAGAGAAATGAAGAAGTGACATTCTTCTAGGTAAGGACAGTTTAGTAGATGGATGGAGCGTGGATCAAATAAAGAAGTAGATAAAGCTACTTCTTTTCCCTGTAAAACTGGTGGTCAATTTTTTCAGAAGGTTGTGCAATTTTTGATTTCCTGGTCTGGCCTAAAACTTTTGAGACAACCCTCATATCCCACAGCAAAACAACTTGAATAAAATATGAATCTGATGATCTTTTTATAAAATTTTTATACATTTGATACACCGGGAAAGCCTACATTCATTCAACTTTAGGGATGGTGAAGCAAATTATTGACAGGTTCAAAGCATTTTAAAATTTTGTTAGGATTTCTTGAAGTCAATGGATGATGAAACTTTTTTTAAGTGCTTGTTAACAAACTGATAATCTATAATTTGTAATTTCAGCATCTCTTACACTTATTTGAAAGTTATTCACATGAATTTTATTTAATGTTCAATGTTCTGAATGGTTCACAGTTTACACATTTCGCCTAGTCAACATTTATTTAATGGCTTTTGCAGATACTATATCTAACGTATGCTGAGACTTATGAATACAATACAGTTAAAGGCCAATGATAATGGAAAGGTATTGCTGGAACATATTATGGAACGCCATTTGAGCTATGAGCATGAAAGAAGCATCAAATCGGCCACAATTTGAGTGAACAGTAAATTATCTAATTAATACATAGATAGTAATTGAATTGGGCCAATGGTAATGAATCAATATCTGCTCTGATAGTAACTCTTTTTTTGGGAAAAAGGGGGGGGGGGCAGAAGAGTGGTTTAAGGAAAAATGTTTTTTTAACTCAATCTTAACTTGTTTAGGGGCAACTCTAATATAATCACCAGAAAGAGTTATATATAAATTAACCTACAAATTAGGTAACATTCGTTGTGCACACACGTTCCGAGCCTAATGGCCCGTTTTTCTATTTGTGATCAAGGCAGATGCCGAAATATTGTGTAGTTGTTTGTCAGCATCAGTGTTCTCTCATCGCATCCATCCACTTTGGTATGTGGTGGGTTAATTTCCCTTTCTTTTCTTATTTATTAACCTACAAATCACAACTATAGACAATATTAATGAGTAAATTCTGAGAAAAGCATAATGGTGCTCTGATAAGGTAAGACGTTCATTATATGAGATAATTTTTAAGTTCTTTAGTATGTCTGAATACTTTTAAATGCACATAGCAGGTGTCCTTTAAAGGCATAACAAAGCACTTACTTCAAAAACTGTATAATGACTGTGATGTTTTAATTTCAGAAAATTAAGATGGTTAACAATAACATGCCATATATACCCACACAATTCAGTCACAAAATGCACGCTTTACCTGATGCACACACATTCTCCACACATATTTAGCCGACTCAGGATCTTGAAACTGGAACTGTTCTTTGGTCTCCTCATTTGGGCATTCTATACCGAAGTAGCGTTTATGGTTGATGACATTTTTTATGTCCTTCCATCTGCAAAGAAATATAATTATCGTATCAACACAGTAACAACATCAGAATGAGAATATAATAGGCTAAAGGTAACATCACTTACTATCAAGCAGAATGGCTACAATTACATGATTAAAATTAACTCCATGTATTTTCCATCAAACATGCAAGGATTGACTCACAAAGGCATGTAGAGGCAGCTTGACATGAAAATTTGTCAATTCTCTATCATATGAAATACAGAAAAGTAATTTTAGGGATGTAATTTAAACCAGTAACAATAGGTGAGCTGAACAGAAAAGAAAAAAATATATAAAAAAAGGATGTATTGAAAGAATTCCAAAACTAAACTATAGCATTATGAATTTTACCAAAAGAATTGAAGAAAAAATTAAAATAAGAATTACGAAACACAAAACACAAAACAAATAGTAAAGGAAAATAAGAAGGCATAAATGAGAATGATCACCTAATTGTATATACAACATCAATAATAAGGCAGTTTCCACCTATTAAATTTGATGAAGTAGTTGTTGTAATCCATACCTGTTCCCCCATTAATATCACTACCAATCAATATTCACCAAAACAAATTTTTTGTAACGCATAGGTCTTCCAGTTGTTGCTCATTCTATAACCCACAATATGAATACCTTCAAAACTTGTTTTATGGCTCCAATAATAAGGACCCACTTCAATGACAGCAATCTTAAAGATATAAATATGGCCTATTTCTCATATTAAAAACCAACCACAGTCAAATGTCTGATAAATACCCAAACTTACACTCTCCCATATACTCCTATAGTCTATATTTCATAAAAAAAACATCAGTTTCATATTCTTTTTATTGTCTTTAACTATTTTAATTAATACCATTTTTACTTAATAAATTAGTTATTTAATTAAGTAGTGTCATACATTATTATGTACATATCTTTTGGTAGAACATTTCTCGCGTTCCCTAACTTCTGTGCAACTCCTCATGCCAGATTAAATTTTTTGTCAGTCTTCCCACACCATTTATCCCATACCACGCATATCTGTGCCATGTTCCTTCTTATACTAAAGCACATTAAATGAGCTCTGTCCTATGTTAAATTAATGCTACATTACACATACAATAGGGCATTCACAAACTGTTTTAAGAATACAGGCTAGAAGTAAGACTATATGCCTGTAATTGTAAATTCACCCTACATGAGCTGTAACGTACAGTGTTTGAAACAAATTTTGCATATACAGATTACTATTTTGTTAGAATTAGAAAGAGTTCATCAATCAAAAAGTTGATGTATGCTACTTTAAATCCACGAGGAAATAATTATGTAAGACAACATGGAAAACAAAATCCTTCTTTCAAGCAATAACATTTAATCCTGTAAATTACCATTAAAATATCAGTTCAAATGAACAAAGAGGGTTGTTAGTAAAATAAATGATACTGCAGAAAGCAAGCCTGATAATAAACAAAAGCTTATTAAACAATGTGAAAGGCCTGAAAATAAACACACAAATGAGACAGAAACATAAAACAAGTTGAATTTTCACGCTAAGCATTTGTTAATACATAAGATTTTTAATCTTAAACGTGGGTTTGACACCTGGTACATATAGACATGTAAAATCCATGCTAGTGTTCTGTTCCTTTCATGTCATGACCTGTGAGTGTAGAGGAAAGGGGAACAAAGATATTTGCTGGGAAGAGTGGAGGAGGAACATGGAGGTGCTGAGTGAGGAAAGAGGTAGCCTGAGAATGAATTTGGATGGAAGTTCTATGCCAAAATGTGCTTGTAATCCAGTTTCAACTGCATACCCTTGTGCTTTCACTAGGAAGCAGATTCTTAAATCTTTAGTGTCTTAATCAACATATGCTGCAACTGGATGAACTAGGCTACTGACACATTGTAACGACCAAACGTTGCTTGGGGTTATGCAACATTCGCATTAACTTGATCGTGTTGCCTGTATAACTGATATCTTTTCTCGAAGATGCTGTAGTTCTTTAAACAGGTCACTGAGCAATTAGTTTACCCTGTAATAGCTAACAGGTCATACATAAATGAAAGAAAGTCACTTGTAGTTACGAATTTGAAATATATCCTGAAAGTTTGCTGAAGTTAACACTGGTATCAGATTACACTTAAAACATTTAAGGCAATACCAAACTTCGAATCACATAATAAGATGCAGGTTATCCTTTTGCAACCCCAAAATTAGAGTGAGCTTCAAGATAGTTCTCAAACGCTGGTTCTGTTGACTTCTTAAACTATCGTAAAATAGGTTCCTTCACTGAGTTTAGCTTAAAGTTTCCTTAAAGTGAACGAGTAAATCCACGAACTTGTTCCGAGGCGAGATAATTGAACTTTCAGTAGTTACATTTTGAAATTTACCCTTGCGGAGCAACGCGTACTACAACTTCAAAACTACCTGCTTAAAAACTGTTTGGAAACTATCCAAGACTGCCTGCGCCGTAAAACCGTTTGAAAAGTATTCCCTGACTGCTTGGACTGGTCGAATTTTTATAGACTAGGCTTCTCTATTGCTGAATTGCCGTGGAACACCAGTGTATTCCTGCGGGGAAACACTATTCTTTAGTGAATTAGAAAAACCCCCATTCCTGTTGAACTCTAATTTTACGCGGATATTCCCGAAATTTTACTATGTTATAGTTTAGCTTATTCCGAATCTTTTTGGTCATGACAACTTTTCTCATAATTATTATCGTTTAAGAGCTATTAATTTCTAACAGTCATACATGGTGATGCTATAACATGTCAACACTAAAACTTTATTTTTGTTACTTTAAACATCAAGTTACCTCTGAACTGTTATGTGTTTGTTACTAACTGAATTTTTCTCTTTCGTTTAAGCATACTTTTATCTTTCTAGCTCTCTTTTCTAAAAAGATCGAATTATTTTGATTTGAAATATCTCCTTATATAAATTTTAAAAGCACACAAAAACCGCCTTAAAGTGATTGTCATTATCTGCTTTCTTAGTGGAAATGAATGCAACAAAATTCATCATGACTGAAAAACAACCTTATTTGAATCTTATGTCTTTTTTGAAAACAGTTTAGAATCGATTTAAAAAGTGCTTTCTTGTTATGAAAATGGTTATGAAAGTTCTTTACTATACAACTATATGGGATTTAGCCAATTTAATTGATTTTAACCAGATAATGGACAGATGCTGAACAGTTTAGGTAAGATAATAGGTACAGGGCGTTCGCCGGAAAACGCTACCCTCCCAGTCTGTTGCCGTCGGCAACTTGCTCGGTCAGTGGAACCAGCAGTTTCCGCCACACGCCACCGTGAATCACCGCACTGTTTAACACCTCCGCTGCCCCAACAGTGCAGTGCAGTGACCCTTACATTGTTAAGAACGGTTTCTTTGCATTGTAGATAGTTTGTGACTTATTAATCAGTGTTGTGAATAAACGTTTCTTTGCGGTTTGGCTGGTTTGGGGCTTCATACTCTTATTAATCTGTACCGTGTTTGAGTGTGAGTAAAATTATGGTACGTTACAGTTTGCAACAAAGAATATTTCTCTACGATACATATGTGAAGAAGAAGTCGTTTAAAAAGTGTCGCAGTAAATTTCGTCGCGAATTTCCTGGCGCTTTACTGCCAGCTAAATCAACAATTCTGCGTCTGGTTAAAAAAGTAAGAGAAACGGGTTCATTTTTTAACAAAAAGAGACTGTCGGTCAACCGTATTCTCACAGAGGAGAAAATTGACGATATCGCTTTTCGACTAGAACAGTCACCCAAAAAATCATTAAGTCAGTTAGGGCAGCGTGTGTCTCGAAATATGTTCAGAAGATGTGAAATGTGCATACACAAGAGGGTCAACACTTCCAGCATCTTTTATAAGGTAAGCTAATGAATTACATCACATTTAAATGCTTAGCACACAAGTTTATGAAGTTTATGAAGCGTAATTATTATGAAATAGTCCGCGGCCGACGGTCGAACAATGCCGGAAACTGAGCGCTCGCTCGCCGGGAGCAGTTTCTTCCTTGTAGCGCTAACAGTGGGTTGCGTTTCCCGGCGAACGCCCTGTATATAACAACATGTAAATCACATTGTGTTAATCAGTTGCTTATGTGGGAATGGTGAGCTAATAGCATTCTTTACGAATAACTTGGATCAACCAGTCACTGCAAGTACCAATTGAATGGGTGAGTGCAAGAAGGTTAACATTCCCACAAAATGAAGTAAACTAGCCATTTTTTACATTCCTGGAATGTTATCCTTTTTCCCCTCACAGTTCATTTACCTCCTCACTTTGCCACTAGCATAGTTATATCAACCCGAAAAAATGTTATGGCATCTCGAAGGTTACACAATACATTCCTCATGAGCACATTGAAATTTATGAAAATATCCAACAACCACCAAGTTCAAATGCAGCTAACAGTGATGATGAGAACTGAAGTGTCCAAAATATGAACATTTTATGCTAACTGAAATTTAATTTTTATCAAAAATCCTTAAAATCAAAACACAATCATTATATACATGAATAACTATAGAAAAGTAAGACAAAATCTACATGTTACTCTTGTTTGCCTTAAAAGTCTAATGAGTATAAAAAGGTTAATATTTAATATGAAAGAATTTTTGTACCGATGAAATCAGCAAACGGTGTAAGTTCAGATTTGTGGAAAAGCATCTTGAGTGTAAGTGCATAAATAAATACAGTAAAGTAAAACTGCAACTACATTATCAAGCTTTTTATACCAATAAAAATCTATTCAGTGGAAAAAGGATATTATTCGACTGAAAAAAAAGCTTTATATCAACAAAACTGACAAACATTGTAAGTTTAAATAATATGCACAGATACTTTAGCGTATGTTCTGCAAAATGGTAATAGTAATTTTTTTATTAAAAAAAACTAATAGCATGCCCAAAAACCAGTTATTTTTTTTTAGTTTTCCAAAAAGATTCAAGGAAAGTTACCCTTTCCCGATGCATCATTTCAATTTCAATAACACAAACAATTTCAAATCTGGCCAACAAGAGTCCTCCTGAAAACACAGGCTCTTCCAAAGTTTGCAACCGGAAACTGACATATCAAGATATGCTTGCCACCAGGCATCCCCTTACTCCATCACAGACAGTATCTTTTCCTCAGTAATTTCTCACACACAAGTTCCTTGTCTGCTATCTCTCCAACCACCTTGATTCTCTCCTAGCCCTTCTCTCAGGTGATAAGACACCAGACATAAAACTACATTGTACTGATTAGTTATTCGTGCCTGTATTTGCTCAGTATCAAAGCTATTAGTAAAAATGTAATCTCCACGTAGCCGATGGCAGAAGCCATAATTTTTGGAGGGTTTCTTGAATCTGGTAACTGTTAGTCAGTCTGTCTATTTTGTTATGCTCTGGTTTATCTTTTTAATTTAAACAAACACAACTTATTATTTTTTTACAGGCAGAAGAAAACATTGCTTGAAACATTTTTTTCCCTGATATTATTAAGCAAAATGGCTAGAGAATATACTAAACTTCAATCAACTGAATGTGTTTTCCATACCTATAAAACTTGGAATGACCTTTCTCATAACCAATAACAATCCCAGTGAGTGAACTCCAATTATTACTTCAGCACCACATTCATCCTGAAAGCAGAAATCAGATATTATGAAAAAAGTAAATTTAGAAAACACATTTAACATACCAGGGTTTAACAAAGGTGATTATTGTAATATTGTGTACACAAAACAATATATACCATATAATTATTTTCCTACCACAACCTTATCATACTTCCAGATTCCACCTATGTGTAATTTCCAACAGTCAAAAGGTTGATGGATGTAGCCCAACCAATCAGCAACTCAAGTCTTTTTTTAGTTTTGGAACTACAAGGCGTATTTTTTAAGTAAGTACCGTTTTAGTCACACCATGGCTGCAGCGCTACGTACGACGTTCCGCACATGTGCAGTGGGTACCTGCATCTCTTGCCTATGCACTGACACCACTACAGTCTAATTCTTCCTTGTTTACGTTGTTCACTGAGTGTTTAAGATGCCTCCGATAATCATGAGTCCCGCCAACTATGACGTACGGGCTGTTATAAGATTTCTAAAGGCCTAAAACCGATCGATATTCATCGTGAGATCTGTGCAGTTTACGGACAAAACATTATGAGTGATGGAATGGTGAGAAAGTGGATGAGAGCATTTAAAGATGACCGCACGAATGTGCATGATGAACAACGGAGTGGGCGTCCTTCGGTCGTTAATGAAAGTTTGGTGCAGAAAGTGGACAATAAGGTGAGAGAAAACAGACGCTTTACGATTTCCTCCTTGTGTGATGACTTTCCTAATGTTTCTCGTAGTGTTTTGTATGGCATTGTGACTGAGCACTTGAATTACCGAAAATTGTGCTTATGTTGGGTACCGAAAATGTTAACGGATGTGCACAAAACCAAACGTTTAGGCAGTGCATTGACTTTCCTTGAGCGGTACCACAATGATGGTAATGATTTCTTAAGCCAAATTGTTATGGGCGATGAGACATGGGTGGCCTACGTCACACCTGAATCAAAGCAACAGTCCATGGAATGGCGACATTCAGATTCACCCAAAAAAGTGAAGTTCAAGCAAACGATTTCTGACCGGAAAATCATGTGCACAGTTTTTTGGGTCAGAAAAGGAGTATTTCTTGTGGAATTTCTGCCTCGTAATGAGACAACCAATGCAGCAGCTTATTGTAAGACACTGAACTATCTGCGCCGTTCAATCCAGAACAAAAGACGTGGCAAGTTGAGCAAGGGCATCGTTTTGCTGCATGACAATGCCCGTCCACATGTGGCTAAGCAGACCAAAGATCTCATCACATCTTTTCGATGGGAAACTCTAGATCATCCTCCGTACAGCACTGATCTGGCGCCCAGTGACTACCATCTGTTCCTGCACTTGAAGAAACACCTGGGCAGTCAGCATGTTGAAGACGATAACGAAGTCAAAACAGTTGTGATGCAGTGGTTAACAAGTCAGGCAGCAGACTTATATGAGGAGGGTTTTCAAAAACTGGTACTACTTTATGACAAGTGCCTCAATATTGAAGGGAATTATCTAGAAAAGTAGAGTAAGGTGCAGGCTTTCATGTAAGTATAAAATTATTGAGATATATTTGCACGTCTTTTTTAATTTCAAAACGCTACTTACTTAAAAAACATGCCTCGTAAATCAGAAGTTTAGCCATCCATTTGTGAATCACAGAAGTTGATTTCTGGGTGAAAAGCAAGAATTTTCTATAATGTTTGTGGTTAAAAAATAGGGATTGCCTGTAAGATAAGGGGCCTAAAAACTGTTTTCGGAACAACCAATCTGTCAGGCCAGAGGTTTGAACCTCGGATCATTGTACATTTCCATGAAGAGTATGGTAGCAATTTAACATCCTTGGTCAAACTAACAGGTTGTTTGTACTGCAAAATACTTAATCATTAACATCATTGAACGTTTCCACTTTTTCATAGGTCATCTGGCACATCCTCCTTCTGAGGCTTTGCTTATTTGAAAGCAAGGCTCTATCTACTACTGGCTCGCTAGGCTTGTCATACTTTGATGTAAGAGCACACGATGAAACGTGTTATCTGTGTTGAGTGTGGTAAGGGTATATTTAGTGAAGCAGAGATTAGGGACTGTCACAGCATTCATCTAGGTGATTGCATAAAACCACCTACAAAGTGCAATCAGGATGGAATTCAAACATAGGCCTGTTGTTTCTGTCCAATCCAGTGTAGTGGCACCTAAATATATGCAGCCACACTTGCTGGTCTGATGGTTAAGAATAACTGCATAAAATAACAATCTATACAACAGTGAAGTCATGCCCTTACTAAAGCTGTTAGGCCTTTCCATCATATATGGCAGTTTAAATTTTACATCATTTCCTGTGAACAGTATCACTTACTTACATTCTTTGGACTTTCTGTTTGTCACTAACATTGTCAACTAAGGAACCCATTAAACTTAGGAAATTAAAAACTGAACTTACATACTGGCATTAGAATGCTATATACCAGGAAAAAATTTAAATTAGTATGGGATAGTATTTTAGAGAAAAGACATAAAAGCATCATGTGATTTAAAAAAGAACAAAGCAAAAGGAATTCCCCTGAGAAAAAAGTAAACTGACCAGATAGCACAAGAAATGCTACAAGTTTGTATCTATATATTGAAGCTAAATTCTTCTAGAGGTATTATGTGACATAAAAATGTATTTAATATCTTAAAACTTGCATGAGCTGTGACAGAGCAATAATATTTTTGTATCATTGAAGAACAGAAGGTTTACAGTGTATAAATTCTACATGTTCTTTGGCCTTCTGCCAGGAAGTACACACATTATCATTATTCTTGGCTGCCGCTGAAAAATTCTATCACTCTTATCTTGCACAATCCTACATCAATGTCATCCCAGGAAACAACAACGCAATACTGATGTGCCAGTATTGTGTTACTGTTTCTTAGGATGACACTGGTGTAGGATTGTACAAGATAAGTGTGATAGAATTTTTCAGTGGCGGCCAAGAATAATGATAAAGTGTCGACATCATATAGATATGACATTTAGAAGTCACTCTTTGAAGTCATCTTCTTGTGAAGTGTGCACCACACAGAAACTGTGCTCAACACTTAGTGAAGCCAACTGAAACCAACAATTGTTAACAATCTGGGAAAATCTGGGGCCTCCACAAATGTAACGAGAGAAAGTTGACAAGATTTACACTGTGTCCAAGCAGAGTATGAAAATATCCAACTACACAGACTGCTATAGAAATACAGTTACTGCAATCCAGGATTCTTTATATCTTATAGAGAGCAGTTAGGACATAAACACTATTGTTCAAATAAAGCATATCACCAAGCGATATGTCTAAACTCATGACCTATCCAATGAAACTCATGATCAAACAGGAGGTAACAGCTTTACTTGCAGGCTGTTGATATTCAAAAACTATATAGTTCAGTGTAAAAATTAACTGCTGGAAACATTAGAATTCAGGACATAAAAAAATGCTCTCATTGTCACACTTGTGCCCAGAGAGCAAAGACAAAATGAACTGCCCTTCTTCTTCTTTAGTTAGACCTACTATACATGTGACCACTCCTATTGTACACAACAGAAATTCTTGTGCCTCAGCTCGAGAAGACCGGCGGTTCGTGTTAGATCTGGGCGGGTAGTCCTTCAAAGGGGAGGAGTTAATTGGTTATCTTACCAAAACAGTAGTGATAATCATGAAAACACTTGTATAGGGATAAAAACACCAAAATTAATTTTAAAATTTAACATATAATTTAATAAATATATTTTAATTGTGTACAAAAAAATCATTATTATTTCTTTAATTTACTATTTCTCAGTATAAGTTGTGTAATGCAAAAACTATACTTTGCTTTTCTTGTTTGGAAATGAACTGATTCAACAATAGGGAATATGCATGAAATTCCAATTTACATCTAGTATTTTTATTTTGAAACTTTATTAGTGTAGTATTACCGCTATAACATTTTTTCCTATTTATTCGATTTTTATTTACTGATTTTAATTAATCAAAAGTGCTAAAAAATACAAGGGAAATGGAGCTTCGCAAAACGCAACGCTATTGGTCGAATCGATTCTTGACGACCAAGAACACAATATTATTGCGAACAAAGGCATAGTTGCTGGGAGTTCTAATAGCTTTGCGATTGTGTTGAAGTTTATATTAACATATCAGCATAACTGGTGATATATTGTATTCTTGCTATAATACACACACCAAATAATGACTGAAACCGGTTTTCTGAAAGCACAGTCGGATAATCTTCCAAAAATTGATGCTTTCATGATGACAAGAAATTTTGCAACAAATCTGAATTTTACGGTTGCTCAGCTCAGAGCAGTGAAAGCTGTAAGGTAAATAAGTGATATATATTTCAATATTCGCATGCAAATAAACAAAAAATTCTAGATGTCAGGTATATAGTAAGTTATTAGCCATTTTTACCAAATGCCAGTGTGGTCTATGCGGTAGGGTGTTAACTTCATAATTTTCTGACTCGCGTTCAAATCCCTGCAGAATTAAATATTTTTATCTTCAGAAATTGTCAAGCTTGACCTTTTTATTTTGTTAAAACTTCATTTACAGTCTTTTATTGATTGAAATAATATTTAAAACAAAACATATTACCTATAATTCATTTTTTTTCCTGAAATTCCATTTTTTTTTCGTAATGAATTCACGGGTCTACCAACGGATTGTCTTTTCACAACACAAATCGGCAGCACACCCTTAAAAACTTCATTACAATCATTCGTCAAGAAAGTCTCCATTCTAATATTTTTTCACTTTTTGTCAATAAGTTGTTTCGGCACGTTTTTAATTGAAATAGTTCCTATCATGTTATGTATTTCATCTTCATCGTTTCTTTACTTGTATATCATCAAGAGGTATTTTAAACGAAATACATAGCATTGGGAAGACAGTTTTTTCTTTCTTTCTTCTACACTTGATTTGTTCCAAGAATGGTTGCGTGTAAATGGTTGAAAATGAAATAGTAGGCATATCCGTGACGAAAAATGGAGCTCAACAAGGAAATGGAAGAACAAGTGACAAATGCAAAATTCTTGTATCAGATTCCAGTTTACTAGCAGATTCGCCTCATGACTTAATTTCGTTGGGTATGGAGCGAGCCATATTAGAAAGCCACTGTTGATAAATGGGCTGATATTATGTTTGGTGTATTTGTTATAAGCAATGTGACTTGTCTTAAATTTTAATTCGCGCTATAAAAGTATGTAAATGAAGTTTCAACAAAACAAAGAAGTGAAGCTTGACAATTTTTGAAGATAAAAATAAGTAAAAATATTTGATTCTGTGGGGATTTGAACTCAGGTCACAAAATTATGAAGCCAGCACCCTATCCCATAGACCAGACCGCTATTTAAAAAAGTAGGGGCAATAATTTAGTATATACCCATCATCTAGAACTTTTTGTTTATTTGTATACAAATATCTCACAATCTAGGGAGAATTTTGAAAACGACTATAGCACACACATATAAGCTGTGTACCCTTCAACATATATGAAGGAGATTGCAATCCATTCTTAAAATGTCTGATGGTCTCCAAGTAAGATATGAACAGGTAACGAATTTTTATGTTAAATTTCCTAAAATACATAAATACGGAAATTCTAAGTACTTAAATACAAATGATCTTTACAATAATATAAAAAACTAGTTGCAGATCTATTCTCATAATGGTACACCACTTTTTTTCTTATATTCGCATCTCGCGCGACAAGTAAATACACTTTATAAAGTGTATTTCGTTTAGTATTTTTGCACACAGGTACAATACGGTACTTATAACACGGTTTTCGACCTCCTTCCGTATCGACATTAGTTAGAAAACATGAAAGTTTTGAGATCAAACACTCCACGCTATACAGTACGCCAATGCGGTAGTGTACTTACACGTCACAGTGTAGCGCGCCAAAATGGCAGCGTTTAAATCAGCGGAACTGGATTTCAGTTTTAAAGTATTTATTTTGATGTTAAATCTTAGTATTTACATCAAAGTTATATTTTTTACGGTTATGTACGAATGTAAATAATTGATACATGCATATACCCTATTTATCCAAATCAAGTTCATTAGTGAAGTTACTATATACATGTAATATTGCGATTTTATTGAGTCAATCTTGAAACATTGTCTATCTTAGGTAACTTTTGAGTCAGCATAAGACAGAAAAGAATTCGTTCATTCGAACAGGATGATTGAGGAATCGTGACGAGTAGTCAAATGAAGCGCACAAACTCTGGTATGACTCGCCTAGTCTATTTGTACTTCTGATGGAAATCTAAAACCCCCGTCATATTTTTTTGTCTGCTGTTAAAAATTTGCCAAAACACGTCTCTATCATTCAGCAATATTTCTTGGCCAGAGCATTGCTTCTGGAAATTTATAAAATTTTCAACGTTTGTGGGTTGTCACAAAGGTAATTGTTCTAATAATTTGAAGAAGTTGATGGAATTATTGTCCAATCAACTCTTTAATCACATGAATACTTGATCATTTTGAAATAAGATTTTCAGAAAAAATCTTGAGCTATTTTGAATCAGAGATTTTTGTTTGCTCGAGGCAGTTGGAAATTTTACACTGATGGGAGATTTGTGGTTCGTTGACATCAAAGTTAATATCTGACATATTTCTGCTAAATTTCTTCAAAGTTTAGTCTCGAGCACAGTACAAAACATTAGTGGTTGTTTCTATATTCTCATAGGATTCAATAATACATTAATTAAATTTCTGTAGATCTGCATTCAAAATTTTGATGCAAAAAAATTTCTATAGTCATTGTTAAACAATTCCATGTAGGAGTAAAATACAGAAGCACTATCTACTTCTCTGGCTGCAGAATGATGGTGTAAAAATTGTATTAGGTGCTGATAATTGTCTCTTACTGATTTAAGAGATCTGATTCCTGCTAATCATCTGTAAAAAATGAATGAATATATTTACAAAATAGAATGTCATGCATTTCAGCGAGTCTTGCATGAAGTTTATCAAATATTTTATTGTTCCAATGAATATCCTCATTGTTATAATTCTCTCATTTCCATTTTGTACTACAGCATTGAGATTATGAGCATTATAGTGCACAAATAAAGCTCGAGGCTCTTCTTTATGTATTTGCTGTTTTTCCAGAAACATTAGAAGCCCCATCGTAACTCAAGCCTTGTTTTGAGAGTGGCAAATTGTGCTCAGCGAAAATTTCAATGACCATTTGTGCTATAGTGCTTGCAGTTGAAAACAGCCCAATAAAATATTTGGACGTTGTGGATCAGTTTACTCAATTGCTGATAATATTAATAAATAAATACAGCCTAAACAATTGAATATTGGTTGGTTTATTTATTTTCCGAATATGTTTGGCATCTTAACTGAAGCATCTTCAGCGGTTTTCCTATTGATTGTGTATACATGTTACAATATTGTTATGTTTTACATTTTGAGTATTGAAATTTTATACAAATTATGCTCTATTTACATTTTTGATATATTGCTCTATTTATCCACCACCCTCAGCAGCAGTGATTTCTATCTGTTTTTTGATTGCAGATCATTTTCTGCTTGTTATTGTACTCATAAACTAGCACTTCACTGAATTGCACTGTGTATTTTGTATGAACTGCTAGTCTGTTTTGTTTACTTCTGGCTGTCTCACTCTATGTGATGCTGTTTTGTTTTCCTTGTTTGTCTTCCATTTCTTTTACATGTAGTGTACTTTTTTCAAAATGTAGATGTTTTTGCCAGTTTGTTATGATTTTGTATACGTCCTTGTGTAGTTGTTTATTGCCTGTGTTGATGGTTTTATTCTTTATTTTCTTTTCGGTACTGTGTATAGTGTCTTCTGTGTTAGGTTTGTGCATTTGTTAATTATATGTTTTCCTCCTATAAGTGATTTTGATAGCTCTCTTGGAATTGTTGTTTATGGTAAGTATTTGTATGTCTGTCTATGTGTCTATACAGAACACAACCACCAACCAACAACTATACAAACTATGGAAACTGAAATCTGGATGGCCAGACAGAGATTCGACCCATATCCTCCCAAACGTGAGGCCAGAGCATTATCGATCACCCACCACACTTAGTGTTAATATTTTAATAACACATCAAGTAAAACAAGGATATGTTCACAGAATTTAGGAAAATATTTTCATACCGTACAATATTTATAAATAAAGAGAAAGCTGGGGCTTAAATACAGAGATGGAAGAATAATTTTTACAATAGAATCTGGTAGCTATTAAAAACTAGGAAACCGGCAAAGCTGTCTACCGACACTGGTATTCAACTTGAATGTAGAGCAAGCAATCAAGGAGGTAGGGAAAGTGTTAAATAGATACTAAAAAAGAAAGAGTCAACATCCTATAATTTGTTGCAATGTTTTTTTTTAATTCAAACAAAAATAAGGCTGGAGGAAGGAATCACTGTGTACCAAATATGATAGAAGGAGGGCACTGAGGCAAAAAAAAAGACAAGCACGAAAAATTGAATTTTTTGGGTGCAAACCCCTTCATCAGCACCTGCAGAAGAACATGGTGGGAGTCCGCAATACACTGGTAAAGGAATTTTGACTAAATACTACGGAAAAAAATTAAGCAACAGATATAATACAAGAAGTAGGATAACAATGTTATTTTGGATGCAAAATCATAGCTGATGGCTGAAGCATGAATGATATTAGGTGTAACTTGGCACTAGCAAAACCAGCCTATCACAAAAAGATTAAACTATCAGTACTGTATAAAAAAAAAAAAAACTTTCCAAATCTATATATGCAGCAAACACTTCTCAAAAGCAAAGATTATATCTACTGTAGTCCAGTGCCAAAGAAAAGTGAAACATTTTCAATTTGGTGTTACAAATTGCTATTGAAAAATAAGCTGATCAATAAAACATGATTTTTTTTTTTTTTTTTTTTTTTTTTTTGCTTGGTCTTTACGCCTCGTTGACGGCGAGGTCATTAGAGGCAGGATGGGACTGGGGCAAGGAATGGGAAGGAATTCAGCCATGGCCTTTTTGAAGGAAGCATCCCAACATTCGCCTGGAGTGATCTGGGGAAACCATGGAAAACCCAAATCTGGATGCCCGGATGGGGATTCGAACTCGCGTCCTCCCGAATGCGAGGCCAAAACGTTAACCATTCACCCACCGCGCTCGGTAACATGAAATTAACATGTTCTGGAAATAATGAGTGAGCAAAGGTGTTGACAGAAAATATACAAAAAGAAGGATCAGGATGGTTGGTCTTATTTTAAGGCATCTGGGATTGGTTAACTTGTCTACAGAGGAATACAATGATCAGAGAGTGTGAAGCAAACCCAGGATATAGGATATAATGAATATATTGAAATGAAAACCTTACCAGATGGCAGGAAAAGATTGAGGATTAAATCAAACCTGTATTTAGAATAATGAAAAAAAAATGAAAAGTACCTTAGCACTAAATGTTTCTTGTCCATAACCATCCAACTGCTGTGCAGCCAATATATAATACTCTTCTGCAGTTCCCTGGGGAAGACCAGCCAAAGCAGCATGTTGACAAATGACTGCTTCTGTAAGCTGCTGCAGATGACCTTGTTCAGTCAAGTGCTAGAATGAAAAAAATAAAGTGGAAGATTCAAGAAATGAACTCTTGACATGTGACATATAGCAATTATGAATATTAATGAGATAAGTAACCTCATCTGAAACCTAGCCCCCCTTCCCCAATATCTCTCTCTTACATACACCCCTAATTTATTACCTATGTTGACATTAAAATCAGAAAATGTCTAATAACAGTATCAGCAGGTGTGCCATGATGTTTCTGAAATCTTGAGATCATTCTTTTTCAAATAGTGCTTCACTAAATTTGTGAACAAATTAATGTAGTTGTTTAAAACTGTGATAAAATATCAGTGATTGAGGGCACCTATAGTAAGATATTGCTAGACACACTGCATACGACATGTAGCTCTATAACTAATCTTCAATTAACACTTTAAGGGCCAGCAGCTTAGGTACATTCTTGGCCTGGAAAACCAGCCATTTATGGCATTCTTTAAAATGCCACCAACATGTTTGTATTTGACATATTTTAAACAGAAACTCATATTATAAAAGAACAATCTTCAAGGTTTATTTCACATATTTATTTTAATTATCTTAGTTGGTAACAACAATGTTAATGACAAACAGAAAAGGTAAAATTTTTGTTTCACGAAAAAAAATTGCGTTTTTGTATTATTTCACAGGTAATTGGCTTCAGTGTAGAAGATTTTGAAGTATTTTGGCATGCAGAGAGGTATATTGCAGTGAGTACACCACCAACTCGTTTCCTTTCTACCTGCTTTACCACTAGAAATTTTTGTTTTCTCAGAATAAACTTTACAAACTCTTGTTGGACGCTCCTTCTTCTCAGTGGCTGGAATTTTTTCTGGGAAGTGTCATCCCAGAAGTCTGTTGCTGTGATTTGACCCAGGAACACTTTCTTGTCTCAGTGTTGTACCTTTTTCAATAAGTCCTTCACCATTTTGGCGCAGAAATGTGATTCTGGGTAGGAAACAGGCATGCAAGTTCCGAGAAACAGTCACCCGACCTATGCTCGGGCTCGGTCGCCAAAGTGTTAAAACCAAATTTTGATAAAATAACAGATGAACATACAAATCTCATGTACACTTCTCATAGCAACATGACTGCTCAGAGTTAAATGGATTTACCAAAATACCTGATCACTACGTTACTGCATTTAACACAAAATAAACCCATTGCTGATGCATTATTCATGCAGAGTCTTCTGAATTTAAGTGGTGGGATTTGGCATACCAATAAACGTAAGTAAGTATTTCTGTATATGACAGGGAGAAGGAAACCTACTCCCATTCTTCAGCTCCCTTCCATTTCCTACCATTATCTTTTTCTTCCCCCCCCCCCCCCCTCAACAGGAACCACTTCTTCAATGATTTTTATGTTTCAGTATTACATTTGAATTTATTTATTTATTTGGTTCTTTTATCTTACATGCATGGTACTTACTCATTTCATTTATCTCTCACCATTGTTACTAATTTACCCTGTCACCCTTACATATTCAACCACTACTACACAATAGGTTATTAGTTCTCCTCTGATCATTTACCTTTGTGCTGTCATCTGTTATAAGTAGGGTTCGGATCTTTAGGGAAAGTCATTTTTTTTTCCTGCCTTCTTTTTGAGCTGAAATGCTGAATTAAACACTGATTCAACGTTTCTGATTGTATATTCAGACCATTTTCATAGTTCTGTCATAGGGTCATATTCTGAGGAAAAATCTGGCAGTTTTTTTAATAGTACCGGGAATTCATTAGGTATAGATGAGAAGAAATTAAGATAATTATTCACAGAACTGTATTTCTGCTATACAGGTGGGGGGGGAGGGGGGAGGAACCTTTTTTTACGGCTTTACGCCTCGTCGACGGCTAAGGTCATTACAAGCAGGATGGGACTGGGGACAAGGAATGGGAAGGAATTCGGCCATGACCTTTTTGAAGGAAGCATCCTGGCATTCGCCTGGAGTGATTTGGGGAAACCATGGAACACCCAAATCTGGATGCCCGGACGGGGGAACAGGCGTCCTCCCGAATGCGAGGCCAGAATGTTAACTGATCACCCCTCACGCTTGGTGGGGAGGAACTAATTTTCACTGTGGTCAGAAATCACCAGTCAAGAATTAAAGTTACACATCATTGCCATACTTTAAACGTAATGTTCTGCCCGCCTTTTAAACTCAACAATGAAGCAGAAGCATGCCTGTGTCAATCTGCGTCATCCAATATCTCAAATATCCTCAGTCATTGTTAAATCTGCAGTGCATCAGTGAGTAGACCTACCACCATGCCGAAAATAAAACTTTCTGAAAGTACAAAGTTACGTAAGGGAATTTAGAGATGAGTATTTTAGTACAGATTAAACAGTTCTATTCTGTAAATTATCTGAAATTAAAGTGACTTCAACAAAACAATTTAAAATTTAACTTCCCAATGTGAGTGCACGGAAGCAACTTATGCTGTCTACATGAAAGCGACACTAGTAGATAAAATAAATGATGTATAATTGATGTAAGACCCAAGGCTGACATCAGGGTTATAGTATCCTCTTGGTGACTTAACTAACAGATCATGTGGATGGAAAGTTCTGTGCAATTTTCATAAAATAATTTGAATTTTACCATGTAGCCTAACAGAAACTCAACTTAAATGCTTGAAGATCGCCACTAGATCTGTTTCTAAACCACAAATCTAGCAAAGGTTCCAAGTTAACTACTAAATCACAAAAGTTCACTTTCAGAAAAATTTAAAGTTTTATTTTCAAAGTCACATTTACTAAAATGCATTTCACAGTTGAGTAGGCAAATCGAACATTCTTTTCCAAGATATTGCAGATTGTGGAGAGAAAATTTACTGACCGAAACCCCTTTTGGACATTATAAGTTCATGTTAACAGTTATCCTCGCAGGCTATCACACCAAAGTACCAACATGGCCAACTCGGTAGCTTCAACTTTCAACCGGCTTCCTATCCGTTCTGATACGAGACTTGCGCAGGTTAACTCCACATCACACTCCACGGAAAAGGAAAGACGAAATCAAACAAAAGACCCGGTCACATGTCAGCGCGAGTTTATATAGCAAGTGGCCAAACCAATGACGTCACAGCCCTATCACAACTTTTTGCTTCCGCGTAGCTAATAAGAGTGCCTAAACTCCGACAGTGCCCAGACTTATCAGCTAGAAATCTAACAGAAGTTAAGTGAGAAAATTAGGGTGATTAATTAAATTTTTATTTGTTCAATTTCCGCGTAGTGAAACATTCTAATGCGATCGGGGAAAATCCCTAAGTGTTCTAGATTTTTACGCGCGTCAACAACAATCCGCGACAATTTATTTTCAAAAACTTAATTACCAGACAAATGCTAAAACTTTTTACCAAAACCATTATATATTCAGAATCGTCTTAATTAGGGTTATCTACTGATATAAATTTCAAATTAATATTCCTTTTAATTAAAAAGTTCATTTTTTCTCTTAATTAAAACTACTAATTAAACTTTACCAAATCTGTTAATTTTACTACCAAAATATCTGGAACAATGCTAACTATAGCTGGTGATAAAAGTTCAGCTGTCACTTTACTCAATTTAAAGATATTACAAATCTTAGAATTTCTACTTTTCCAGTCGCGTGTTTTAAAACATGAACAAACCAGAATATCTCTTAAAATAAACGTTTCTTGATAGGATAAATACACTTTAAAATGATTTTTATGGTGAATTGTAACTGTAGGAACGATTACAGGGAAATTCCTTAAAGTTGAAAACTACCATTCTCGAAATTTCAAAGTCCAGCCTAAGCAAAACTAGAATTTGCCAAAATTCTAAGGTTCTTACATTGAGAATGTTTTGATGGGTAGTAAATTTAAATACTTGTCCATATTTTGTCATTTTTAGGTCATATTTACGGTCATATTTGCCTGCATATTTCTCTCTTTTTTTTTTCTTTTTTTTTTTTTTTTTTTGGTCATAAAGATCCAAACCCTAGTTATAAGTGATGGTTACGTAAGGTTTCATTGTCCATATTTGCCAAGCATCAACTTTTGTTTATTATCAAGCATAAAACTTTTAACACAACATATCTTCCCTTTGGAAAGAAAAAAACACTGTCAAATTAAATCCATCACTGAAAAATTAGCAACTTTTTTTATGAAGAGCATAGAAATATCACAACACTTGAGACACTGTCACTGCATGTAAAAAAAAAACTGAATATGAACTCAAAGTTAGCAACAGTGTAAAAATATTAATTCCATATCACGTGCAAATATTCTAGTATAGTATTGGCACAATGATACATTTTGTTGAAATTAGTTTAATCCATTTGCATTACTATCTTTTCAATTACAAAGAAGGGACATTGGATTTCTGAGTGTTTCGTAAAAAAAAAAGTACATTAGAATTGGATAAAATGGTTAAGGAGAAAAACTAGAAATTATATGAAACAAAAATGAATTAGTAGATAAACATTTTACACAATTTGTGAAATCCAGATATTTAGCCCTGCTACCTTCCTGAGCAACCCTACACTTTTAATTTGATGAATAGATGGCAACCAATGAACTGATGGGCCAACAATTAAGGACAAAGTTATAATTTAAATATTATTTTTTCAGTAATATCTTCAAAATGTCTCTTTGTCTCCAATTAATTCAATGAAGCACCAATCAGCAAGGAAGCATTTGAGTTTTGTAACCAAAGTTGGAGCAAACAAAATCTAGGGTATAAGGTGGAGGTTCCAGTAAGTCATAGCTCACATGACTTAATTTTCCCATCACCAGGACAATTTTGTAAGTTGGATCAGCATCACATCCCCCACCCCCACCTGAACATCTTAAAATGTTAAGAGTGGTGTTACCTAGTAAATTATTTTCTGCTATGAAATCAATCACTGACTGAAATCCATTCATTATCACAAAAGACTGACGCAAAAACCTTTTTTATCAATATAAACAATTTGTATTTTTTTCTTTCGGTTGTTGAACAACTGGCTTTTATCATCCGGTTTCTTTGTTGTTTCTACGCAAGTGAGTAATAACGAATCAGAATCTAATCAATTCTTACAAATTTATGCACAAAATCTAATTCATTCTCTTTGAAACTTCCCAAACAAAGTTCAGAGATTTTCATACGTAGTTGATCTTCTGATATCAGGTATCTTGAGCACAGCTTCTGTACATACAATTCTTCATTAAAACTACATGCACACATTCTTTTGAAATATATATACCTTCAGCAAAATTATGTTCTATAACTTACCAGTCATAGAGGATAATATGATATCATGTACACAGGTTGGTCAAAATAATGGAAAAACCAAACCAATGTTGTAAAAATTCTTTGTGAGTTGGCACTACTGATTCAACATAACTGTTATTGAATTTTGTTACCAATATGTTTACAAGTCCTATAAAGAACCTGAAGCTGTGCAAATCTAACTCTTGTGTGCAACAATACATTCATCAGTGCTAAAATGGGAGACCTATAAGACTTTCAAAGGGAACAAATTGTTGTTGCACATTTAGTTGGAGCGTCTCCAACAAATCCTTCCACTTTATTTGCTGTATCAAGAGCGACAGTGTCTGAGGTTATGGCATCATACACAAATCTTCGAAAGACATCATCAGCAAGAGGAATAGTGGATGGAAACAAAAGGTAAGTGAGGGGGACAGCCAAATATTGAAGAGAATTATTGCAAAGAACCATAAAACTACAGTAGCTAAGTGACAGTAAAACTTAATGAACATCTAGAAGAACATATTTCCATGACAAGAGGCAACAACAAGCTTCATAAACTCAAAATTAAATGTAAGGGCACAATTTCAAAACCTCTGATTACCAATATCAAAGCTGTTGCTCAAGAGAGATACAGAATGGCCAGGAAATATGGATTGCTGGTGTCTGGGAGGGGAGTAATAAGGTTTTATAAGTCACCTTTCTCACAACAGGCCAGATTAACGTATGGAGAATGCCCAGGTGCAAGGATGCAGTCATTCAAGATGTCAATGCACCAATATGCACAGCCAGAGTTGCTCAGTCTTGTTTAAAGAAACATGGATATGAACTTCAACACATTCCTTGGCCAACAAAACCAATTGGCTTAAACATTACTGAACCAATGTGGTCTATTTTGGAGACTATAGTCTGAAGCTGATTTACCCCTCCATCACTTTTGTAGCAATTGACTGATGTGCTCAATAAAGAATGGTACAGAATTACACTGGATACAGTTCACAGTACAAAAGAAACCATTTCAAGATGAAGCCAAGCTATACTGAAGGCAAAAAGTGGACCACTACCTTATCAATTTAAAAAAAAGTATACCTATTGCAGGTGTTTTCATTATTTTGTCCAACCTCTGTATTTGTTAACTGATTTCCACGGTTGTTGAAATTTTCAGATTTGTCTCACGTATGTATCTTTGAGATTGAGATGCATACAGCAAGATTTAAAATATGGTACCCAATTTTTTAATTACTGAGAATTAATATGAGCCCTAATTTCATTTACAAACAAAAAATGAATTTTGTTCCACATTAAAACATCTCTTATAAAGAAGTTTATAAAAAGGAATACACACAGTACATCTACTTCACATGCCTGTGTTAATCCAACTAAGCTATTTGAGAGACTTTACTGGACTATTACATGTTTATTGATAAATATATATTTTTATTTTAAACTAGTACTTGCCCACAATATCATTCACATGGACAGTTAATGTACAAACATCTCTGTTCAGACTTTACTGGAATACTATATGTTTATTGATAAATATAGTGGCCTATTGAACAAATGAACAGTATCCAAACTTCATTCTTCCAAATACAACATCACTTGCAAACATTTTGACTGCAAAAAGTAATTTACCTTTCAATGGACAAAAATTTGTGGAGACTTTTACCTTAATTTCTCAGCTTTTCAACATTACACAAAATAAATATACCATATTCTACTTGTGGGACAACAGGCTGTACATTAATAAAAACCACTTCAAAACCTGACCAATAGGTTCTGTGTGAATCGTGTACAGCAAAAAATTGACTTAAAATTATCAGATTCACAACATTACATCAAGAAATATACCCTATTTTTATGTGGACCTGTGAGCTGTAAATTAATCAAAACTCCATTAAAATCCGATAAGCAGGTTTGTGTGAATCCGGTTTTGCAAACAATTATCTTAAATTTTTCACTTTAAGATGTCACATCAAATTGATACATACCCTGTTTCTGCTGTGAGACCAAAGACTATACATTAATCAAAACCTTATCAATATACATCTGCTTTCAACAAAAAATAATCCTAAATATCTCATTTTTTTCAACATCACATCAAAACGAAATATATCCTATCTTATTCCTGGGACCAAAGGCTGTACATTAATCGAATCCCCCATCAAAATCTGACAAGTAGTATTTGCATGAATCAGGTTCAGTGAAAAATGGATACTAATCTGTGGACAAATTCATCTAAAATTTCTCAGATTTCTGAGTTAATTTCAAAAGGAAATATATTCTACTTAATTCCCAGGACTATGGGTTGTACAATATTCAAACTTCTATCAAATTTGACACCCAGTTTTTGCACGAATCCTGTTCATTCAAACAAACAGAAACAAATTCTAAACAGTTGATTTCTTTATCAACACTGCCAACACCATTCTCGTTAGTCTTACTTTTTATTATTAATTTATTACATACATTTCTCCTTCAGTTTAGATGCTGCTTTCATTATGAGCCAGCACAGTGTTGTGTCTGCATATTAACTTTGTAGTTTATTTTTTATTCATTCCCATTTTTATTTATTGCATCAATTCAAGTATTCAAGTCTTGCAATGACAGTAAAAAATCAACAAAATCCTTCTAAAATCCTCCAATTTTCATATTTTGAGATTTGTTACACTGAACTGAAATATAAGGATGACTTCCTTTTATCTATGGAAAGATATACGAGGGGCCTTTTTAAAAAAAAAAAAAAAAAAATATTCTGATTGCACAGCATAGAGACCAGACAAGTGGCAGGGGAGCAGTGTACGCAGTAGTCAATTACACATCTCCCTTACCACACACTCTGTTGTTGCCACATTCGTGACTTCATTCTGTGCCAAGCTGTAGTCACAGAAACATGACCACATTGATCAATTCTCAAGCCAAGAGTGAGTTCATAAGTGTTATTCATTTTCTGCGAGCAGAAATCCATTGAAGAATGAGCCAAGTGTATGGAAAGAGCTTTATGAGTGAAGGAGTCATGTGTAAATGGTGCAGAAAATTTAAAGAAGGCCAATCTGATGTGCAAGATGAAGGAGGTCAAGGACGCAAAATCTGTCACTACAGATGACCTTGTTCAACGAGTTGACAAAGTGTTAAGAGAAAACCGCAGGTTCACGATAAGTAATTTATCAATGAAATTTCAGGAGGTGTCAAGATCTTCTCTGTACTCTATTGTAACAGACAATTTATGCTAAAAACAAATCTGTGCTCGCTGGACCCCTAAAATGTTGACCAACAACCACAAAACTCACCGAATGGCGTCTGAAGTTCCTTGACTGTTATCACACAGATGGAGAAGATTTTTTGAAATCAATCGTGTCCGGAGATGAGACGTGGATTTTGTATGACACACCCAAAATGAAACAACAATACCAACAATGGATGCACAAAAATTCACCAAACAAACCAAAAAAATTCAAAGAGACCTTTAACAACAGAAAGATTATGGCTACTGTGTTTTGGGACCAAAAAGGTGTATTGCTTGTGGAGTTTATGCTGCCGGGGACCACGATTAATGCAGCTGTTTACTGTGAAACTTTAAAACCTTTACAGAGGTCCATTCAGAACAAAAGAAGAGGCATGCTGACTTCTGGCATTGGTCTCCTACATGACAATGCTTGCCCTCACAGTGCTGGTGTTACCCAGCGACTTCTTGAACAATTTCAATGGGAGATTTTTTGATCACGCGCCATACAGTCCTGACCTAGCACCAAGTGACTTTCATCTTTTTTCTGAACTGAAGAAGTGGCTAGGAGAGGAGTGGTTCTGAACCAATGAGGAGCTTCAAGACAATGCGATGACTCATTTAAAGTCATTGACGGCAACATTTTATGAAGAGGGTGTTGTGGCCAAACAGGGATTTTAGGATACAGGGTGTCCACAAATGAATATCCGGGTTTTAATGCTTTATAAGATTTATTACATTATCCTTACAGTTATAAATGATATGTCAAATGAAAGAGCAACTCAAACAGTTTTATATACAAGCTTACAAGTGTTCTATGTGGGCACCATTTGTCACACGGCACACATCAAGTCTGTAGCCGAGTTCTTCCCAAACGTTGAGCAGTGTGTCTTCAGTAACTGTTGCAACAGCTGCTTCAATCCTCTGTCGTAATTCAAGGAGGCGGCTGGTAACGGAGGCACATACACACGATCCTTGATGAAACCCCAAAGGTAGAAATCGCATGGCGTTAGGTCAGGTGAACGTGGAGGCCACGCATAGCAAGCTCTGTCATTGGGCCCCTTGCGGCCAATCCAGCGGTCGGGTACAGTTACGTTCAACCAACCGCGTACTTCGTTATGCCAGTGAGGTGGCGCACCATCTTGCTGGAAAATGAAGTTCTCTGGTTCATATTGTTCCAACTGAGGGAAGAGCCATTGCTCTAGTGTATCAAGGTAAGAAGTACCAGTTACAGTCGGTTCATAAAAAAAGAAAGGTCCGTAAACTTTCCGCCGGGATACGGCACAAAAAACATTGATTTTAGGGGAGTCTCGTTGCACTTGTACGATCTCTTGAGGATTTTCTGAGCCCCAGATCCGCACATTATGAGTGTTAACATGTCCACTGAGGTGAAAGGTCGATTCATCACTGAAGACAACACGATGTAGAAAATCTTCATCGTCATGTAACAACATTTTGTTAGCGAATTTGGCACGTAAACCATGGTCTGCAGGCTTTAGAGCCTGTAACAACTGTAAACGGTAAGGACGTAGTTGCAAGCGTTTCCTTAAAACTTTCCAAACAGTCGACTTAGAAATTTCTAATTCGCGACTAGCCTTCCGAACAGATTTCTTTGGGCTACGAGTGAACGACTCTCTCACTCGCTCAACAGTCTCTTCGCTAACTCTTGGTCGTCCCGCGCTCTTCCCTTTACAAAGGCAGCCTGTATCTTCAAACTGATGATACCATCTACGGATGTTATTGTCACTTGGAGGATCACGCCCAAACTTAATGCGGAACGCACGCTGCACAGTAACTACAGATTCAGTCTTTGCAAACTGTAAAACACAAAACGTTCTCTCTTCACTAGTCACCATCTTTGCTACTACCGCATTCTAGCGGAAACATTTCACGCACATGCGCACTAGTGCCAACGAACAAAACTGTTTGAGTTGCTCTTTCATTTGATATATCATTTATAACTGTAAGGATAATGTAATAAATCTTATAAAGCATTAAAACCCCGATATTCATTTGTGGACACCCTGTATAATCCTATGAAAAGTTAACACTGGTAGGTGAAAGTGATTGCAAGTAGCAGAGTTGAAACCAAGGCACGTTACAACACAGAATTAAACAAGTTAGAGGCTGTGGAATGTAAGCAAGGAGGGTAGCAATGCCTCCAAAGTTGAACAGATGGTCAGCGAAATTAGAAGTTAGCACAATGTCATGTGGAGAGAGCTGGTAGGATAGGAGTGATTCTGATTGGCTGGAGGGCACTCCCTCCTATGAGGGTCAAGGAGGGGAAAGTGACACAAAACCGGAGTGCAGGGGCTGAAGAGAGGTCTGTCTTACAGGTCTGTCTATAGGATCGTGATGGAGCTAGTCAAGTAGCTAGGTGAGCTGGGCAGATCATCTTGGTCATCTAGGTCTAACAGTATTGGAAGTCTGTCTGCAGGGTCGCCAGCAATGAAGGCAGTTGGAGACTACGAGTGATGCAGCCAGGAGACTTCACAATCAGAGTAAGGTGGGAGCTAACCAATGGTTTATACGAAATGTAGTCAGCATTGAGTAATGGTAGAGAAGGGAATGATAGTCTGGAGATAATTATAGGAGGCGCTAGGAGAAGTCTGGATGTACATAAATGTTGTATTAACGTGTAAATATGTAAATACCTCTACTGGGAGTTTTGTTTATAGTGTTAAGCCTCACGTGACAAAGTGGTTACCCACGAGTATATGTATTCCTCTCGGGAGGTGGCAAGGTGAACAGCATAAGAAGAAGAAATAAGTTCGCTCATCCACCACAAGGGTATTGGACAGCTTGTCCACAGGTATGACAAATGCCTTATCTTCAAGGTGATTATGTTGAATAGTAACCATAAATGTAGATAACAGTTGGTAATGAAATATTTTTTCCATGTCCATTTGTCTTTTATTTATGGTCTATCGGAGATTGAAAAAAAATAAAAAAACTGCCCTCGTATTTAGCGGTGAAATATACCCAAAGCTATGTTAAGAAGAGCAACAATTTTTTTTTCAGAATTTTATGTTCAAATTAAGAATATTTTGTCAATTTAGAAAATAAGGGGGTGGTTTGGTCCCTGGAAATCGAGAAACATGTTTTATGAAACTGTTTGTTAAATTATTCATCACGTAAAATATCAGAATCGATTATCGTTTTCTGTTTGAAATAAATAATTTACCATTGACACCTACCATTTTTGAAATGGATAAAAAATCTATTTCAGTTGTTACTTGATTTTAACATATTGCAAAAGTAATGAAATCTCAGGGAGCACAATGACATCTATGGTACTGACTGTGTAATGTTCCTGATGAAACACATGTGTGCGTGTTTTTTTTTTTTTTTTTTTTTTTTTTTTGTCGTGTGTGTGACGGTCCCAGGGGAGGTTCAGCTAGTGTTTGGGGAACGCCAGTCCCTGAGTGTTGCCATTAAATCTGACTTATGGCATAACAGTCCCGTGACACAGCTCAAGAGGAGCCTGGGCTGTTTCAGTAAACAAATAAAATAAAAAGTAATCTATATCCAAGAACGAAGGGCGAGGGGAAGCCAGGGAGTACAGCCAATAGGAAAAATTTGTATTTTTATTATGGAAAAAAGGTCGGTTTTGTTGCATGCCCTGAGCCAACCAGCGAGAAGAGTTTCCCTACAAATACAGACATTGGCAGACGTCATGAAGAGGGGGCAGAAAACGACGCTTCTTCAAGGCAGCGCGAAAAGACAAGGGAACTTGTTGGTTGACAGCCGAGGGTGGTAGATCGACCGACCAGCTGACAACGGGAGAGACAGCAGGGAGGCAGCCGGCCGGTCACTGAGAGCTGGTCAACCCACCGACTGCACAACTTAGATTTGCCTGCACGGTAATCACCATTCAGAAAAAGGAACTTTTGCATCAACATCGTTTTACCCTAGATATCGCCCCGAGATAGACACTCTTGCTCCACAGAAAAAAATGTAAAAAAGAAAATTTAATCTTTGTAAAATTTTGTCAAGTAAACAATTCAAATACATCAGTAAATCGTAAAGTCAGATTGTGAACCTTGTTTTCACTAGATCCCATCCAGTCTTGTAATGTGTCATTTTCCTTGGTTAATTCAATAATTCATGTTTCAATAATAATACATTGAGGTCTGGATGTCGCTTCCCTCAGAATAGGGTACACTCCAATCTCTGGCACCCACCTGACTTTTTTATACTTAATATTATTTGGAAATGAATGACAGGTAGCAAACGGCCACAGTGAGGTCGAGAAGTCGCTTTCCTAATATAGGGAACACTTCAACTGTAATGAATCATTTTGTAAGATAGTTACCTCCCAATTTTGATTTTTTGAGAAAATGTAAAAAAAAAAAAAGGCCTTATATGTTTAGTTCGTCCTTTGAATAGCAAACACTTTTCTTTTTTTTTTAGTTTTATTTATTTTTTGTTGGTATTTATAATTTTTGGGCATGACTTTTAAAAATGAGTAATCTGGTTCACCCCTTAAAAACTGAGTAACTGGATGGAGAAATTAGTGGTTTTTATCCCTCTGAGAAACATTCTGTGCTTTAATTAATCAAAACTGATTATTTCCTTTCATACATTTTCCATTCAGATAGGATGCATTCCCATGGTGGTGCTGTATATATAGCTGTTAGTAAGTACCTCTCATGTAACAAAATAGTTGTCGATATTGTCTGCGAAATCTTATGGATTAAGCTCAACGTAGCTAGGACAAAACTTGTGATCGGCTCCTTCTATCGACCACCAGATGCAGGCGTAACTATTGCCGAGGCCTTAAGGAATAATGTAAATAATTTTGCTCATCGATTTCCGGACCATACAATAATGCTAGGTGGTGACTTCAACTTGCCATATATCGACTGTACAAATTATGTTCACGTTACTGGTGGCAGGGATAAAGTAGCTTGCGAAATCATACTTTTCTCATATCACAATCTTGAGCAGCTCGTAACTGAACCAACGTGATGCCTCAACTGTAATGAAAATACTTTAGATATTCTTGTTACAAATAGGCCTGAATTATTCATGGATATTTCTACTACCATGGGAATAAGCTGTAATTAATACAGTAAAATTAACAATAACGCGCAAAAATAAAGAATCATTTACAGATTTGAAAAGGCTTCAAAGGAGTGTTTTAGAATGTTTTTGAGGAATAATTACCATACCTTCACAGTAGCAAGAGGTGCCATTGAAGAGATGTGGCATCAATTCATACGTATAGTCAGGGAAGTTATGGACTTGCATATACCGAAGCAGACAATCAGGGAAGGGAATGATTCACCATGGTATACATGAGACATTAAACGGTTACTCAAAAAGCAAAGGCAAATACATGCATGATCAAGAAGGACGATGCAGCAGACCAATTAAGATAAGTTAGATGAGATAAGGGGACAGGTTAAGAATGCGATGAGTGAGGCCTTTAATGACTTTCGTTGCAATTCCCTCTCTAAGAGCCTCACCGAAAACCCTAAGAAATATTGGTCATGTGTAAAAAAAAGTTAGTTGTAGTGACAACAATAAACCTGTGCTAATACAAGACGGTTGGGAAGTTGATGACAGCCACGACAAGGCTACCGTACTTAACATCGAATTTTAAAATTAATTCACATGTGAAAAGGTGGAAAACATTCCCACTTTACCACATCGTGTAGAATTAGAGATGGATCTGGTAGAAATTGATAGCGTAGGTATTGTAAATCAATTAAAGCTCCTGAAGTGGGGTAAAGCGCCAGGTTCCGATGGTATACTGGTAAGAGTATTTTCAGAATACGTAGAGGAAATTGAACCATTTCTGTCAGATATATTCCATAAATCTTTAGAAGAGAAAAAAGTACCTTCTGACTGGAAAATAGCCAAGGTAATTCCTGTTTTCAAAAAAGGAGATTTGAGTGATTCTAGGAATTATCAACCCATATCTCTAACATCTGTATGCAGTAGAATTCTGGAGCATGTCATATGCTCTAGCATTATTAAGTTTCTAGATGAGAACGAGTTACTTACACCGTGTCAACACGGATTTCGGAATAAGAGATCGTGTAAAACTTAATTGGTCCTATTTTCCCATGACATAATGAAAGTTATTGATACAGGATCACAAGTTGATGCAATATTCTTGGATTTTCAGAAAGCTTTTGATTCTGTACCACACAACTGACTTTTACTGAAGATTCGAGCATACGGTATATCGGATCAGATTTGCGAATGGATATGTGATTATCTAACTGGTCAATCACAGTATGTCGTTGATGGGGAAGCCTCTTCTAAGCTAGATGTTGTTACTTCTGGCGTTCCTCAAGGAAGTGTAATAGGACCACTTCTTTTCTTAATTTTTATAAACGATCTAGGTGACAACATTAAATGCTGGTTGCAATTGTTTGCCAAGGATGCAGTTATCTATATGGAAATAATGTGCTCTGATGATTGCTTAGAAATTCAGCATGATTTGGATGCTATTTCAGAATGGTGCTGTAAATGGCAGCTTACACTTAATTGCAAAAAGTACAAGGAAATGCGAATAAGTAACATAAAGAATCAGTTTGCTCATGAATACAAAGTAAACAATTCAGCTGTTGACACGGTTGATTCCCTGAAGTATCTGGGGGTATTAGTACAAAGCAACATGAAATGGGACTTGCAAATAACTTCCACCGTAGGCAAAGCTAATTCTAAATTACAATTCAAAGGTCGTATTCTGAGGAATCGTAATGCGCATACAAAGGAAATAGCGTATAAAACGCTAGTGCGTCCGCATCTGGATTACTGTTGTGGAGTTCTGGACCCGTATCGCAAGGGCCTGATTGACTCAGTGGAGAGGGTGCAGAGGAGAGCCGCTCCCCGTGGCTACAGCCCTTATAAAAGTGTTACAGAATTGATACATAGATTGTGCTGGGATCGTTTGGAAGACATATGACGTCATTTGTGTTTGAATGTATTGGAGAATATTCAAAATTCTATGACCTACGAGTGCAGTGAGATACTTCTTCCGCCAACCTATTTGGGTCACAATGACTGGAGGGATAAGATTTGAGAAATAAGATGCCGCACTGATGCTTTTAGGTATTCTTTCTTTCCCCACGATATTCGGGATTGGAATGCGTGGAATTAACATTGGTGCTTAGCACCCTCTGCCACCCACAATGTTTGTGAATTACAGAGTATGGCTGTAGATGTATATACAGAAAAAAAAAACAGAAATTTTTCCCTGAGATAATTTGGGGGACTATTTTATGTCCTAAATATGTTCTTCTACAGATTAAAAATAAGTCAACAATATGATTTAATTTTGCGTAATTATTATAATCAGAGGGAGACATTTTGGATACTTTCCTTAT
Organism: Vandiemenella viatica; assembly: GCA_031002005.1. Taxonomy (NCBI): domain Eukaryota; kingdom Metazoa; phylum Arthropoda; class Insecta; order Orthoptera; family Morabidae; genus Vandiemenella; species Vandiemenella viatica. The sequence goes on along the minus strand of CM061921.1, from coordinate 5,733,865 downwards.
TAGACCATTTCCACAAAATTTTGACATTATCCGTATACTCTCCAGAAAATTAAGCACAAACCAGTAAACAACATATTAGCAATGCTTGCACTAATTATTTTCTTACCGAAAACATGGAAAAACAATAATTTAGAACTGATTATACTCACTTTTGGAAACAAAGCAAAGTCCTTCAAATATTCTGTAGTATGCCGTTCTAGATCATGGTTTCCAAATTCAGCTGGAAAAAAAGTTATAGCGTTAAAAATAAGAAAAATTTACAAAAATGCAAAAGAATCATCACGTGCCATTCATCTGCTTTGCTTCCATAAGGCTATGGTAGATTCTCACAGCTTTTAGTTTGCTTGATAACTGTATATAATACTTTTAGCACTTCAGAAGTTCATTAAGAAGTAAACAAAAGTAGTTGTGACATTATAATTGTAAGAGATTTATGTATTTTATAATTTTGTGTCATAAGCCAAACTACACTATACAACAGTTAAAAACAAAAGAATTTTTTACCATGTGCACAAAATACTAAGCAGAAACCATGTACAATAGTTAGTAACAAATATTTCTTTCTTACACATACAATGATAAATACAAAACATATAGACACATCAGTAACTAAAAAACTATCACATATCTTAGAATACATTGAAAACATGCTGACAAGTCATCCACTAACAAATATACAAAAGTGCATTGTATACTGACATCTTCAAAAGAACATTCCCACCCAGATTGGGTCCATTTTTTTGTGAAAATTTAGTAAGTCACAGAATGGGACATTATACCAGGGAAGAACCTGGTAACATCCTGAGGCAGGTAGCCACATTCTTTCAACAACTACACAAACAGAAACATAAGCTGTTTAATTTTGTTTTTTATTTTTGCTTATGGATTTGCGCCCTGCTGAGGTCATTAGAGGCAGGGAAGGATGCAGGCCAGGAACAGGAAGAAATTCGGTCAGGGCCTTTTTAAGGAACCATCCCAGTATTCTCCTGGAGTGATTTGTGGAAACCATGTAAAACACAAATCTGGATGGCCAAATGAGGATTCAAACCTGCATCCTCCTGAATGAGAGGCCAGAGCATTAACATTCACCTACCATTCTCAGTAGAACTTTCAGAGTAGATACATATCGAAATAAAGACATGTCTAATAAACTTGTAGGCCAAGAAGAAGATGCAACACATCATACAGCCTTCTAGACTATAACCATATGGAGATACATATTGCTGTAAAAGAGCCATGGAAATACTATAACTCCAAAACATAGAATGTAGCAACAATAAATGTTAAAAATTTTATTGTACCTTATGTTCCTTTAGAACATTAGACTATAGAACATCTATATCTATAAAGCGAAAACCGGATATATTTGCAAAATAAAAACTTGGTAACTACTGAGCAAATTTCGATGCGGTTTTCACTGTTTTAAAGCTTAGAATCTCAATTCAGTTGTTTAGTATGTCTTATATTTCAACATTACATCACTACAGAGATTTAAATCAAATTATGAACATATGATGACAAATACCAAAGTTCAAATCACTACATGTTGCATGCTCCGCAGTCCACGCAAAAGACACAACTGCAATATCTCTGACCATGGACTTTAATGAATGCAATAAAATCAATTTACAGTAATAATTATTTCGCATATTCCACACTAAACAAAACTTGAGATATTCTTTCCTTATATTCGAGATGTTCAGTATGAGATGTATTGAATGCGAGAAATTAATGACGAAAAAAACAACAGAGATTTTCTTTGATCACAATCTCTATTAACACAACAGCAATGTCTCTGGCTATCATATACGGTTTAGGAAAACTGAACGTTTTCGTATTACATTCTGCACTACACACGTGAGCTTCTGACATAATATAGCTTTCAATCGTATTATAATCTATTTAAGTTCTCGATATATCGAATGTCACACAAAAATATCTGGCATTTGGAGCGAAAGTAGAGTAATCCTGTAGATAATAATTAATGTGTACACTGATGGTTTTTGATATAAATAGAACGTTGTATTAAGCCTTTAGTGTTGCAATTAAAAACAGTTTAGGACAACAGAGCAGCTTTTATTCATTTTATAATTTATTGCGTTGTTTATAATCCAGTTTGTGTGATAACCATGGCACTACAGTCTGTAACTCCCTGAAATAAATCGAAAGTAAAGAATTTCTTTTTTCATTTCTCGCTTATTACTGAATGCAACAATTGGATAAAGGAAACAAAGAAACTGCCGCGAGGCAATGAAAATAAGATAGGATAGGGAAAATAAACAGTTACCCGTCACTTACCACAGATGAAGGCAGGAGGGCGAAACACGTAAAAACACAAAAACAAAAGAATTACACAATATTTCGACTTTTCAGTCTTACTCATGTAGGAGGCGAGACATATGGCAGGGGGAAAGATGTGGTCACATCCGAGCCCGCCACATGAATGAAGCACAGGCGGAAAACGCGTGGTGGTGGAAGAATTGTCGAGAGGGGGGGGGGGGGGGGGGGGGGGAACAGGCTTGACCAGCGATAAAAGTGAAACAAATAAATATAATGTCTGTGTAGCTTAGTTCAAAAAGTTATAAATACATACAAAAAATAAAAAATAAAATAAATAAATAAAGAAGGGAAAAAAAAAAAAAAAAAAAAAAAAAAATAACCGACTGTAAAATGAAAGATGGCAAGTGACAGGTTTAACGTAGGTTTAGGCCAGGGGTGTGTCTGGTGTCAAGGATATGTTGATAGGCTAGTTCCCATCTGCGGAGTTCTGAAGGGGTGGTGGTATTTGGAAAAACTCTAATAGCTCTGACTGTGAAACAGGTGTTGAGGTTGTTTGAATTATGGAAGTTCGCATGAATTGCCACGGGATGGTCTGGGTTGGAAGTATAAACTGTTTGCCTGTGGCCATTCATTCTGTAGGAAAGTTGTTGAGTGGTGAGACCAATGTAAGAGGCAGTGCAGTGGATGCAGGTGAGTTGGTAAATAAGGTGAGTGGTAGCACGCGAATCTTTCCCAATAATTGGACATGCCACATGTGCTACCACTCACCTTATTTACCAACTCACCTGCATCCACTGCACTGCCTCTTACATTGGTCTCACCACTCAACAACTTTCCTACAGAATGAATGGCCACAGGCAAACAGTTTATACTTCCAACCCAGACCATCCCGTGGCAATTCATGCGAACTTCCATAATTCAAACAACCTCAACACCTGTTTCACAGTCAGAGCTATTAGAGTTTTTCCAAATACCACCACCCCTTCAGAACTCCGCAGATGGGAACTAGCCTATCAACATATCCTTGACACCAGACACACCCCTGGCCTAAACCTACGTTAAACCTGTCACTTGCCATCTTTCATTTTACAGTCGGTTATTTTTTTTTTTTTTTTTTTTTTTTTTTTTTTCCCCTTCTTTATTTATTTATTTTATTTTTTATTTTTTGTATGTATTTATAACTTTTTGAACTAAGCTACACAGACATTATATTTATTTGTTTCACTTTTATCGCTGGTCAAGCCTGTTCCCCCCCCCCCCCCCCTCTCGACAATTCTTCCACCACCACGCGTTTTCCGCCTGTGCTTCATTCATGTGGCGGGCTCGGATGTGACCACATCTTTCCCCCTGCCATATGTCTCGCCTCCTACATGAGTAAGACTGAAAAGTCGAAATATTGTGTAATTCTTTTGTTTTTGTGTTTTTACGTGTTTCGCCCTCCTGCCTTCATCTGTGGTAAGTGACGGGTAACTGTTTATTTTCCCTATCCTATCTTATTTTTATTACTGAATGCTTGATACACAACTTTGAATACCTGATATTCAACTGTACAGGGACAGAATAGATTTTAAGCTACAGTGCAAGATGAAGTAGCATAATGAGAAATTTTTTAGCTCCAGCGGCAGATGAGTCAGCACAATGAAACACATCTAACTTTTGACGCTACGAAAACACGGTCAAAATCGATTCAACAGTTTTCAGATAAAAAAACTCGATTATTCGTAAAGTAAATGTGTTGGAACGACTTAAAACATACGTAAAATTTTAATTTTGAACCCAAACTTTCAAATTCTGAAAATCCATTCAAAATATGTATTTTTTTCGTGATGCCGGAATAAACAAACACATTCCAGATATATTTTTATGTATGCAGTATGTAATAATACACGTAATGTTTCGATTTTCGAGCAGCAACGTTAGCAAATGTAATTAGGTTGAAATGTAACCTGGACTAAAATGAAAGCTGACATTCTGTATCAAAGCATCCAAACCACCCCATTCTTAGAACTGTGCTGCTAAATCATGGTTTAGTTTAGTTCCGGAAATGGCCGGTAGGAAACAATGAAGCTTGGTAAATATGAATCTGTTCAGACGAATAAAAATAGTGTACGGGTAAATCAAATTAAACCCACTCCTTTCTTGGTAGGGTGCAGGTGAATCTAGGTATGCTTTAATTCCGGAAATTTATGGCGCAAATTGTATGAAACTTGGTACATGTTACTCATTGCGTGAATAAAAAAAGTTTACGGGTAAATCAACGCCAATTAAACCGGGCAATGCCGAGAACTCTGCTAGTTAGACTATAACACAAACCATGACAGTTGTCATCAAACAAATTATCATGTGATGATATAAGCATCTTATACTGTTTGATCCATAGCCTAGTAAAATATAATAATGCTAATAATACATATTCATAAAATTCTCTGTGTTGATCATATTATAACTTCTGTATCATATGGTAACTGTCACTCTAAATGCCAAACCTACCATGAGGAATATTTTTCTATATCTATTTTTATTTTATTTTTTAAGAAAAAATTTCAGGTCACCTCCATCATCTGCCTTCCCTGCTTCATTCACATATAATACAACCTAACCACATACCACACCCCAAATTTTAATACTATCTAGGCAAACAGAGCTTTACTGAGCAGTCTGGTAGCTTAGTGGGTAAGACACTCATCCACAAAACAGGTTCCAGCCATCCATGCCACCTCATGATGACAAAACTGCAGACAGAGTCACTGGTGTTGAAGGTATGATTGAAGGAAACTTAAGAGACATCAAGAATCCAAACTGCCTTGCAACAGTGTGTCTGGAAAGAGGCACTGTCAGTTGATGAAATGGTGCAACCTTCTGGCTATATTCAGTAAGTTGTGTGTTCCCTTACAGTCCTATTGCTTCCAGTTTCGTCACACAACATGGTCAGAATTACCTACGTGATAGACAATTTGACCAAGGGAATATACCCTGCCTCTGAAAATCCAATGATCTGTCCTCTCACCAATACTTTAAATTGTGTATCATCGAGGAAAGTAACTTATTCACTGATTGAGTATACTGAACCAGATTGGATACATTATGAGTATTGTAAGTTCTATGCATATATTGGGGCAAAACAAACTGCAATATTATATGTAATGGTACTATGTACAAAATTTCATCCCTTTAGGTTTATTCACTCACTAAGACTGAAGCTGGCTTGGTCCTTGATGAGACAACCTCATTTCAAGCAAAAGGACAGAGATTCAAGATTTAGCACTCAGTGCTATGGAGCTGCACCTGGCGGCAACTACAGAGCGAGGTGGTGGAGAGGGGTAGTGGTACTAGCCTTTAAAAGATACCAGAGACTGGCAAGTACAGCTCTGGTCTTCACAGTGTGAGCACCAGACCTGAAGATGGTGGCAAAGTTCATCACCGAAAGCTCGTCTTTCGCCTACACAATTCAGCAGCGAACCCATGAAGATTATATTGCAGTGACAGCCAGGAAAGCCTTTGTTCACCTGTAACCATAATGTTAAACTCTGATACTGCAGTAGAATTTCATGATCTAGTATCAAGTACTTCTAAAGCCTGTAAAGATGAATATCCTTGTAATGTCTTTACTACAAATCACCTATCAGATACAGCTGATGTACATTAAAATTTGTAAAAATCGGCACATCAAAGAAAAACAGAACTGTAATTTTTTCAGAATTTCTCAAAGGCTACAGATTAAGAGACATCACACAATCTGCTACATTTTCTCATACTATATCATTCACATGCTCAAACTGCAAACAAAATTTGTCACTAAAAATAATTACTATAGAAAAATGCTTTTATTCTGCAGTAATGTTAGCCTATGTAAGAGAGACTGGTGGAGGTTCAAATTCTGTTGCTAGTAACTCTGGCCATCATAAACGTAGTCTTTAGATATTTCCCCCCGCTTACCCAATTCATTCCGTGTAATGAAACAGTCAGTTTCTTAAGCATTTTTGGTTTTTTTTATGGTTTCTGCTGTTTGTTTCATTATTTTTCTCATGTAAGTAGCAATATAGAGTTACCATAGAGGTGTTTTTTTTCAATTCTGGTAGATCAAAGAGTTAGTCGTCTCAGAGAATCACATCCTCCAGCTATGCTATTTGCTGGCTCATTTGAAAGTATCTTTCAATGGCTAAATGAAATTAATGTGACATAATATGGACAATTAATGATAGTAGTTAATAGGCTTTCAGTACTGTGGACCAGCAATGACAAGTCATACAACTGCACTTGATGTGAGCTCATTATGTGCAGCCATTTAATTGATTAATTTATTAAAGAAATAATGGAAATGGAAACTCACAAGTCTACAGGTTGTTGATCTTGTAAGTGATGCAGTAAATTAGTCAATTTAACAAAGAATAAATTTATTCACTTAAGAATTAATTCATGACATTAACCAAAGGAAACAGCAATTTAATTTCATTCTGAACTTAGAAGAAGGCAAAATGCGTTTTTAGACTGTCCTATTAAATTTTAGTTTGTCTTTGAATTTAATGAAGTAAAGGCAAAAATATTTCTATCTTTTCTCTTAGCACACAATTCCTGTAATCTAAGGATACATTTTTAATGTGAAAACAGTTATGTCACTAAGCAAAAAGAGGCGGCTTAATGCCTCGTCAACGTTGAGGTCATTAGAAGTGGGATGGGACTGGGGACAAGGAACAAGAAGGAATTCGGCCATGGCCTTTTTTGTATGTAGCATACCGGCATTCGCTTGGAGTGATTTGGGGAAACCATGGAAAACCCAAATCTGGATGCCTGGACGGGGATTCGAACTGGTGTCCTCCCGAATGCGAGGCCAGAGCGTTAACCACTAAAGCAAAAAGAGGTTTTAATGATGTGAGAGTGCAACAAAATCTTCTTGGGTGTCCAGCCGGATGGTGATGTAAAAACACGACGTTTCAATGGCTGACTCTGCTGTCTTCATCAGGTATCTTGTAATTGTTCTCAGCTGACTGTCTCCACCTCCCAATGCTATCGACCAACCAGAGTAAGTGGGCCTTCCAGCTGAAGGTATAAAGGAGGTTCGATGGGTGGCCAAACATGTCGAGGCAGAGACAGTCAGCTGAGAGCAACAACAAGATACCTGACGAAGACAGCAGAGTCAGCAGTCGAAACGTCGTGTTTTTACACCACCATCCAGCTGGACACCCGAGAAGATTTTGTTGCAGGTTTTAATGAATTGTTAGATGTGAAACTAAGTGAAAGAACTGTGATTTAAACTTAATTATTCTTCTCTAACCTTGAGTGTGTGTGTGTGTTCTCGCTAGTAAATTAATCAATCATAAGAATCATGTCGCCACTTTTTTAAATAAAGGAGTAATAATTTTACTGCAACCAATAACATATTATTTTAATTTTGTGCCTCCAAATAATACTGGAAAACATGGAAATAACAAATACACTTAACATTACACAGAACCCCTTCAATTTATTGATAATACTACTTAATAATACTACCAATTACATAACATTTTAACTTAAATACTATGAGAAAATGGTTATAACCAACAGCATGCAGGAATAATCAAATAGAAAGCAACATATAAATATTAAACACACAATTTTGTGCTTCAATTAGTAACCTAATCACACATGGAAAATAATGTCTGCAATGCTTATTACAGTTTTTTTGTCACTGAGTTATCTTTCAAAATCTACCAAAAGAAATAACTATTTGCTCAATGAAACATCACCGTGTTTGCTGTAGGTTTCACAATTAGTCACCCTTGGACCAACAGTTTACTACTTTTGTTTACACCCATGTAAAAGACAAAGCAAACCTAAATATACAGTCTAACTAAAGGAATACAATTATTCTACAAAGAATGGCACTAGCAGCAACCAAGAAAATTATGTATCCATTTACAACAACAACTAAATAAAACTTTACCTTGCATACTATAACTAGCTAGGAGGATGGCTTGATTTACGTCACAGCTCATGCGTCCTTCAATTACATCTGCTTTCAATTGAAGAAAGTAGTGATACCTAAACAGAGACATGCAACTCTAACTCTTCATAAATAAAACTTATAAATTAATAATTACTGCTGGAGCAATAACCAAAAATATCACCTTGTCATTTCATCATGTATTAAGTTGACTCCAGAAACATAATACATGACCCGTAGTAGCAAATTTGGTTCCCGTGCATATTTATCCAGTTGCCTCTTAAGAGGTCTATCCATCTCCACCCAACGAAGTCGGGGTGGCTCATGTAATGACACATAGCGCAGACCAAAGAACTCTGGCTGTTGACAAATGTTCACCCAGATTAAACAACTTGAATTTCAGACACAAGCTGCATAATCGATATGTGAAGTGAGACATAATAATGAACAATTTCAAAATACAATTTCTCTACTATTTAACCTACCTGCTGCAAAGCAAGTCTCTGGCACACATTGTCTAAGCAGTCCCGACCACTGCTTTCAGATGATAATGTACATTCAATTGTTGTACCATCCAAGAGCTCCACACAAATGACGTACACTGATTTAGATGCCACATTATAATGACGGCTCTTCTTCAGTCTTAATTTGAAAGGCATAGTATACAACAGGCACTGCACATAAAAATAGTAATTAAGTCTGAAGTTTGACTAAATATTATTATTTATAAATAAATAAATATGACAAGAATGGATTGAGAAGAAACATTGAGAGTCAATATTAAAGGAAAGATAAAATACACCCTGATTGAAGGGATGTGGGAAGCAGTGACAAAAAACACTCCACAAACACAAAAAAAACATGATATTTTGGGCTATGCCCTTACTCTTGAAAATAGAAACATACGACTCGGCTTGCACATGTACCCGTGACCAACAAAGCCACATTGTGTTGACTGCAAGTGCCTGTTTTATGTGCTTATGGACTGTTTCTTGTAACTGCCGCACTCATCCCTTCAACTTTGGTGAGTGATGGGTGTATTTTATCTTTCCTTTCCATATTAATTAATAGAATAAATAAGAATTCAGTTGAGGTATAGGTCAAAGGCTGGTATGGCTTCTAGTGCCCTGTCTCATGCCAGACAGGACGATAAAATCTCGAGCAATGCCTCTCCAACAGTCTCATGGTGGCTCTACTAGCAAACTCTTCTCCCACATTCATAAAGGCACACGATCCCCGTGCACTCTGTGAAGAGTGTAACAAATAAGATTCAGTGAAAGGCAGGCCTTCTGAGTATTTTGGCTCAGGAAGGAAACCCTGACAAATAATCAGGAGCTTGTAACCTCTTATGGGGAAATACATATTCAAAACACTGCAAATAGAGATGAGAATACACACTGGATGGATGCTCTGATGGCAGGTTGTAAATGGAAATGAAAATGATTTTGGGTCACAGTAAAAGTAACAGTGTGTGTAACGGAATATAATTAACTAGACATGAACAAGAATTGGCACACATGCAGAATGAAGTGTAGGCACTGAAGTGATTACTGAAACAAAAATAATAATAATAATAATAATCTTGTGAACAATCATGATACACAACAGAGCAGCATCTGGATTGACAACATTGATAAATAAAAATGTCATATAATTGGATAAATGAAAGACTGATATATGCAATATTTCACATTTACAGATGGAACCTCTTGATAATAGGGATATATTCTCCAGAAGAAGGAAAGAGAGATGGGACATATACTTTTTACAGAGATAAATAATTACACAGTGGTAACTACCACATAGTTCTATTATAAATAAATCTACTGAAGAGATGGTACAAACAACAGAAAATTGATAAAAATGAAGCCTAAGACAAACGATGGAAGATGTACCTTCTAGAGAAAGAATTCATATGATATTTACTTCACAATTCAGCAATAGAAAAAGAAGAATTAACCCCACCAAAACATGACATTGAAGAAAAATGGAATAGTACTAAGAACAGTGTTGAAAAATAGTTGCTAAAGCTCTTGGACACTGGAGAACACAAACCAAGAAATTAAAGAAGTAGTATTAAAATAGAATCAAAGCTTACATAGAAATGTTACCTAAGCAAAGACAGGGAGTTTGAACAAAAATTTGTCCAACATGGCTAAGTAAAGCAATCAGTAAGACAGTCTGCATTCATAAACCTCAAATATTGAAAGAAATACGCACGGGAGCAAAAAAAAACAGAGTACAAAATATTGAAACACTTCAACAGCCAAATTAAGGATACAGCAAATATTGTGGTAATAGACAATAAGCAGTGTCTGAAATACAACAAAAACCTATGTACACCAAAGAAGAACAAATAAAAGCTGAGAAATAAAAAATGGTGTTACTGATAATATAAAAGAAGAAAAGTTATAAGAACACTAGAAAATAATAATAAAAAAGTAATCACATTAACACGGAATTACTTAAATACTTACTAAATAAAATGAATGAAAGATTTACAAGCTTCATAAACATGCCAAAAATGTATAATAACTAATAAGTGGAAACAAAGGTGCTACCTATTTTCAAGATATGAGATGCTCAAATTGTGAAAATTATAGAGGTAAATGTTTAATATAGCATACAAATTTCACTCCAAAATTATTATGAAAAGAGTAAGGAAATAGCAGAAGCTGTCATGGTGGAAAAACTAGAACAGTTCTGGAAAGGATGTAGCTGCTCTAATAATATATTTAGTATGAAAAATTAATTGAGAAACATCGAGATACAATGAAATAACCATCCACAATCTTCACTAATTTTATTAAAGCCTTCGACAGAGTTAGATGCAGCAAGCTTCTTCATGTACTAGATAGAAGTGATTTCCCCAAATCCCTTATAGAATTTTGCATAAACGATCACATATAACAACTGCAGGTATCAAAAATGAAAAGTTTAATATTATTTTAGATTTAAGGCAGGGATGATGTCTATCATCCACGCTTTTTAGTATACATATATTCAAATGCGTAGGTAAGGGAGTCGGGGATTGAAATAAATTACCAAGAGAGATGATGAATAATTTACCAAAAATGCTGCAAGAATTTAAAGTTGAAATATGTAGTGGGTAAAAGAAGGCAGCTGTAGTATAGGGAAAAAATGAGTGTGTAGGGAAATTGCCACCAGAGTGTGCACTCCATCACAAATAAACAAAAGATTCTAGACAGAAAATTAAGCCAAATTAGGATAGAGGAAGAAACCACCACTTATCACAGTTGATGACAGGATGGTATCGACACACAAAAAAAACACTGTAATTTTCAGGTGTATATCCTTCATCATCAGAAGAGCATGTTTTGTATAGGGTGGGAGTGCATGGCGTTCACCTTAATTCAACTTGCAGATATCTTGTACCGATAGGAAAAACATATAAAAGCTATAATTATCCTTTGTCATCAGAAGAATATGTATATAGGGTGGGAGTGCATGGCATTTACCTTAATCTAACTTGGAGATATCTTGCACCAATAGGAAAAACATTTCAAAATTATAATAAATGACAAAACAGTTGGACAAGTAATTTTTATAAAACACATACAATGGAATGTATTACATTTTGACAAAGTAGGTATTCGGGGAAAAAAAAAGAAGATTTAAAATGATAAACAGAATTATTGAAAACACACTATAAAAGAAAGCAAGGAAGGGAAAAATGTTAAAACTATTTGAAGTAACTTCAATGAGAACAATCCTGAATGGAAGTGAAACATGGGTCAGACAAAAAACGACACATTAATGAATCAAAGTGCAGATACCAATTTCTTAAGATACATATCAGGATGAAACAAATCGAGATAGGAAATGCAATGGTAACAGCTACAATGATAATCCAAAAAATATTGGATGAAACTGGAAATCGCATGTTACATAATGGGATTCCCAAAAATACTCTACAAATATAAACCACTGGGATGACAAAATGTGGGACAGCCAAATAGAATGAATGGATCTAGATAATCTCTAAATAGAGGTTTAACAGACAGGAGCCTAAAATGTGAAGAAGAAGGAATCCAGAGATTGTAGAATGGACTGTCATCATCAGAAAATATATTTTCTAGGGTTTGAAAACATGGATACAGAACAATGGCTGCACTAATAATCAAAGCATTTAATTACACAGACCAGTCACATTAATGTGACCACCGCCTGCTTTCGACGTCAACGTGAAATAACCAATCACAGAAGGCAGGTGGCAGCACATTATAGTGGAGTGTATATAAAGGATGACCTAGGGCAGCGGAAAGCATTCCAATCGTTGGCGTAACGCAGAAATGTAGTGATTTATCTGACGTCCAAAAGGGCATGATTATTGGTTTTCGGGATAAGGGTGGAAGCATTTCGGAAACGGCTAATTTTGTGAACTGTTCACGTGCTGCCATGGTGAAAGTATACCGTGCATGGCAAAATGGCACTATTCAAAATCAGCGGCGTGGAACATGTGGTACACCACGGGCTATAGATGACAGAGGTGAACAAAGGCTACAGAGATGCGTTCGGGCAAATAGACATGCAACTGTTGAGCAACTGACCGCCCAGATGAACCAAGGGGCTACCAAGAGTGTATCCTCAACAACGGTTCAGCGAACGTTGCTGCGCATGGGCCTCCGCAGCAGACGCCTGGTTAATGCACCTATGCTGGCTGCTGTTCATCGGCGACGAAGGCTGGAATTTGCACGCCAGTACCACAACTGGACGTACACAGAGTGGCGACAGGTGGCTTTTTTCCGATGAATCATGTTTTATGCTCCATCGGACAGATGGACGTTGGCGTATACGGCGTGAGATGTCTGAAAGCAAACACCCTGCAACAATTGCCGGGGTGGAGGAGGGAGCATTATGGTTTGAGGAATGTTTTCCTGGCATTCACTGGGTGAACTCATCATTGTGGAAGGCACGATGGATCAGCACAAGTAGATATCTGTCCTTGCGGACCATGTCCACCCCTACATGCAAATAATTTTTCCTCAGAATGATGGCATCTACCAGCAGGACAATGCGAGGTGTCATACAGCTGACAGTGTATGTGCGTGGTTCGAAGAGCACCAGGATGAGTTTAACTTACCCCCCGGGCCAGCAAACTCACCAGATTTAAACCCAATCGAGAATCTGTGGGACAACCTCGATCAGGTTGTTCGCGCCATGGATCCTCAACTGCGTACTCTAGCGCAGCTGCCCACGGCACTGGAGTCGGCATGGCTCAACATCCCAGTGAACACCTTCAGAAACCTAATTGACTCTCTTCCTGCACGCCTCGCAGCGGTCCGCTCTGCCAAAGGTGGTTATTCTGGTGTTTGAGAGGTGGTCACATTAATGTGATTGGACTGTGTATTTTTAATTGCTTATGACTTTACATATCAACAATTCCGAGGACATCAGAGGCGAGAAAGAACTGGGAGCAAAGAACAGGAAGGAATTTGGCCATGGACTTTTGAAGGAACCATCCCAGCATTTGCCTGGGGAAAGCATGAAGCAATTTATTTTGAAATTTTAATTTCTTAAATCAACATATAATACATACATCTCCTTGCAGCATGTAGTCTACAAAGGATTTTACTAATCCGTCATATGTTTAAAATTCACAACTTTTTTTTAGCTAAACATACAAAACAGACAGCTGGAGTATGTGTTAAACATTTCATAATATCATCATCAGACAAACAATGTGTGGTATTAAAGAATACAATCAATTTGAACAGTTAGTATCAGTTGGTGGGTAATATTCATATTTTAGAGGCAGAAGGTTTGAAAGACATGAAGTGAAAAATACAAACAAAAAAATAAATAAATAAAAAATCTCGTCTGACAACACTCAGAATTCTGTAGCAAAATACTGTATCCATACCACACTACAAATTACTGAAGAAGGCAGCAGAAAAAATTACAGTTGTAAACCATAACTGGTTTCTACATTTCCAACCAGAGATTTAATTCATACTGAAGACAGAAATGTAAGTCATAAGGTCCTGTTCCAAAAAAAGACTCATCATGCACAAATTCCTTCTGACGATACTTTACATATGCTTCCCTAAGTCTTCCCAACAGGAAATATATATTCATCCATAAATTTCAATGCAAAAACATACTTGAAAGCACTCAAAGTTTCCCGGATTACAATAAAACTGTAGCTTTGGGAAGTTCACATGTCCATATGTAAAAAATCTGTCTATCAGAATCATTGCATGAGTCAGTTCCCACAACACCAAAAAAGTTTAATAAATGCTTCACAAGGCAGATATGTGTCATATCTATAAACATGAACATAAGCTTGAGAATTTGCACCTTCCCCACAATCATATATTTATGCATCAGGGGAGGAACAATATTACATATAGAGAAAATGAGAGTATTAGGTCTGAAACTAAAATGAGTGATTATAATTAGCTAAACATTTGAGCACAGGAAGGCCTGAAAATTACCAACTTTGAAACACAACTTTTAATCAAAAGGGGCTATCCTCATTTGTGCCTAGCATGGAGAAATGTGGGGATGGAGCTGCCATCTTGGCATCAAAATGCTTCTATATTCAGTACGCATCAAGCGGTCATAGCGCGTGGACTGTGATTTTTCTACTTTGTTCTTTGTTGTGAATTATTGAAATGCGCACATCAATAGAATACCCCACAATTTCTTATTTGCGTACAGTGGTTAGGTTTTTACTGCCAAAAAAGACCTCAAACCAATTTAAATTCATCGGCAACTTCGTGAGGTATATGGAGACAGAATAATGAGCAAATTTTAAGTGAGGCAGTGGTGCATTCAGTTTAAAAATGGCCACACCAATGCTCATGATGAGTATTGCAGTGGTCAGCCTAGCATTCTGACTGATGAACTGACAGTGAAAATCAGTGATAAAATTTATGAAAATCACTGCTTTATGATTACAGAATTCTCATTTAATTTCTTCCAAATTTCACATACTTTGTGAAATGGTATCAGGAAGTTTGGCTATCACAGGTTTTGTGCAAGATAGGTGCCAAACTCTCTGTTAGCTTGGACCAATCAAGCTCTTCTATTTGAAAACAATCCAGTGACTTTAAGTCAGTGGTAGCTACATTAGCCTGTAAGGCAGCAAACAGAATAATTGATCAAAATCTAAGCAGACTTTGTTTAGCATAAGAAGATATTTTGAATTTCATGTTTCCTGAAGAATGTGCTGAGGCAGATGCCTGTGTGTTTGCAACCTGTTCAACACTGGTGACTGCATAGCACAGGATACTTGGTGCCTTGGGATGTTTTTTTTTTTTTCTTTCAAAATAATGAGAATACGAGGACATGGCTATGAAATTATGGTATTGTAATCAGTTCTTAATACTTGTGTAGGGGTGTAACGTAGACTATCCTCCTAGCAGTACACCCTGGGCAATGTGCTTGCACGGCTAAATAGCCTCCACATTCGGCCTGCCAGACAATCCTGTGGGATGTCCTGGCAACCAGAGCACAGTAATCCTAATGTCACCTAACGGTTCTTATCAGAACCAAAAGGCAAGAACCCTTGGACCTTCACTAAGGGTTTGCCAACTTAACATGGAAGGAATAAGCCAATCAAAAAACAAATGCCTTTCAAAGTTATTGCTTGACCACAACGTCGATATAGCCTGCGTTCAAGAAACCCACACCCAGGATGATTTGCAGCTGAGTCTGAGAGGAAAAGTACAAGGCTACAAAATCTTAGGTGCTACTCATCATCAAAATTACGGTTGCGCAACATATGTGTGAAATACTGTTACCAATACTTGCCTCGTCTCAGCATGCAGCAAAAATAACATCCACATTATTACCACGGTGGTGAACAACATTAAAATTATTAATGTGTATAAACCCCCTTCCATTTCATGGCCGAGTGAAGTTCTACCAGAGTCTCGACATCCCGTTATGTATATTGGCGACTTCAACAGCCACCATACAGATTGGAAGTACACAGAAAACAACCAGGATGGAATCAGGCTAGAGGAATGGGCGACCGCAAATAATATGAACTTAGTTTTTAATCCGAAAGACGCAGGTACTTTTAAATCAGGAAGATGGAACACCGAAACCAACCCAGATCTATATTTTGTCTCACGTGACGATCAAAGCCACCCTTCACCAACTACAAGACGAGTCCTACAAGCCTATCCACATAGTCAACACCGACTAGTCTTGCTAGAAGTTGGTCTAACAATTCCCATAATTAGATCTTCGCCTTTACCTAGATGGAACTTTGGAAAAGCAAAGTGGGAAGAATTTGCCGGTAACCTGGATAAAAACCTAAGATGGATACCTCCATTAGCAAAAAAATATAACAGATTTGTCAGAGTAGCCATAATGACAGCTAAAAATTCTATTCCTAGAGGCTTTAGAAAAGAATGTATCCCATGTTGGAATGAAACATGCGAAATGCTATACGATGATTTCCAACAGAACGGGTGTACAGAAGCAGCCGACAAGCTGCTGCAGAACCTGGACAATGCCTGTAACCTCAAATGGAATGATATGGTGCAAACCTTGAATTTCAAGAAGTCTAGCCAGAAAGCATGGAGCCTCCTCAAAAAGCTAGGTGGAACCCCACATAACTCTCAAGCAAAGCATCAGGTCACTCCAGACCAAATATCAAGTCGACTTGCCAACATTTCTAGAGTGAGCGCCGATAAAGATCATACTTGGAAAGTGAAAAAAACAATTGTTCCATCTAAAAATATTGTACTCTTCCTCAACCAACCTCTCATCTCCTGTCACCGATATAGAGGTGGCAAGGGCCATCAAACAAATGAAGAATGGGAAGGCTCCAGGTTTTGACGAAGTTCACCCAGAGTTCCTCACACACTGTGGAAAACATACCAAAAAATGGTTGGCCCACTTCTTTACTAACATATTACAGACAAGTGTCAATCCTGCAGAGTTTAAACGGGCAAAGATCATAGTCATTGTGAAGCCTGGAAAAAGCCCTGAAGTTCCAGAGAATTTTAGACCTATTTCAGTGCTAAGTACTACTTACAAGCTATTTGAAAGGAACATCTACAATAGAATCAGTCCAATTATTTTCGCAAAACTCCCAATTGAACAGGCAGGTTTTAGACCTGCAAGAAACTGCGAGGATCAGGTCATGGCAACTCACATAGAAGCAGGATTCGAGAGACGATTGAAGACTGGTGCTGTATTTGTTGACCTTACTGCAGCCTACGATACAGTGTGGCGAGAGGGCGTGGTATATAAACTGCTGAACATTTTGAAGTGCAAAAAAATCACTTGTCTGATCAATACTATGCTAGTTAACCGAACTTTCCAGGTTGTCTCAGACAATAAGATAAGCAAAGTAAGAAGAGTGAATAATGGTCTGCCTCAAGGATCAGTTCTTGCTCCACTTCTTTTTAATGTTTATATTTCTGACATTCCTCAAACAGAATCCAGACAGTTCTCTTATGCTGACGATCTGGCAGTAGTACAACAATCTGATAACGTTCAGCAAATTGAAAATAGCTTAACAGCAGCCCTCAAAACCCTGAGCAACTATTTTAGGAAATGGCGTCTCGTGCCCAGTTCCAGCAAGATGTAAACAAGCATCTTCCATCTTAACAATCGGGCGGCGAATCTCTCACTTGACGTTCTTCTTGGTGGCACTCCCCTCTGACACAATCCCTTCCCCAAGTATTTGGGGGTCGTAATGGATCGCACCTTGTCGTACAATAAACATCTAAACAACCTTGCAGCAAAACTAAGAACCAGGAATAATATTCTGCAGAAGTTAACTGGCACCTCCTGGGGAGCATCCGCCTCCACACTACGCACGTCAGCACTGAGCCTAGTGTATTCTGCAACTGAGTACTGCTCATCTGTCTGGATAAATAGCACCCACGTCAAAAAGATCGACACAGTTTTGAACCAGACAATGCGAATAATTAGCGGATGTATCAAGACCACTCCACTGTACTGGCTACCCGTTTTGAGTAACATCGAACCACCTACAATAAGACGACACAATCTCATAATTGCCCAATATAATAAGATCTGTCATAACTTGGATCTGCCCATCCATGATGACATGGATAATCAGTTTGAAAGACTTAAATCAAGAAATTTAAGTGTAAAAGCTGTAAAGGCCGCCACACACGAGCAGTCCATCTGGTGCCAGGCCATTTCGCACCATTCCATTTAGACTCGGTCCAAACGAGGGGGTCACACACGACAGAGCCGCGCCAAGCCAGGCCAGTGCGTGCCTACAACTTTCGCCAATCTGGCTCTGGCAGTGTAGGAGCTAGCACTTTTGCCCGGCTTTTTAAGGGTCACCCGTTCGAGGCCGCCCTGGGGCTTGGTTGGTATTATTTAGTGTTGTTTTGCCTTCAAAAATGTGTCCCAAAATTACATGAAAGAAGCCTGATACAATATTTAGTACAATATAAACTAGAGCTGGCTAAATGATCGCAAGGCCTTTTTTCGCTAGGTTATGGAAAGTTTTTTTTTTTTTTTTAAAAAATCAGCAGTCATTTAAAACTATTTTTTTCTCTTATATTTTATTTTACAGCGAAAAAATGAAATGCTTCTTAAATGAATTCTTAAAAACAATTGTCTTAAACGATGAAAATTAGTAAAAACGTATAAAATACAAAATACAGTGGTGTAAGTCAATTTTCCTTGTTTTAGAAATTAACATAATGCAAAAAATACTGTAATAAATTCTGGAACATAGATGTTGTAATATATTCATTTTAGTGATGTCACCTGGAATCAAATTTAACACCAAGGTTATAATTGAATAAAGTCTATAAAATGGTTACATTTTACTGCTGACAAAAGTGACAAACTAGTGTTTATTAAAAAACCGAACGAACACACTAGGGTGTATGACTTACACCGGTGTATTTATAACCAAAACTGATATATAGTGAGATTGCGTAATGTATCTTGAATTGTAAGAAAGAAGATCTTGAATTGTTTCTTTAGAATCAATTATGTCTTTAGAAATCCTATTCGGAATCTTTATTTGAAGCCGCGGCCAAAGCTCATATTTTCGAAATTTCAGAACTGTTTTTGGCGTTGCACTATTCGCTATTAATACTGATTTTTCTTTTTTAAATCTCTGTGTACAAGAATGAAAGGACTAGGGTGAAAACGACAAACAAATGAAATTCTATGAATTTATTAGCCGTTCTAAACTAACTATTGGGTTTAATCTATAGATATAATAAAACTATAAACGGGAAAGTCTGCACACATGAGATATTCTTTAAAAAATGAGTTTGGTTACTATTAACGTGCTACAGGAAAGAATGAGGTGTGTTTTTTTTTATGTGTGTCTGTCTGAAAATTATGAACAGGATTAAAGAAAAAAATATCTGTCAAATTTTGACTGGGTTTAGCTTAATGTACAGTCCGTGGTTCCGCGAGTTAAATAAGGCAAGTTTCATTTTTATGTGAAGTTGAAAAGCTGAGATATTTTAGACAAAAGTGTCTACAAATTAGTGTCCACTTTTCGTTGCATGGGTTATCCCACTCCAGTCGTGGTGGGGATAGTCTACCAGACCCTCGGCTACCTGGCTCGGCGCGATGGATTTTGGAGCGGCCAAAAATCTAACTTGGCCAGCCGAGCCACGCCAGTCCGTCCGAGCTCCCACACTCACGACAAGTTATGGATCGGCGCAAGGACATTTGGCCTGTTGGCTCATCTGTATGTGGCGGCCTTAAAACAGATTATATCTGATAATTTTAATGGGAGAGAAGCTTGGAAATTGGAGTGGATAGCCTCAGCCCCACCAGAATGGCACTCCCTGTTTGACAGTCAACAAGCACTAAAGGGACTCAACCTGCCTCGCAAGACCTGGGTAGCTCTTAACAGAGTTAGGTCTGGTCATGGCAGATCTGCTTCATCTTTGTGCAGATGGGGAATGAGAGATACACCGAGATGTGATTGTGGTGAGGAAACGCAAACCATCCGACTCCCACTTCGAGCCTTCAGGGGATCACCGATAGATTTTATTAATATATCAAATGAAGCTTTAGATTGGCTACACCATGTTAATTTTGAATTTTAATTGTAATTTAATCTTAAATTGTATTATTTTTGTGCAATGGCCATAAGCTAAATACTTGTGTAAAATATCAAATACTTCTGACATCAGGAAGGAGTGGGTGAAAACTGAATTGAAAGATTCCACTAGATTCATGCCTACCAGCATACAGGTCAAGCTAATAAAAGCACTTTAAAAATACATTCCCTGCATCATGATTTAGATAGAATGGAGGAACAAAAAACAAAACAAAACAAAAATTATACTTAAGATTATTTCTGACTTAATTCTAAAGGTCAACAATTTAGCCTTGATGGGGAATGAATAGCTGAAATACACTAACATGAAATTCAAATCAAACTATTACATTAGGGAAAAAATAAGACATTTGCTACAATTTGGCACAGATCTTAAAATGTCTGAAATAAAAACAATTAAATACAAGATATTAAAAGTAGAGAAAAATTTAGGTTGACTCTTGTATTAGTACTTGAGTTATCATGTGAATGAAAAGCTGAGAGAAGCATGCATATGTGAAAACTATTTCAAGTGACCGCAAAAACATACAGATTCATTAAGAAGAAGAAAACAGAAAAATATGCTACCTCAGTAATTACAATGCAAAAATGTTAGTTCATACCAGAAACCCTATGTTCTTTCACGTGGGTAATAATATTTTGTGAAAGATATGCTGTCGTGGACAGTGGTCCAATATGGGCATACCGAGAAGGAATTTTGTGATTGATTTGAAATTTGTCACACACATTTCCTGAGGACATATCATTTGAGAAAAAGTGTACAAGAAAGCAAAAAGAAATGTACCTTACACGTGATGCCACACAACAGCATTACTAGCACAGTTCAGCCACCACTTCTAATCATGTTTGACAGCAACAATAGTATCTGCATTATGCAGCAATGAATGCATTCCTGTGCCACGTGTAATAAAGCGTGTTTGTTGCTTAGTAACATGTATGCAATCTCACACATTTTTTATTTATTTTACATCATTAGTGTATATTTCATGGCTTTAATATGCATATTTTCTTAAATAATACTGCTCTGTGATCTGAAATTTGATATACACACATTTCTTAGGCAGCATTATTTATGAAAATGTGCTTACTAAAGCCATGAAATGTATACTAATTGAATAAAACAGCCAAACCATCTAAGATAAGTGGTGCCTGATATAGGACGTTTTAGTACTACTTTCAAATACCCAAAGCTATTGCAACATAATGGGTGACGAATTTTTTAATTGACAAATTAAGCTCATTTGAATTTCGGGCAGTAATATACTGGTGTGGTTGTTAGGTTGTAATGCAGCCTGGACCAGTATGAAAAAGCACACACTTTGTTACACCACAAGACCCAAGAAATTTAGTTTTCATTGATAACTTAAACTCTTGGTTTTTGTACAGCAATATATTAATAAGTTGTAATGTAACCCTAAACCAGAATGAAAAAGCATGCTCATACTTATAACACAAGACATGATGCATTGTTTTCACTGATAACTTACGCTTGCTTGATTTTCACGCAGCAATATAACCGCCTGGTTGTTAGATTGGAATGAAGCCTGGACCGCTGAATTACACTCGTTATATATATATATATATTTTAACTGCTTTACGTCTCTCTCACAGCGAGGTCTTTAGAGGCGGGAAAGGATGGGGGGGGGGGGCAAGGAATGGGAAGGAATTCGGCAATGGCATTTTGAAGGAAGCATCCCGGCATTTGCCTGGAGTGATTTGGGAAACCATGGAAAACACTCGTTATAATGACATAACAATATATTCATAAGGTATCATGAAAACTTGCCAGCGAATTTACATTCATTGCTGTAGAGTACAGATACACAGATACTATCGCTGCCATCAAATATGTGATTAGAAATGGCAGCAGAAGTGCACTAGTAAAGATGTGGCATCACATCTAAGGCAAGTTTCTTTTTGCTTTCGTGAATCCTTTTTCTTGAAAGATATGTCCTCAGCAACATTTGTGACAAATTTCAAACCAAATGCACAAATTCTTTTCAGTACACCCATATTGGACCTTTACTCTGTCTTGAATTAATTCTTCAAATTAAATAAAAGCTAAATTGCACGACACATAAAGCTGTGCTATTCAATCCAATACAAGATATGATCACTGAATCAATAGTATACACACTTTAAATAGTGTATATAACAATAATTCCATGCATGTGGTCTTCCTTCACCTACAAGACTGACTGCCATGACAGATTGTGGCACTATCTTTGTTTCATACAGTTGATGTTGAAGAAAGTTGTTCTAAAGGTATTTTATAATTCAATATTACCAGAATGTTAATGGTGAAATATAAACGCAAAGTACAAGTCACTAATGAAGAATTTCATAAAGATTGAATACTTTGTTCTACATGGAAGGAAACATTCTATATTTACTTAATGTTAGACTGAACAAAATGTAATTTATCATTTGACTGCAATGCAGTTTACATGACAGTGGTAATTTCCCTAAACAACTACTTTTGCACCATGCGAATTTTTACTTTAAATTCTTTTACTGTTTGCCATAAACTGTTCAGTGCCTGTGTTTAAAATTTGTTTCAGTCACCGAGTCCATTTCATACTAATGAAAACTTATTCCTTAAATCAAATGTAAATTTAGGCCTGCGCTTCCCTTCCACATACTACTACTAATTCTAATAACTCAAAATTTCTGACAGAGAACCAGTTTCAGGAAAATACAAAAATTGCTAAATTACTTTTCAAAACTCGATTCTGCGATATTTTATTTATATATTGTCAACAAAAAGAATCCCTAAGTACCAAATTTCCATTATTTTGGCATCAGCATGGGCTTTTATAGCACAATTACAATCAATATACACATATAAAAAGAATTACACAAAGGAATCGATACATAATCAAAACAATTCAAACATTGTTTGCGTGTGATTTTGAACATTAGATGATAAGCTGACATCAAGATAATTTCTAATAGTACTAAATGAATAAATTTAAAAGTAAACAAATGAGATAAAATTATGTACCTGTAAGATGAATTACGTTAAATTAATAGAATTTTAAAACACAAAACCGAATACGGAAGTCCATTTTTTCTACGGTATTTTTCATTGACGTTTAACCACAATACTTCTCATCTTGATATCAAAAACCAAAACAAATAACAAAAATGAGTAGAAAAACAGAAGGCATCGATTGTATTACAACGAAATACTGTAGCGGTGACAAATTTTGAACACAACTGATTTATCAGGTCATAGCACCCAATGGAGACAATAAACCGGCGGTTCTTCGTAGATAAAGAAATTCAAAACCCTACAACCACAATCCAGCTACACAGTACACACCACGCTGTGCCATGTTGACAAACATTGCCGCCACAGATATAAAATACATCAAGAGTATCAATTTACAACTATCATCTATGGGCAAAATAGCTTACGAAAAGATTAGAGAATAAAATCAAAAAGTCACTCTCGTCATAAAGCCCCACCAAAATAGCTATTAACAACACATCGAAGGGAGGGATATGACTTAAAGAAAATTACAAATAATAATGACACACCGTTAGGTATGCACTCCATCGTAATTAATTAATAACAATATAGTGTAAACAATAAAAAATGTAAGGATGACGGAGAAATATTAGCGCTGAATATTACTGAATTCTGATACAAAAATTAAAGTGTTATGATACAGATGGAATTGCTAATAAATGACTTAGTTCTCACCTTCTGAATATTGAGCAAAAAGTGTTACTGGAACATTTTAATGCTGCCTTATGTGGTTCACTGTTTTCCGAGTGGGGATTTATTAGATGTGGAGAACCCCGGGGATATTCGGACACTATTGTTTTTAATATATACAAGTGATTTACCCATTTTAATCTAAAAACTCAAAATTTGTCCAATTTGTAGGTGACACAAGCATAGGAATTAAAAATATTTTAGATTTATCTACAAAACATATTTCATATTATGTCTTTGATCTTATTAATAATTGCTTTACAGCTAATGGCTTGTGTTTAAACATTGATAACACTTAATACATGCAGTTTAGTACATCGCACAGATTAACACCAGACATAGACATAAAATCTGCAGGAGAGTTAATTTGATAGGTAGAAAATGTGAAAATTATCTGACTTGGGGCCAGATCATAAAGTCTGCAGTATTTTCAAACCAAGTGCAGATCTTGGAAGTGTTGTAGCAAATGTGGAAGACCTAGAGAAAGATTTCTCAGAGGAAGATTGTATTGTAATTGTGGGGTGCAACAGGAAATAGTCTTGATAAAGACTTCAATTATTCAATTAATGAAGACACTGCTAACATTTCCAGGAAAATGAATGCATTATATTGTATTGTATACACGTCAGACGAATGAGGGATTTGTGGCTTTGCTTGAGCGTTATGATAAACCCTGGATGTGGCATAACATTAGGCCTATAAAATGCATCGTTGGAAAGGGTTCTCTGGTAGCCAGCAAATTCACACATCCGTTTGATAGATGTGGTAGGGACAGCTATAAGCGCCATGGAATCCATCTGAATTTCATATGTAAAAGGAAACTTTCGCGTCTTATTGCTGATGTGAACAGGGGATGCCAGGTGAGTGAAAGAAGTATTCCTGTTATATATATAAGTGGTGTTAAGTGGCGGCCTTTTTTTGGGTAAATAAATTAAATGTATTAAGATGTCTTAAGGAAATTAACGTCTCTGTTGATTAAAAGTTATTGAAATTAGAAATTCCAACCGACATACCAGTATGTACTAATGAAGTAAACATTTCAGATTCATTGAATCAAAGTGTTCAGATCACTATTCTCCATCAAAACATAAGAGGAATATTTAGTAAAATTGATGACATTACTTTATGCCTGGAAGAGATTAAAAATTCCAAAACTTTTGCATATCTAAACATCATTTGTATGACACAGCTGTCCATCCCAAATTATAAACTAAGCTCTCATTTCTGTAGATGTAAAATGGAGAAATGGGGAGTTGCCATTTTTGATTCTAATAATATTCAATGCAACACTGTAGTTGAAAGTAAGTATTGTATAGAACAACAGTTTGAATGCTGTGTTACAAAACTGGAATATGGTAAGGAAAAGCATATAGCAATAGCAATTTACAGGGCCCCCTCAGGAAGTTAGACTGTTTTTATCTCAGTTAGAGTCTTTGCTACGATGTTTCACAAATAGTTTTATGTGGAGATTTTAATGTTGAGTTTCTCAATCACAGCAATGAGAGACTAGATATGGAAGCCTTGATGTTGTCTTTTAACTTAATGATACGTGTAAATTTCCCGATAAGAACACAAAATAATAGCAGGACTGCAATTGATAATTTTTTATGGATATTTCTCAGTGCTGTAATTAAAACATACTACCAGTAATAAATGGTATCTCAGATCATGATGCCCAGCTGTTATGTATAAAGTCCAGAAACACAGTTAAACAGATAATAAAAAGCTGGGTATATCGAAGAAATATTAATGATAACAATATAAAACATTTCATAGAGTCCTTAAATAATAAACACTGGTCAGTAGTGTACACTGCACAGGGTGTTAATGCAAAATTTGATTCCTTTCTTAGAATATTTCTAACACATTTCGAAGGAATTAAAAAAAAAATGAAAGTTGTCAACGCTCCAAACAGTGAACTGGGTAAGGGATGGATAACAAAGGGTGTTAGAGATCTAGTAAATCAAAAAGGGACCTTTAATTAAAAGTAAGAGAATCAGATAACTATACACTGAAAGCTCATTATAAACTTTATTCTAAAATACTAAGAAATATAATAAGAAAGGCCAAGTACAAGTATATATCAGAGAAAATATAGAATTTAGGCAATAAAATGAAAACTGTATGTATAAAAAAAAACTGAAACAGAAAAATAGGTAAATCACTTTAAAGATCTAAAATGGAACAATATGAATCTGTGTATAGTGAAGTAGGGGAAGTTTGTGAATTATTTACAAACATTTTACTTCAGCTGAAGAGAAATTAGGTATAGAAAAGCAATCCCCACATAGTGTCCTAAGGCTTCTTCAGACTGCTTTCCCAAATAGATTTGCGGAGATGCAATTGTTACCAGTAACAGTCTCAGAAATAAATAACCTCATGAAACAATTAAAACTGGAAAATTCTTTCAGCTATGGCAATATTTCAAGTTAATTACTGGAAAGATGTTCAGATTGTATCAATCATGCACTTGCCCACATTTGTAATGTTTGTAATGATTCCTTAATACAAGATGTGTTTCCAAATAGACTAAATTATGCAGTTTAAAAACAGTTGTTTAAAAAAGGAGAAACAACATGTGTTGATAACTATCGTCCCATTTAATTACTTTCAGGATTCTCAAAGATTTTTGAAAAATTCATGTATCGTAAAGTAATAAAACATGTTATACAATATAATATCCTCACTAACTCACAATTTGGGTTCCAAAAAGGATCATCCATAGAAATGGCTATATATTCATTTTTAAATAACACATTTGAGGAACTGAATAATAAGATGACCCCTGCTGGAATATTTTGCATTTGACTGTGTAAATCATGAATTACTTTTGAAAAAATACTATGGTATTTATGGAACTGCAGGTAAATGATTTAAATCATACATGGAAAGCCGAATACAAAAAGTTTCCATTTTTTGTTCTAAAATAATTAAAGATGCTTCATCAGACTGGGAGAAAATAAAACATGGAATTCCACAAGGCTCTGTCCTAGGACCCCTCCTCTTTTTGTTATACACCAATGATCTTCCTGGAAACTTATGTGACAATGTTAAGAGTGTTTTATTTGCAGATGACACTATCCTGACTGTGAGAAAAACACTAACAATAGTTTAGAATTTAGAATAAATGAAGTATACTTAGTGAAGTAGCAAATTGGTTTAAGGCACATTTATTAAATTTTGAAAAAAACCACATTCTATTAGGCTTAAAACAAAAAATTATGCGCAGCCGGATTTATATATCTTTATATATAAAGATGAATGTATGTTTGTTTGTTTGTTCTTCATACAAATCCACAGTTTTTATCCGATCTCGATGAAACTTTGCACACTATCCTTTGAAACAAGGAGAAAAATACTGTCTACATTTGGTTGAAGAGTTATCTGTATAAATAACACATTTTGTCTCATAACTTCGAAATACGGCGATAGACAGACACGTTGGATATGGACGTCTCCGTACCGTGTTTCCATATATTGGAGTGGCAGCTCATTGGTTAAAGCGCTTTCTTACTAAAGTCGTGGTCTCCAATTCAAATATCCGTGGAGGCTAAGATTTTTAAAAATTGTTTTTCATCGTAAGAGTCAGGCCTGGGCCGTAGGTTATTCGGATTGAATTTTAAACTGTAGATATCACAAAGTTATGGGTGCAATCTGAGGCAATTCGTAGTTAGTCTTGCACAGTGGCGTAGCTAGCGTAGGTGACACCCGGGGCGGATATCGATGGTGTCACCCCTTGAAAACTTAAATCCAAAATTGAGTATTTTATATCATATTTTAGGTGTAAAATATGATATTAATTAAACATAATTAAATAAAAATTTATTGTTATTTACAAATAATAGTTAATAAAATTGTAAGATTAACAATATTTAAAAGATATACAAATAAAATAAAAACAATTGCTTTCACAATCCCCTCTTTCTAGCTTTAACAACTGCAAACCCGTAAATCACATTTTCGAAATTAAAAATTTGATTTATTTCATGATCAATAATCAATATGGCAAGATTTTAGCCACGTGTTGATCACTGGTGATCGAAAGTGGTTTTAGATCAATTTTAACTCCTCTGAAGATCGGGCCTCACTTGCCTGATACTGTTCCGCACCTACACGTTTCTTACTATTGGCGCTCACTCGGTCGAAGTTTGTCCAAAGAACACGGCATGTCGTCCGACACTCGGCCGACACGAGGCCATCATTGAATTGGTTTATGTTTTGACGGTGTGGACCAGTGTCGGTCTGCTGGATGTGGAGAACGCATAGAGAGAGTTCGGAAATTACCCTTCCCTTACAACCTAATGTTGTTTTCATGTTATTGTTGGTCTTAAAACAAGTGTATTTTTTTCATCCATGTTCATGAGATGTTCTTAACATGTAGGAATTGTTCTAGCATCTTCGGATTAATAAATCAAAACATTGCCAGATTTGAAGATCAATTTTAAGACCCACAAATATTGCAGCCGTGATCTGCAATTGTAACGGGGACCTTCCACACCCGAATCGCACGACGTAACCATACGCCATACTAATCTAGAAGTACTGAAAAATATGTATTCACACACATAAAAGTTGATTTGTGTTTTTTGATAGCAAAAATAGATGGTTTAGAAAAAAATATATTCATTGTATCATGTTTGCAAACTTATTTTTCATTACACCTACATTCAGACTGGTGACTCAAATGACTGCGTGCGGTTTGGATACTGAAGGTCCCAGTTCAAATCCCGGACTCGACTGTAATTTTTGCGGGCCTAAGAATTGACATTTACCTCTGGCAATGCTTTTATCTGTTAATACGAGGATTCTAGGACGCTCCGTGTTCGAATTTCACGTTAATCTATAGGTCTCCTTTCGAAGTTAGGTGACTACGATATACGTGCACTGCGAGTTTCCTAATAAGAAACTCTGACTAGAACTTTGAGATAACATGGAATTAATATTAAAAAAAATACTGAATGAATCGAAAAGAACCTCAAGCAAAACAAACACGTCAAGTGCGAAGTGATTGACATTTCATTGCGATTGCGTTGAAATATGCGAGAATCTTTCATTCCGGTACATTGTGGTAATGATTTGTTAATACTGCGCTGCAGGGCCGGATTAAGACAGCGCGGAGCCCGAAGCAAATGTGAATAAGAGGCCCTTGATTTTTGCCTCCCTGGGGAAAATTGTGGAGCTAAAAACAAAAAAGGTCGCCTATCTAGCCTAAGTGCAGGGCCCCCCAAGGAGGCGCGAGGCCCCCTAGAAGGCACGAGGCCCGTGGCATTTGCTACCTCCTGCTACGTGGTTAATCCGGTACTGCTGCGCTGGGATACTATTTTTGTACATAAAAGATCAACCAGATAAGTGATTACATGAGTCAGATAAAAAAGTATTTTAATGTACTTTCGTACCAAAACTGTGCAAAATTAAGTAAAGATATCAAACCTACCTGTCATCCCCAACACTGATTCCCTGTAACAATCACTTGAAAACGTTAAAGGAGACTAAAGACTGGGTAGGAACATGGGCGAGCTATGGAAAATTGTGGACGCGAGGGGGCGAGCTGCCACTCGGCCGACTGTCGTTGCGGTGACGGTACAGACCAGTATTGGCAAAATAGAGCTCGACCTTTACACGTAGCAACTGATACACACACTGGCGCAAATTAAAATCCCAACACCTATACGATGTTGTGATAAATGAATGAAATTTGGCCCCAAGTATGCCCACATGAAGAGTATTAAATGATTTAAAATTGTAAGTTTTACATGTAATAATATGAGAATTACGGTGCTATCTATTATGTAAATTGCTATTTTTTTATATTATTTTAACATACTAGTGGCGTACAGTGTGGTGTAACATGACACTTTGTTGTCCACGAGTTCTTGTTGGCTGAGTATGCCCATGCGAAGAGTGACAACTCTATACACTCAAATGTCTAACTGTGAGAGAGGTCGGAGAATTGACGTGTTTTAAAAAGATGCATCATATCGTGAAATCTCCCAAAGGATTGGCCGTAGTGCATTGTCAGTATACAGACTTGTTACACAGTGATGAAAGAAAGCTCTAATACTCCAGGTCTATACTGATGGATAACAGCACGTGAAGACCGCCAAATTGTGTGGGTGGCTGCTGCTGGCAAATGGTTGACTGCAGGCCAGAACCAAACAGTGCTTACAGAGAGAGTCACCCCCCCCCCCAGACGATTGAAAACCAATTGCTTGAAGCTGGAGTAAGCCCTCTGAACCCTATGCAATGTGTCCCATTAATCTGATTTCATTGCCAGCATCATCTAACTTTGCGTATTGCAAAACATAAAAGGACATGTGAATGGCGTACATTTGTGTTTACAGGCGAGTCTCGATTCTGTCTGTGGCAAAGTGACAATTCACGACATGTTCGGAGGCGTATTGGAAAACGGCTTTCCTGCTGTGGTTTCAGAACATCACACAAATGCAATCACCGGTGTCATTTTTTGGCGGCAATCAGTTTCGACAGCATGACTGAGTCGGCTGTTGTTGAAGGCACAGTGACAGCCCACCACTATGTGGACAGGGTACTGCATCTTATTGTGATACCCTTCATGTTCACCATTCAAATCGCATCTTACAACAAGATAATGCCCGTCCTCATATTGCGGCCATCGTTACACAAGCCTTGCAAGGAGTTTCGATCACAATTTGAACAGCACAGTCCCCAGATTTGTCCCCAATAGAGCATGTCTGGGATACCAGGAGTAGCACAAACTGCGCAATAACTGACTGCAAAAGACATGCAGGCGTAAAGAGAAATATCCCAAGAAGACATTCGAAACACTTGTTGATTCAATGTCGGCAAGAATCCACGAATGTATTGGTGCTCAAGTTGGACGCATTTCTTACTGAAAACTGTATCTAAAGGTAATAACTTATCCTGATCCATTTCCATTTGCTATCATTTCTTCTGGGTATGGCCCTGGATATATTTTCAAAGTTTCCTAAAATTTTACCATTCCTGTATGCATTGTGAGATTCTAATTTTTGCCAATGTAACTATAGGGCGACCATAATATTTCGCTATAAATTTTTTAAAAATCGAAAACTACCTCATCATTTGTTGTTGAAACGTTAACATAGGTTGTATTTAAATGACTTCGCAAGGGATATCGAGAGGAAAGTTAACAGAAGTGGCTTGATCCAAGTAGAAGCAATTCCAGACCCAGATGGGGTTCCATCAGTGCAAACCCAGAATCCGGGTCCCACAAGTCGTGAGACCCTGTATACTGTAGTCAGAGAAGCAACTCTACACTAAGTTCCTTCCTAAAAATAAAAAAATGAATGCAATATAAAAATAACGAATTTAAAAAAAAAAAAAAAAAAAAAAAAACGGCTTAGGTAATATAAGAACATTGCCTTTGCGATATCTGCCGTCTTTGCATGAAGTACTTCACAAGTGAAGTATTTTACTATCCGCCTAAGATACACGTAGCTACAGACTTCTAAATATGACATTGTATGCACTGAAGACCGTCTTCACGTGTTAATTTTACATTTCTAGCGCCGCTCTGTAGCATATAAATAAAAATGTTGTAAATGGCTTGAATGTTCGCTCAGTTTGATCAGGAACATAAGTTCGACATCCCTGTCGATTTAAGGAATACACCTGTATTCGGCAGGGGGGTTACCCATAGTATAAATTTTCTTCTTCTCTAAATTTATTATGGAAAATTCATAGACAATCATACGCTTATTTATTTCATCGCGATCATATTTGCATATTCTCGATCAGAAGAAAGCATAGCAAACTTACATGAACCTAGAATTTAAGTGCTTACTAATGTTACGATTTCGCTAGCAAGATACGCGGTTCCGACTTTTTTTTATTTATTTATTTAAATGGCTTTCGGCATTATCAGCCACACAGCCAAGTTCTTTGCGTTTTATCACAATTCACATTTCATTACTTTACAGTTCTATTTACATAGTTTAACAATTTACATTTCATTTCCTTTACAGTTTTAAATATATATAATTTACATTACAGTTCTACACACAACAGTTACGGTTCCGACTGTTTTAAACACAAGCTTTACAAAAACTGATTACCAACGACGGACGATACCATCAACGAACACTTGGACCCGTTCAGATTGATTTGAAACCAGACAGTATTGCTAGTTTAATGCACAGTTTTTATCAGCATAAATTTGAACATTATACGATTTCATGTCGAATATAAGTGCACTGTCGATAATAGGCAGGTACGCAGAGTGTAAATCGGATAACGCGAAATGTACTCAGTTTGTACATCACGAATCTGTCAGATAATAAATTCAAAAATTACTAGAAAAACTTCAAAGCATTTGTAAATCTTAGCTTGAAAGCTAATGGAATTCTAAATAAGCAAAACAATTTTAAAACCTAGACTACGCGTATTCCGACATACGCTTGGTTTTCATTTCCAAATTTTCTCTAAATATTTTCGAGGATTTACAATTTAACTGTCAAATTACTGTGATTTTAGCAATTAAATATAAACTTTAATTTTAAAACTTCCTCTTTTTATACAAGAAAACTTACATTATATTCACCGCCGCTTCTAACAAACCAAACACGAGTGACGGACGGCAAGCACAACAATGAACGATTTCTTGTGATTGTTGGAGCTACAGAGCGATGCTCTCATTGTTTAAGCGCACGGTATTGCCAACAATTGTATTCTACTATAACGAATGAGCACAGCCGCCTGGATCGCATTTGAAAAAGCGCTAGATCAGCCTATAAACAAATATTCATAACAATAAAAGTAGACGTGTTTCGACCCCAAAGAATAAAAGAAGTTTTTTTTTGTCACACTAATTTCGATTACTATTTTCGAAATGTGGGTGTCACCCCCAAACGGGTGACACCCAAGGCGGACCGCCCCCCCCCCCCCCTAGCTACGCCACTGGTCTTGCAATGCAGTAGATGTACACTTTTTTTACCTTATATTGACCCATCAGGTCTGATTCGTAGTCAGTGTGTGTGTGATCTGCAGTAGGAATACTATAAATGAGGAATTAAGTCTCTGTCTTATGTTACGTTTTGACAATTAAATGGCTATATCGATATTGACGGAATTTGACGAGAAAATCTGTAGGGAGGGCACTGGACTAAGTTTGTTCTTCATACAAATCAACAGTTTTCAACCGATCTCGATGAAACTTTGAACACTTATACTTTGAAACAAGGAGAAAAATACTGTCTACATTTGGTTGAAAAATTTCCTGTATAAATAATACATGTTGTCTTATACTTTCGAAAAATTACTGGACAGCGATAGACAGACGTGTTGGATATGATTGTCTCTGGACTGTATTTCCGTGTAGCGGTCAGACAGCTAAGTGGTCAAAGTACTTGCTTACTAACACGTTGGGGTCATGGACTCCAGTTCAAATCTCCGGAGTAGCAAAGATTTTTAAAAATTGTTTTTGATCGTAAGAGTCACGCCTGGGCCGTCGGTTGTTCAGATTGAATGTTAAACTGCAGATATCACCACTTTAGGGGTGCAATGCGAGGCAAATCGTAGGTAGGTAGTCTTGCAATGCTGTAGGTGTAAATTATATTGATACTTCAGGGGTTTTTCGCAGTCAGTGTGTGTGTGTTGTGCAGTAATCTATCTATCCATCTATATATATAAAGGTGAATGTATGTATGTTTGTTTGTTCTTCATACAAATCCACGGTTATCATCCGATCTCGATGAAACTTTGCACACTGAAACAAGAAGAAAAATACTGTCTACATTTGGTTGAAAAATTATCTGTATAAATAACACTTGTTGTCTCATAATTTCGAAATACTATTGAACGGCGATAGACAGACGCGTTCGATATGGTCGTCTCTGGAGTGTTTTTTGGTGTAGCGGTCAGACAGCAAAGTGGTTAATGCGCTTGCTTACAAATGTTTGGGTCGTGGTCTCTGGTTCAAATCTCCGTGGAGGGTAATATTTTTTTAAAAAAATTTTTGATCGTAAGAGTCACGCCTGTGCCGTAGGTTATTCGGATTGATAGTTAAACTGTAAATAACACAAAGTTAGGGGTGCAATGCGAGGCAAATCGTAGGTAGTCTTGCAATGCTGTAGGTGTCCACTTTTTTACGTTATAGTGATCCGTCAGGTATTGTTCGCAGTCAGTGTGTGTATGTGTGTGTGTGTGTGTGAACCGCAGTAATCTTTATATATAAAGATGAATGTTTGTTTGTTCTTCATACAAATCCACAGTTTTCATCCAATCCGATGAAACTTTGCACACTTATCCTTTGAAATAAGGAGAAAAATACGGTCTACATTTGGTTGACAAATTATATGTATAAATAACACATGTTGTCTCATAACTTCGAAATACGGCGATAGACAGACACGTTGGATGTGGACGTCAACGTACCGTTCTTCCATGTACTGGACTGCCAGCTCAGTGGTTAAAGCGCTTTCTTACGAACGGCGTGGGCTCCGGTTCAAATCTCCGTGGAGGCTAAGATTTTTAAAAATTGTTTTTCATCGTAAGAGTCAGGCATGGGCCGTAGGTTATTCGGATTGAATGTTTAACTGTAGATATTAGAAAATTAGGGGTGCAATGCAAGGCAAATCGTAGGTAGTCTTTACAATGTTGTAGGTGCACACTTTTTTACGTTATAATGATCCCTCAGGTGTTGTTCGCAGTTAGTGTGTGAGTGTGAACCACAGTAATATTATTATAAATACGGACGTAAGTCTCTGTCTTTTTGTTATGTTTTGACGACTAAATAGCTATATCGTTGTGATGGAATTTTATAAGGAAATCTGTATGAAGGGCACAGGATATTTTTTCCAGTATGATTAACAGTTGTAGACACGAAATTTTGAGACCTTATCGAATGGTGACAGAAATATGTTGGAAATTGATTCTCATAACTTCGAAATACGGTGATAGACAGACACGTTGGATGTGGACGTCAACGTACCGGGTTTCCGTAAAGTGGACTGCCAGCTGAGTGGTAGTCGTGCGCAAGCGGTCGCAGTGGACGGACGTACTCTGTTTGAAGAAGCTTCATGCGTACTGTTGATTATAAGTGTTCGTGTTGCCGTGTTGTGTCTTTGTTTTGTGTGTGTGTGTGTGTGGGTGTGAATTTGTACATGTACTGTTCAAAAATCCATTAGAATGGTCTCAGTTCAGAGAGAAAACACAATAAAAATTGCTTTGGAGAATCAAATGACCAAGCCTTCAGCCTTGGAAATTCACAATTGGGTTGAGAAACTGTTGAAAGTAAGTAATGATCAAGTGGCTGCAATCCAGCTAAATACTTTAGAATCTGCGATTTACCTGAAATTATGTTCACCGCAATGTTTTTGAACGTGTTCTTGCAGAAAATGCGGGCAACCATGAAATGAAATTAAACTCCGGTTCTCTTATTACTGTTCAAGTAAGCTCTGCGAACTGTAGTATAATTAATGCTAGATTGTTTAATCTTCCACTTGAAATATCTAATGAAACTATTAGTTCACATTTGTCAGTTTATGGTAAAGTAAAATCAATTCCTATTGAAGTACGGTCAGATAAATACGTGTATCGTGTGCCAAATAGTGTACGAGCTGTTAAAATTGAATTGAAAAAGAATATTCCGTCTGTGCTCACAGTATCTGGACACCAAGCTTATGTAGTATATCCAGGACAACTTCCAGCATGTTTTAATTGTAACAGCACAGACCATTTAAGAAAAGACTGTCCACAAAGAAAATTCAAGCTAGATTTAACTATGAGAAGACCCCTTTATTCTGATCTAGTGAAAAATACAGATGTTACTGGGCAAGCACCGCAAGATACTATAATATCGCATTCAGAAACTGTTAACAATGCTGACGGAAACGATGCGGAATCAGTTCCTGCTTCCTCGTCGCAGTCGAAGGAAAAGCAAACAGATGCAGTGATGCCTGTTTTTTCAACAACTCACTTGAAAACAGGAAATCCCACCACAGCTGGTAATGGCCCACTGCAGGAAATACAGTAACATTTGGAAATGATGGACAGTTACATCAAGAAGAATATTCTACAGGAAATAGTAACAATTCATCACAGATGGAAATTGAAATACCAAGCAAGACGAGCGTGAAACGAACAATAGAACACCTTGAATCTGAAACTGAAGAGGATTCAGAAGAGAATTCCGCAGAAATTAGAGAAGAAAACAACAGCACAGACACAGACTTTCCAAATGAAACATTTAGCTACTCAAAGCAAGGAAACCAGATATTCGAAGCGGCTGAGTTACTGAAGTTGGCGGATTCTAAAAACCAAAGGAATGAAGAACATAGTCAAACCTCAAATACTTTGGACCTACCAAAGAATGACACTCAAACAAACGAAATGTATGATCAAAGAGAGAGTAAAGTTAAAAACCAAGTAGAAAAAATCCAAAAACTCCTACAGTTACAAGAGGTGTCAGTGACCAAAGGACATACACCTATAGAAGATGCAGAAACGAAGATGAACAAAATAAAACAATCAAAAAAGCAAAGAAAAAACTATGACCGGAGAGCGACCACAAGAGTGAGAATCCTCACTATTCATTTTAGGTTAGCCAATTAAAAATGAATTATACACAAACAGTACTGACCTTAAATGTGTGTGGAATAGAAAATATAGTGACGTGGAAGATTTTAGAGATTTTTGTAAAACAAAACAATGCTGATATAGTTTTCTTACAAGAAGTTACCAGAAATGACCTACCGTTTGATTCTAGTTACAACATATATACCAACGTTGGACAAAACGGAAGAGGAACAGCAATTTTAACAAAGTCGGGTATAGAACTTACATAGATCGAATCTGATCCTGACGGTAGAGTTATTTCTGGCTGCATAAACAACAAAAACGTAGTAAATATTTATGCCCCGTCCGGATCACAAAACAGAATCGAAAGAGCATATTTTTTTGAGCAGACTCTACCGTACTACTTTCGCAAAAATTGCGGTTACATCCTGGGGGGTGACTTCAACTGTGTCATAAGTGCATCAGACAGTACGGGAGAGACACCTATTTGTCAAAAACTAAAGTCGCTGATTACTGGCTTAAAACTGTCTGACGCCGTAACAAAATCGGGATGCAATTATATCCAACATACTTTTGTAAGCTCCATGTCTTCATCGCGAATTGACCGCTTCTATGTATCCGAAGACATAAATGTTACTAAATGTGAAACGATTCCGCTTTCAATATCCGACCATCATGCAGTTATAATAAAAACATCGGAATTAGGTCGACCAACCCCAATTGGAAAAGGATACTGGAAATTAGACGTGCAAATGTTAAAGCAACTGTGGGTAAATGATGAACTTACACGAAGTTGGAAAAAACTGGATAAATAGACAAAATAACTTCGAAAATAAGGTAATCTGGTGGGAACAAGTAGTAAAGCCTGGTATTAAAAAAATCTACAGACAGGCCCAGATATACCATTATAAGCTCCAACATGACACGATTGAATTTTACTATAGAGTCCTAAGAGACCTACAAACCAGATGTGACGAAGGAGAAAATGAAATATCGAAAATGAGACAAATAAAGAATAAAATATTGGAATTACTGACTGATATATTGCAGAAAAAGGTTATTACATCAAAAGATACACACTGGTCAACAGATGAAGAAGTCGGTCTATATCAAATAGCACGAGAAAGGAAACGGGAATGCCGAAAAATAATAACTTCTATCACTGATGAACATGGAGTCGTATGTATGTCGAATGCGGAAATCCGTTCAAAATTGACTTTGTACTTTTCAAATCTGTATAAAAAACCAGACGTTGACCTGCATGAAACAGGACATCTACTGCAAAACTGTAACTCTAAAATATCAACCACTAGCTGCAGCGAATTACTAAAACCAATAATGGAGGAGGAAGTGGAAACAATAATTACCAATCTTCCCAGTCATCGCAGTCCTGGTATTGACGGTATCCCTTACGAATTTTATAAAGTGCATTGGAAGCAAATAAAGGAACAATTTATAGCTTTTTTAAATCAGAAAATGAGGCAGAAGGAAATATACTGTCAACGGGAGGAAGGAATAATAGTGCTAATTCCGAAGGTCCGGACACCAAAGCTAATCAAAGACTATAGACCAATCCATCTCATGTGTACAGATTCTAAGATACTAGCACGCATCCTCGCCGCTAGATTAAAGACTGTTCTACCAGAAATAATAAAAGAAGGGGAAACATGTGGCGTCTAATCTCAAAACATTATAAAAGTTTGGAAAGACTTCGGAACTTGGCATTGTTAGCAAATAAAGAAAGAAATATTCAGCTAGGACTCTTGAACATAGATTTTAGACAGGCTTTCGATAGACTTAGCCATGAATACATCAGAAAAGTAATGTGCAATTATGGTTTCCCACGGGAATTTATTTCACTAGTAATACATGAAACCCAATTTGGCCAATCTAAGGTGTTAATCAATGGAGTTCTTGATAAAGCTTTCAGTCTTGAAAGTTCAGTAAGGCAAGGGTGCCCACTGTCGATGTTTCTCTTTGTAATTGCAGTTGAACCTTTAATCAGGACAATTTCGGAGAGAATCAAAACAAGCCCCTCTGGAAATGTAGAAACAAATCTTTTCCCCGTAAATGCCTACGCCGATGACGTCACAGTAGTGATCAGTGATTATAATGAACTTGAAAGTGTGACCGCAATAACAGAGAAGTTTTCTACGTGTTCAAATGCAAAAATCAATACAGATAAAACGAAGCTTCTGTGGTTAAGGAGTACAAATCTGCTGCATTCAAGTCAGTTGTTTCATGAAGTAGAAGAGATGAAAGTGCTGGGAATCACCTTCCATAGAGACATGAAAACTATGATAATGAAAAATACGGATAGTGTAATATCTAATATAGTTGCTGTTTTAAAATCATTTAATAGGAAAAACCTAAATATTTTTCAAAGAAATGAGTGTATTAACATCTTCGCACTATCAAAAGTCTGGTTTGTAGCACAAATGATACCACTAAGTCGTCAGGGTCTGGCAAAACTTAAAAAATACAGCGGGTGGTTTCTATGGAGAGGTTCGGTTCTAAAACTATCACGACGGGAGGTAGAGCTGCCGGTGAGCGAGGGAGGCATGGGACTGACTGACATAGAGCTAAAAGCTCAATCATTACTGATGAAAAACCTGTTACAGACAATGATGACAAGAGGAAAGGAATACGATCTATTTAAAAAGGCATGGTATGCGCCAAGAAACAGCAGAAGTCGAAGTATGCCAATTGAGTTCCGAAGAGTTATGAATGAGCTAGAAAATCTGGTTTCTAAATTACCAGTTAACTCCTGTATAAGCAACAGACTAATCCAACAACACCTCAAACAAAGGAATGACCCCCGTACCAAATTGGAAACAAAAATATTCGGAATTTATTGGATAAACGGTTGGAAAAATATATCAGATAGACAAATTCCATCAAAATGGTGCATAATTTAATACTTACGGCGGAGAGAAGTCACAGGATAAATAGGAAATTGAATCCATACTGTACAACATGCAACTTAACCGACACATGGCAGCACAGAATGACAGGCTGCGTACAGACAAAATCAGCCTGGAAGTGGGTCAGATGGAAGTTGGCAACAATTTTAAACTTTCAAGAAAGTGATTTAGAAGTAAGATAGGTAATATTTGGAGATACAACGGCGTTCCCAGAGAGCAGGAGGAGAACATATTACTTGGTTCTCGCAATATATGCCCACAACATTCTGCAAAAATGGAATCACGTTAGGTTGAATGAAATAAAAATTCAAATTGAGAGAGAAATAAATAGAATTAAAAAGGACCCAGAATACAAAAACAAATATATGCCTTATTTAAATATTATAGGAATCAAAATAAATAAACAAAGAATCAAAACAGGTGTATAACAACAGTAAAAAAATATTTTTTTTTAAAAGTGGTTAAAGCGAATGCGAGGCAAATTGAAGGTAGTCTTGCAATGTTGTAGGTGTAAACTTTTTTATGTTATAATGATCCCTCAGGTTTTGTTCGCAGTCAGTGTGTGAGTGTGAACCACAGTAATATTATTATAAATACGGAAGTAAGTCTCTGTCTTTTTGTTACATTTTGATGACTAAATGGCTATATCGTTGTGATGGAATTTTATAAGGAAATCTGTATGAAGGGCACAGGATATTTTTTTCCAGTATGATTAACAGTTGTAGACACGAAATTTTGAGACCTTATCGAATGGTGACAGAAATATGTTGGAAATTGATTCTCATAACTTCGAAATACGGCGATAGACAGGTACGTTGGATGTGGACGTCAACGTACCATGTTGTCGCATAGTGGACTGCCAGCATAATGGTTAAAGCGCTGGCTTACGAAGGTCGTGGTCTCCAGTTCAAATCTCCGTGGTGGCTAAGACTTTAAAAATTGGATGTAGTCTTCTCGGGAGATTAGCCGAGTAAGTAAGATGTTTCCACACGATATTTCGGCGATCTCAGACTCCGTCGCCATCTTCTGGTGAAGTGCCGGATCCGTCAGAAGGCTGGTTCTTATAGCCTCTGAATGCGCGCGTGGTGGCGTGCGCGCAGCTGGTTGGCTGACTCGGTCGGCGCCTTGGCGGTGGAGTGGGGGTTGGCGCCGGTAGGAGGCAAGCGTGGGCGCAGTTGGTCCGCGGCCGCCGTGCTGTGCACTTCGGCGCGCTGACGACGTATTGCATTAATGACAGGTGCCCACGCTTCGCTCAGCTGGTATCCACAGTCCCGGTTGACGAGATTGCGCGTGGTGCGAATTTCAACTGCTTCTGTGAGAATACTGTCCCAGAAGTTCCTTGTACGCGCCAATATCCTGGTATTCTCAAAGTCGAAGCCATGGCGTTGTTCCAGGCTATGTTCCGCCACCGCCGATTTTTCACTCTGCCCCAGACGCACGTGTCGGGCGTGTTCCAGACATCGCTGGTTAATGCATCGTACCGTCTGGCCAATGTATCTCTTACCGCATTCACATGGAATGCTGTAAACTCCCGGTGTTCGGAGTGCCAGGTCGTCCTTGGGGGAGCGCAAGATGTTCTTCAGCTTCGGTGGTGGCAGGAAGATGGTCTTAATCCCGTTTCTGGCCAGAACTCTGCCAATTCTCGACGTTGTAGGACCGGAGTATGGCAAGAAG
Organism: Vandiemenella viatica; assembly: GCA_031002005.1. Classification (NCBI taxonomy): domain Eukaryota; kingdom Metazoa; phylum Arthropoda; class Insecta; order Orthoptera; family Morabidae; genus Vandiemenella; species Vandiemenella viatica. Next base: position 5,692,748 of record CM061921.1, on the reverse strand, counting down.
GCAATGCGATCCTGTGGCTCGTTCTCGGTGTTATTGAGCCTGCGTCTCGGTTCTCGGAATGCCAGTCTGATCTGATGCTCCGAGTACCCGTTGCGCCTGAATGTCTGCCGTAGGTGGTTGATTTCGCCCGGTAGGCTGTCGACATCGCAAATCGCTCGCGCCCTATGTACCAGCGTGGTGAGCACCGTATTGCGCTGTGCCGGGTGGTGGTGACTACGCGCGTTCAGGTACAGGTCTGTGTGCGTAGGCTTCCTGTACACAGAGTGTCTGAGTGTCCCATCTGGTTTCCTTTCAATCAGAATGTCTAGGAAAGGAAGCCGGCCATTCTCTTCCACCTCCATCGTGAACTTGATGTTTTTGTTGATACTATTCAGATGCTGGAGAAAACCTTCCAGGCTGTCCCTGCCGTGGGGCCAAACGACAAAAGTGTCGTCCACATAGCGGTAAAACGCGCTTGGCTTCATGTGAGCGCTAGCTAGCGCTTTATCTTCGAAGTGCTCCATGTAGAAGTTTGCAATCGCCGGCGACAAGGGGCTGCCCATGGCTACTCCATCAACCTGTTCGTAGTACTCCCCGTTGTATAAGAAGTACGTTGATTGGAGGGTGTGCCGGAACAATTCAATCAATCCAGGCTCAAAATGCTGTTCTAATAGAGCCAGCGTCTCATTCAGAGGGACCCTGGTGAACAGAGACACCACATCGAAGCTCACCAGTAAGTCATGCTGACCAAGGCGGAGATCCTTGATGATGTCAATAAACCTTGCAGAATTTGTCACGTGGTGAGGACACCTTCCCACAAGTGGGGTCAGCAGCCCAGTTAAGTACCGGGCCAGATGGTAGGTGGCTGATCCGATGGCACTCACTATTGGCCGCAACGGGTTGCCTTCTTTATGCACCTTAGGAAGTCCGTAGAGCCTGGGTGGAACCGCCGCACGGGGCTGTAGCAGTTTTAATGTGTCCTCAGGCAGACCAGAATTCTTTAGTAGGACTGTCGTCTTCCTTGCCACAGCATTGGTTGGGTCTCGTGGGAGTTTGCAGTAGGATTCGTCCATGAGGAGTTCTTCCACCTTTCGTCGATAGTCCACCATAGTCAGGACTACAGAGGCGTTTCCCTTGTCAGCCGGCAAGACAATAATGTCTTTGTTGTTCCGTAGTGCTCGAAGTGCTCTTCTTTCTGCGGCTGAGATGTTGGACCGTGGCGGCTTTGCTTTGCATAAAATACGGCAGGTTTCACGCCTCGTTTCTTCTGCCGCCTCTGTAGGTAAACCACGGACGGCCTGCTCAACTCCAGTGAGAATTTCCTTATACGGTATGGACCTCGCTACTGGAGCGAAGTTAAGCCCTTTAGATAGTACCGAAATGGTGTCAGCGTCAATTTCCTCGCCGCTTAGATTAATGACTGTTTTACTGTCTGGTTCCGACGAGCCGTTTGAGCTGCGGGCAAGTCGGGAGAACTTGCCGCATTGTCGTGCTGTTGCGCGGCGTTGAACTCTGAGGCTTTCTGCAGCCGTGCAGCTGTCTACCCACTCCCAGGCGTCACGGTGTAGGCGGTTAGACAGGAACAAATGGGCAGCTAGCAGTGCTTGATAGACGGAGTCTAATTCGCGTCTGGTGTACCGAATCCTCTCCCTCACAAGCGCCAGACTGGCCCGCCGCAAAATCTTCTTCGTTCGTCCGCGGCGAGGAAATTGACGCTGACACCATTTCGGTACTATCTAAAGGGCTTAACTTCGCTCCAGTACCGAGGTCCATACCGTATAAGGAAATTCTCACTGGAGTTGAGCAGGCCGTCCGTGGTTTACCTACAGAGGCGGCAGAAGAAACGAGGCGTGAAACCTGCCGTATTTTATGCAAAGCAAAGCCGCCGCGGTCCAACATCTCAGCCGCAGAAAGAAGAGCACTTCGAGCACTACGGAACAACAAAGACATTATTGTCTTGCCGGCTGACAAGGGAAACGCCTCTGTAGTCCTGACTATGGTGGACTATCGACGAAAGGTGGAAGAACTCCTCATGGACGAATCCTACCGCAAACTCCCACGAGACCCAACCAATGCTGTGGCAAGGAAGACGACAGTCCTACTAAAGAATTCTGGTCTGCCTGAGGACACATTAAAACTGCTACAGCCCCGTGCGGCGGTTCCACCCAGGCTCTACGGACTTCCTAAGGTGCATAAAGAAGGCAACCCGTTGCGGCCAATAGTGAGTGCCATCGGATCAGCCACCTACCATCTGGCCCGGTACTTAACTGGGCTGCTGACCCCACTTGTGGGAAGGTGTCCTCACCACGTGACAAATTCTGCAAGGTTTATTGACATCATCAAGGATCTCCGCCTTGGTCAGCATGACTTACTGGTGAGTTTCGATGTGGTGTCTCTGTTCACCAGGGTCCCTCTGAATGAGACGCTGGCTCTATTAGAACAGCATTTTGAGCCTGGATTGATTGAATTGTTCCGGCACACCCTCCAATCAACGTACTTCTTATACAACGGGGAGTACTACGAACAGGTTGATGGAGTAGCCATGGGCAGCCCCTTGTCGCCGGCGATTGCAAACTTCTACATGGAGCACTTCGAAGATAAAGCGCTAGCTAGCGCTCACATGAAGCCAAGCGCGTTTTACCGCTATGTGGACGACACTTTTGTCGTTTGGCCCCACGGCAGGGACAGCCTGGAAGGTTTTCTCCAGCATCTGAATAGTATCAACAAAAACATCAAGTTCACGATGGAGGTGGAAGAGAATGGCCGGCTTCCTTTCCTAGACATTCTGATTGAAAGGAAACCAGATGGGACACTCAGACACTCTGTGTACAGGAAGCCTACGCACACAGACCTGTACCTGAACGCGCGTAGTCACCACCACCCGGCACAGCGCAATACGGTGCTCACCACGCTGGTACATAGGGCGCGAGCGATTTGCGATGTCGACAGCCTACCGGGCGAAATCAACCACCTACGGCAGACATTCAGGCGCAACGGGTACTCGGAGCATCAGATCAGACTGGCATTCCGAGAACCGAGACGCAGGCTCAATAACACCGAGAACGAGCCACAGGATCGCATTGCCTTCTTGCCATACTCCGGTCCTACAACGTCGAGAATTGGCAGAGTTCTGGCCAGAAACGGGATTAAGACCATCTTCCTGCCACCACCGAAGCTGAAGAACATTTTGCGCTCCCCCAAGGACGACCTGGCACTCCGAACACCGGGAGTTTACAGCATTCCATGTGAATGCGGTAAGAGATACATTGGCCAGACGGTACGATGCATTAACCAGCGATGTCTGGAACACGCCCGACACGTGCGTCTGGGGCAGAGTGAAAAATCGGCGGTGGCGGAACATAGCCTGGAACAACGCCATGGCTTCGACTTTGAGAATACCAGGATATTGGCGCGTACAAGGAACTTCTGGGACAGTATTCTCACAGAAGCAGTTGAAATTCGCACCACGCGCAATCTCGTCAACCGGGACTGTGGATACCAGCTGAGCGAAGCGTGGGCACCTGTCATTAATGCAATACGTCGTCAGCGCGCCGAAGTGCACAGCACGGCGGCCGCGGACCAACTGCGCCCACGCTTGCCTCCTACCGGCGCCAACCCCCACTCCACCGCCTAGGCGCCGACCGAGTCAGCCAACCAGCTGCGCGCACGCCACCACGCGCGCATTCAGAGGCTATAAGAACCAGCCTTCTGACGGATCCGGCACTTCACCAGAAGATGGCGACGGAGTCTGAGATCGCCGAAATATCGTGTGGAAACATCTTACTTACTCGGCTAGTCTCCCGAGAAGACTACATCCATTCTCAACGCCGAGAAAGACTTCGTTCCTATATACTTTAAAAATTGTTTTTCGTCGTAACAGTCAGGCCTGAGCCGTAGGTTATTCGGATTGAATGTTAAACTGTAGATATTAGAAAGTTAGGGGTGCAATGCGAGGCAAATTGTAGGTAGTCTTGCAATGTTGTAGGTGTACACTTTTCTACGTTATAATGATCCGTCTTGTGTTGTTCGCAGTCAGTGTGTGAGTGTGAACCACAGTAATCTTTATATATAAAGATGAATGTATGTTTGTTTGTTTGTTCTTCATACAAATCCACAGTTTTCATCCGATCCGATGAAACTTTGCACACTTATCCTTTGAAACAAGGAGAAAAATACTGTCTACATTTGGTTGAAAAATTATCTGTATAAATAACACATGTTGTCTCATAACTTCGAAATACGGCGATAGACAGATACGTTGGATACGGACGTCTCCGCACCGTGTTTCCGTGTAGTTGACTGCCAGCTCAGTGGTTAAAGCGCTTGCTTACGAACGTCGTGGTCTGCGGTCCAAATCTCCATGGAGGCTAAGATTTTTTAAAATTGTTTTTCATCGTAAGAGTTAGGCCTGGGCTGTAGGTTATTCGGATTGATTGTTAAACTGTAGATATTAGAAAGTTAGGGGTGCAATGCGAGGCAAATCGTAGGTAGTCTTGCAATGTTGTAGGTGTATACTTTTTTACGTTATAATGATCCCTCAGGTGTTGTTCGCAGTCAGTGTGTGAGTGTAAACCACAGTAATATTAATATAAATACGGAAGTAAGTCTCTGTCTTTTTGTTACGTTTTGACGACTAAATGGCTATATCGTTGTGATTTTATAAGGAAATCTGTATGAAGGGCACAGGATATTTTTTTCCAGTATGATTAACTGTTTTAGTCACGAAATTTTGAGACCTTATCGAATGGTGACAGAAAATTGTTGGAAATTGATTCTCTTCAAGAGACAGGTTCGACGGTAGAGTGATATAGTGATAGCTTTCCTGACATATTATGCCGACTCGATATTGTTTGGGACCAATCTTTCGTTACCAACAACTTTCTATATTCAAACCTGGAAAAAAATTCTTAATCCACGCGTACGAAGTCGCGGGTACGAGCTAGTAAACTATAAAATAACACAATCTTAGAAACAAAGAGTATAAGATTGCTTGGAATTAAAATAGATGAGAAACTCTGTTAGCAAGAACATATCACTTCACTGTGTAATCGTAAGTTTTCCCGGCGGATCCGAGAGATCTTCAAACATATCACTTCACTACTGAAGAAGTTAAGTAGTGCCACCTTTTCAATACGAACACTTTCTCTAGCAGCAGATATAGAATGTGTACTCCTCAATTTTCATTCAGTGATTTCAAATGGCAAAATTTTTTGGGGAAACTCTTCACAAAGTAAAAAAGTTTTTATATCATAGAAAAGTGCTATTAGGGTGCTGTGTAGGGTAAAACCAAGAACTTCTTGCAGACAACTTTTAAAAAACTCAATATTCTTACAATGACTTCTCAGTATATATATTCTCTCATGTGCTTTGTCATAGAACATTTTAACCTTTTTACATCTAATTCACAGGTACACAATTTCAATACAAGAAATAGAAATAATTTCCAAAAAACACAAACATCTCTGTCATTAGTACAAGGAGGAGTTAATTATTCTGGGATACATCTGTTTAATAAACTTTCCAAGAGTATAAAGCAGTTTGCAGATGTTAAAGATATATTTAAAGAAAAACTGAGACATTATCTTATTGGCAACTCCTTGTACCCCATTCAATAATTTGAACAAAATAATTAATTTTATTCAATATCACCTTTTGAAAAACTCAGTTGTAAAAATTAACGTTTTTTTTATTATCTTTATTTGTCTTTGTAACACATAATTGTTTTTTCTATGATTATGACTCATATTGTATCTATGTGTATTAACCATGACATGTTTCACATTCCAGAGATCCTTCCTTTAGCAGGAATCCATTAAACAAGAGTGATAAGCAAATAAATAATATAAATAGGTTTGCATATTGATCGTAATTTAAATTGGAGGGTACATGATTCTGACTTCCTGAAGGGACTGGATGCAGCAACATTTGCAGTCCGTGCAGTTTCAGCTATATGAGAAAACTAGTTTGTTTTACTTATGTTCACTTCTTATCATATGGAATAATTCTGGGGCAATTCTACTCATAGAGACAAAGTGTTCAGAGCCCAAAAGCGACTAATAAGATTTATGAATATGGTTAGCTGTAGAACTTCATGCAGAGACTGTTGAAGAATATATGGATTTTAACATTGGAAGTCGAGTATATATATACATTAATGTATTTTGTAGTCACAAATTATACTCTATTTGAAGCTGATAGTAAAATACACAATTGTTTCACTAGAAGTAAAACTGATATTCATAACAAGGGCGTATATAAGGGAGGGCCGTGGGGTCCCGGCCGCCCCCCCCCCCCCCGAAATAATGAATATAAACAAAAAATTAAGTACCGTAATCTGTATTATTTTAATGAATCATGCGCGAAATAAATAAAAAGTATTATTACTTATATCCTTTTTTTATTATAATGACTTCCATACTTATATTTCTTAATGTATACTGTTAAGATATGCATCTGACGTGCCGGCGTGCAAACATATCGGCAGCTGTTAATAGACGAGCAATTAGACGAAATTTCCTCCACCTCTGACTCGTCTTATTGCCAGCGTTTTGTTGGAGCCGGTGGGCTCGGATATTCCAGAGAAAACAAATATCATCTTCGCAAACCAAGTATGCGTACCAGCCAAATAAAACACCCGAACTTTGTGAAAAGTCAACCGAATGCAGATCCAGCGGTATTGTACGCCGATTTTGAGGATACACTTCGGCTAACTAGACTTGAACAAGTGCATACACTTACACTTGCCCTCCGACATTTGGCAAGAGTCCTCCATCCTGGCGGTAAAAACATAACGTTCCCACAACCTTCGGCAATTGACAGAATACAACTGAGATCACTAAATCTTCCAACACATCCATCTCAGTTCCTGACACTAGTTCACAAAATTTTCGAGAGAAGAGGAGAAATATTTGATCCTGAGGAAACATACACGCAGTTTGTCATGACCCATGGACGCATTCTGTTAGACACAAGACTACCTTGGCCCCAGTGCAATGTGCACACAAGACACCCGTAAATTCTATGTTAAAAGTTACTCAGTTGAATACTAAAGGAAACGGTATAGTTCTACATGAAATCAGAAAGGTGGCTGAGGAACTGAGATCAGATATTATTTGTCTACAAGAACCGTACTCATGGCAAGGCAAAATCCCGCACATGCCCGTAACATCACGAATAATCACAGAGGGCAATAACCCAACGGCAGCAATAATCGTTTTAAATAAACAGATAACAGTTACAAAAATTACGCAGGTATGTGATGAACACACAGTATGTGCTGAGATAGGAGCAACATGGGGAAGCTTCATAATGGTAAGCATGTATTTCCAGTACAGTGACGAGATCTTCCCATACCTTGATAGAATATGGCAGATAGATGCAGCTCTGGGAAATTATCCATTAGTTATTGCAGCGGACTTCAATGCAAAGTCTGCTCTTTGGCACAGCAAGAAGACTGACAGAAGAGGGCATCTCCTAGAAGAACTGTTATGCGAATTGGGTCTAGAGGTTAGAAACCAAGCACATAATCCTCCTACTTTCTGCAACAGTGTTGGCGCAAGATCAAATATTGACGTAACAATTACAAACATTCATGCGGGAAATTTGCTTTGGGGTTGGAGAGTGCTTGAGAATATGACAACAAGTGATCACAATTTGATTTTCTATGAACTGGGCAGGACGCAGACAGAAGAAAGCAGTGGCACCGGAAATATTAAAACAGTATATAACATCAAGAAAGCTGCATGGAAAGAAATTAAGGAATGTGTTCACTCCACCGGATTTGCCAGAAAACCACTTCGATGTAGACAAAGCCGCAAGAGAGCTGACAACTGCAATACAAAGTGCCATGAAACGGGCAATACCACTAAAAAAGGTAGTAGTTCCCACTGACAAAATATGGACAGAAGAACTTCAGAAACTGCGACAAAACATGAGAAGAGCGAGGAGAACGTATCAACGAAGCATGGTGGCAGCAGACAGAAGTTTCCTACTTGAACATTACAGGCAGAAGAGGCGGATTTTCAAAGACGCAATGAGAGAGACAAAACAAAAATGCTGGGAAGTCTTCGTGAGGGAAAACCTCATGAACAATCCATGGGGTATTCCTTAAAAAATAGCTGCAGGCAAAATCAGGCCTCCCACAATACTATCCACAGTAAAAAGAACAGATGGACAATAAACCACGAATTGGAGAGACTCAGTGGAGGAGTTATTAAAAGTTTTGCTTCCTGATGACAACCCGGAAGAAGAAACAGTAGAACAAGCTACACTACGAAAGAACACCGAGCGGGGCGGTGTAACGGTTAGCGTTCTCGCCTCGCATTCGGGAGGACGGCGGTTCGAATCCCCGTCCGGGCATCCAGATTTGGGTTTTCCATGGTTTCCCCAAATTACTACAGGCAAATGCCGGGATGCTTCCTTCGAAAGACCATTGCCGAATTCCTTCCCATTCCTTGCCTCCATCCTTGCCCCCCATCCTTGCCCCCCATCCTTGCCCCCCATCCTTGCCCCCCATCCTTTCCCGTCTCTAAAGACCTCGATGTTAAAAAGAGACGTAAAGCAGGTTACAAAAAAAAAAAGGAACAATTGGCATCCCTGCTGGAGTCAAGAGGAAGGAAGTAATATTACACCCGAAGAAGTAATAACCGCGATAAACAAAATGAAAAAAGGAAAGGCTCCCGGCCCGGATGGAATTCCAGCCGAATTCCTTCAGGAGTTAATCATAAAATTAACCCCTGTCCTATGCAGGCTCCTGAATGAATGCCTATATCAGGGTAGAGTTCCGGGAATATGGAAGAAAAGTGAGGTGGTAATTCTAAAGAAAGGAAACGACAAGGATCCTCTTCAACCGAAATCTTACCGGCCGATTTGTTTATTGAATGTGCTTGGCAAAGTTCAAGAGAAGATTCTATGCAAAAACTTACAAAACCACCGGGAGGTTCAGGGAATGAATCCTAGTCAATATGGATTTAGAACCGGGAAGTCGACAGAGGATGCCATAAATCGGTCGATGGAAATAATTTGTAGCAGTACAAAAAACTACATAGTAGGCATATTTATTGATATTTCGGGAGCTTTCGACAATTCATGGTGGCCCGCCCTGTTTGAACGGCTGAGGGAGATTGGTTGTCCAAGAAGATTATTCTACACCTTCAGGGACTATTGCAGATTTAGAACTGCTTCCTTGAGATGCCAGAACTCGTTCATCACGAAGACCCTTACTAAAGGATACCCGCAAGGTTCAGTTTGCGGTCCCATTTCTGGTATATAGGGATGGAACCAGTGATCGAACTATTACAAAGAATACCTGAACTTCTAGGTCTAATAGCTTTTGCTGATGACCTTTTACTACTCGTGGAAGGAGCAACAAGAGCAGAAATTGAGTACAATAGTAATCTAGTACTTAACTGCCTTAGCCAATGGAGCAGTAAAGTCAAGCTGAGTTTAGCACCACAAGCTGACTCGAAAACCAACTATAAGAATCGACGGTAAATCAATTCGTAGAAACCCAGTGTGCAGGTTCTTAGGCATTCAATTGGATGGACGTTTAAACTTCGAAGCCCACTTAGAGAAGACAATAGCAAGAGCAGTGGCGGTCATGAATAAAATCATTAATATTGGCCAACGAAAATTCACTGTTCCAGTTCAAACAATAAGAAAATACCATGACGCAATTTTATCCTCTTTAGTGGGCTAGTCAGCAAGTGTGTGGGCAAAGCATCTAAGAAAAATAAAACTAAAACAACGAGTCAGACGTGTCCAACGAGGAATACTTTTAAGATTGACAGGAGCATACACAACCGTGGCAACAAATTCATTAACCGTTGCCATTGGTGTATGGCCACTGGACCTTGAAGTAAGGAAACGGGGTGCCATATACTGGCGCAGTAAAGGGAAACAAGATAAGGTAGCAGAAATTGTAGGCAGCGAAGCAACATCGGAGATACAAATTCGGAAGCTTCTATTGGTGGAATGGCAACAAGAATAGAACAACAGTGAAACAGGTTGAAGAGCATATGATATGTTCCCATCCGTAGAGGAGAGGTTAAAGTTGAAGTACCTTCAACCCTCTCCCGGATTGGTGCACTACATTATAGGTCACGGGCCATACAATAGCTGGCTCAGAAGTAGAAATATTGTGGACTCAGACAGTTGCGAATGTGGTGAAGAGAGTACGCCGGAGCATGTGGTATGGGAATGTGAAATAACAGCAGGTTTGAGAGAACACCAACAAGCTCGGCTGCAAGGTAGGAGAATATTTGACATACTGCGCGACGAAAGTTTGTGGCATTTGCTGGACGAGGCAGCTGATCTAGCCTCAAAATTTTGGAAGGAGAAATTTATAAAAAGGAAAAATGCCGAGCGAAATCAAAGGCCACAGATATCAGAAGAGGAGAATACAATTACAAATCGTGGAGTACAGGAAGCTAATTCCAGAATCAACTGAAGAGGGAACAATGATGCTGGAAGTCTGGCTTTGACAACACTGGATTGACGGTAGATATCCTACGACAATGAGCAACATCAATCGTCGGAGGAACTTCAGTGTGCTCCAGAGAGGCCGTCTTCTGAGCGACAGCTGGGGCCGTCTTGGTATTCCAGGAGGTGAACTCTTGATGGCCTGGGCGGCTGACTTTGCTGCCGGTTCCAGGGGACTCTACCTTTGGAGCGCACTCAACATCAAGAAAAATGAACATTAGTGGACCGAAGTGTGGCTGTGACAATTGGTGGTGGTAATAGTAGTATTAGTAGTAGTAGTAATGGTATTAGTAGTAGTAGTAGTAATGTTAGTAGTAATATTAGGGACAATAGCAGTAGTAGTAGATGTAGTAGTGGTGTGGTACCCATTCTGTTTAATAACAGTAGATGTAATAGATATTGGAAATTGAAACAAAATTTTCTTGCATTCATTGTTTATATGTTAATACGTTATATATATATATATAAGATACAAATATATGTAAATATAAAAGAGTGGAAATAAGGGCACAGATTAGATACTAGGTGCTGGGCTATGTTATATATGGGAAAATAAATAAATAATATGCATCTGACACGCGCAATAATTCGTTTGAATCGCCCGCCGAACCGAATAGTGCGCGTATAGTTCTCTCGTGCTCCGCTGCGTGTCGTCTTTTCAGTTCCGAAATATTATTCGCAAGCGAGTTGATGCGTCGTCTGCTTATATGTTCGCGTTCTTGATGATATCGGCAGTACATGCTTTTGACTTACTGTCGTGCAGTCTCAGCAGATGAACAGTGGCTCCTACTACTTTCATGTTAGCCATCATTTCTGACGGTCTGTGTTTATAGAGCTGTATTTTACTTTCTGATTATTTTAATAAACTCTTTTCTCTTCAATAAACGAGATAATTTTTCCAAGTTTCCCACAAAATATATATTGAAGTTGATCGTAAGTGAACCACAGTCGTAATGAAGAGGCAAGCTTCTATTAAAAAATTTTTCACCAAAAAACCAAGTGTCAATAAGCCTGTTGGTGATAGTCCTGAAGTCGGTAGTGTTAAGAAAGGAAAAAGTGCAAATACGTCTGACGGTGACAATGCTGAATTCGGCTGCGTTGGTAGAATTGCTTCTTGTGATGTCGCTACTTCGAGCTCAATTAATGTATTTCCGGTTATGGAGGATAGTAGGCCTAATCAAGTAATTAAAAATATTTATGATATTGGAAACTACTGTCAAAACAATTCCATTCAGTCTTTCACATACGAAAAAATTTTTTTTTGTTAGAAAATGTTTGGAAACCTCAGCCTTGGAACAAATTTCCCACCATCACTAGTTCAAAGCATACTCGATCTTTTCAAATGAAGTGGCTAGAAGATTTTACGTGGTTAGCTTATTCAGAGGTAAAATCGGGATCTTTTTGCAAGTACTGCGTGTTATTTTCCCATACTATAAATATAGGGAAAGGAGAACACCAAATAATAGGGGCATTGGTTACTCAGGCTTTTACCAATTAAAAAAAAAGGGTAAAATTTTAGCAAACATGAGAAGTTATCCCACCATAAGAAAACTGTTTTGATCGCTGAAAACACAAAAGCGATAGTTAAGAACAAGGCAGAAAGTGTTATCAATCAAGTAAATGCCCAAAGAAGACTGGATATTGAGAATAATAGAAAACGGCTAATCCCTATAATACAAACAATACGATTTTGCGGAAGGCAAAAAATAGCTCTAAGGGGTCATCGTGACTCTGGGCGAATAAGCCTTGAAGAACCAGATCAAAATGATGCGAATTTTCAATCGTTGTTGAGATACCGAGCCAACAGTGGAGACAATATTCTTAAAGACCAGTTAACGACCAGTGGTCGGAAGACGATGTGCACAAGTTCGTTCATTCAAAATGAACTAATTAACACATTTTGTCACATAATACAATCAAAAATTGTAGAAAATGTCAGAAAGTCTGTTTTTTATTCCGTTTTAGCAGATGAAACCACTGACATCAGCCAAATTGAACAGTTTTCTCTCTGTGTACGTTACGTAGAGGACCAAAGTTTCAAAATCAGAGAAGATTTTCTGACATTCGTTCCCGTCCCCTTCACTGGAGGTGGTTTGGTTAACACAATACTAGAGACCTTGTCATCATTAGGACTTGACCTAAACAAAATGAGAGGCCAAGGGTACGATGGCGCTGCCACGATGAGTGGAAAATTCAGAGGAGAACAAGCTTCCATCAGAGAAACATTGTTCTTGACACACTCTATATTTGTGTTTGTCAGATGTGAGCAGAACACCTTCTATAAGAAACTGTATGGGTGTCATAAAGGAAATCTGTGGATTCTTTCATATGTCAGCAAAAAGAACAGAAATATTGAAATCAACGATTTCTGAATGTTGTCCAGAACAAAAGAAAAATAAACTTATTTCACTGTGCGAAACCCGATGGGTAGAAAGACACGACTCAGTAATTTTATTTAAAGACATTTTGGAGACTATCTTTCTCTCTCTTTGCAAAATAGAAGAGGAATTCAGTGACTCAGCATCTAAGGCTCACACTCTGAGCAGTGCTATTAGTCAATTTTCATTTCTTGTTAATCTTTTTGTTTTGAGCCGGATGCTATCAACCACGCATAACTTATCTGAGCAGCTTCAAAGCAAAAATATAGATCTTCTACAGGCCTTGACTAAAGTCACGAGTGTGTTACACCTTCTGTTGAAGGAGAGGGCAAATGCTGATAACTCATTTAAAGCCTTGTATAATCAAATAAAGTCATTCGCTGCTAAACTTGACATTAAGGAAGAGATCCAAGAATTTGCAGCCTTCAAACAGCACGTAGCAACGTCCCTTACACCACAGAAGAAGAATTCTATCGACGAACTGTTTATGTGCCATACCTGGACGATTTTTGTGACTAACTGAAAGAACATTTTGAATCTCACAAGGAAACAGTTGCATCCTTACAAAACATCCTTCCACAATTGTTTATCATAACAGATTTCGGTTCATTGGAGGCTGATTTTAGTTTCTATGAAGAAGATTTGTCACATAAAGAGATTGTACGAAGTGAGTTTATGTTATGGAAAGAAAAGTGGAGTCAGGAAAATCCTTCAAATTTTCCAAAAACGGCTATAGAAACATGTGACAAGACTTCCTTCCCCAACATTTATACCCTTCTGAAATTACTCGCAGTTCTTCCTGATTCTGTCGCAACGGTAGAGAGAACTTTCTCCAGCCTGAGAAGACTGAAGACTTACCTAAGGAACAGCACATCTGAAAGTAGGCTTAACGGACTTGCTTTACTTTCTATCTACAGAGACAATATAGTTAGTGACGATGAAGTTCTTGATAAGTTTGCAAGTGTACCAAGAAACCTAAACTTTGTTTTGTAATCATTGATATATAAAAAAGTGAAGTTCCTTTTTGTTAGTTTTGTTCTTCTTTTATTGTATACTTTTTATTGTCAGTTGGATAAACGATTAATAAAACAAATTTCGTTGCATTTTCATTGACACTGCATTTATTAAACCTTCTTGTAAGGACTCTCCAAAATGATACTTAAAACAGTTATTTGAATGATAGTTGATAAAAACACATATATGCATGTGTATATAAAAAGAAAAAATCAGGGGTCTTGGCAATTTATACATCCATTACAAAACAAAACATTATGTATAACTAGAACCCCTCCAAACACAATAATCAAAATTGAGTATTTGACTTTTTTTTGTCTGTTTAGCGTCTCTCTAACAGCACGGTATTTAGAGACGGGAAAGGATGGGGGGGAAGGAATTCGGCCATGGCCTTTTGAAGGAAGCATCCCGTCATTTGCCTGGAGTGATTTGGGAAACCATGGAAAACGCAAATCTGGATGCCCGGACGGGGAATCGAACCGCCGTCCTCCCGAATGCGAGACCAGAACGCTAGCCGTTACACCACCACGCTCGCTCTTTTAGTTCTGATAAGTGTTTACAGATAAGTTTGCAAGTGTACCACGAAACCTAAACTTTGTTTTGTAATCATTGATATATATAAACCTTCTTCTTAAAATCTTGACCAATGTTTGAAATAATACTAACTGAGATATTTTCATCCTTTGGTTTGTTTAAAAATAGATATATTTTTTATTATTTAATGTGAACAATAAAGAAACATGATCTCGGTAAACTAAAAGGGGCATTCAGAGCAAATTACCCTCTGAATATGAGCAGCAAAACTGATATAATGTATCATGGGGTGTCTACTTAAAATTATTTAACCTAACCTTACATTAATCTTGCCCCCCCCCCAGAAAATATATTCTATATTCGCCACTATGTTCCGATATTAAGGGATATATATCTTCAATAAGCTCCCAATACATATTGAATGTCTAGCAGACGATTACATTAAATTGAAGTTAAAAGAATTTTTAATTGACAACTCCTTCCACACCAACGAAGAATTTATGCCTAAGGTATCTACAAAATAATTGCTAGTAATTTGTGTAAATGTAGTTAACGTAATTAAAGTGCCTTGTATCCTGTGACTGTATATCTTATGGTGTATTTATCAGTTTTATTATACAATTGTTTATCTGTAAGTTGGTAACTTTCCACATCCAACAGAGCCAGTCACTTATCTTGGGATCTATGGAAAGTGAATGTATTGTATTGAATGTGATTGCCATCCGTTTTCATCTTTAAGTGCCCTTCACATAATCACCAATGGAATGTACTATTCCTGGTGCTATGAATATTCTTTAACAATTTTAGTAAGAAACCACAGAGGAATATTGGCATTGAATGTATTAATCAGTTATGTGTGACAAAAGTGCTCTTCCTGACCGATAATAACAAGTCCGAGAGTATAGTGTATTATTATTATATGCAGTTGGACCTTGATTCTCTTTCAGAATTTCCATGCAGCTCTCATTTTGTTCCCCTTTGAATTCTCTTTTTTTTTTTTCAGTCCTCTTCGTTACCGGTGTCGTAAGGACTTCGTTCTCAGGCGGTACATCCTATTTGTTAATTTTTGTCTGTGTCCGTTTCTGTACACAATTTCTGATGAATTAATGTGATCTTTTTGTATGTCTTTTAACACTTGGTGGGCCAAGGAATAGTTTTCGGTTGTTCTATGTAAGCCACAATTTTGGGGGTTAGTCTTATTGCTGGGACTCTATGTTTGTGCCCATTAAACCCTAATCTTCTATTTCTGATTTCCACCACGAGATTCGTCATTTTTTCCAGTTATTTTCCTGGATTACAGTCAGTATCCATATTCCGATTTTTTTTTTTTAATTTTTTTTGTGAGCGTAGTATCTTTCTTAATATTTTGCATACCTACTCTTTCAGCGCATTCTTTTAATATTTCTATCTATTTGATTTATGTGGTTTCGTAATCGGCTAGTACAGCTACCTCATATGCGAAATCAAGGCATGAAATTTCAATATCACTTTTAGGTCATCCGAGCTATAGGAACTTCCAGTTGCTCTGGTTTTAAGACTCTTTTTACTATTCCAAGATGACTTTGTCCAGAACAACTTTAAAGAGGATTGGAGACAAACCGTCATTCTGTCGAACACCAATCATGATTTGAAACGGTCCAGATATCTCGCCCATGAATTTCACTTTGGAAATTGTGTTGGTGAGTGTTTGGTAGACGAGATTTAGGGTTTCTGAGTAGAGTCTTTGTTCTTCGAGGATGATGAGGTATTGCCTATCGAATGAGCCATATGCCTTTCTGAAATCTACAAAGGAACAAATAATCCGTCTGTTCCTGGGTGCTTTATATTTCAGTGCTAGGTTTAGGTTGAATATTTGTTGTATGCAGTTCCAACCGGTTCCAAAGCCAGCTTCATATTTGCCAATTTTGTGGTCAAGTTGTTCTTGCACTCACTGTCGAAGACAGATTGAAAGAAGTTTGTCTGTAACTCGAAGAAGGGAAATTCCTCTATTGTTGCTGATGTCCATTTTTCCTCCCTTCTTAGGTACCTGGTGAATACTGACGTGTTTCCAGTCGTCGGGTATTTCTTCCGTCTGCCAGATCTCTGTCATGATTTGTGTGAGTTCTTTGAGGGAATTCGGTAGTTCTGTAGTGATACCATATACTTCGGATGCTCTGGTGTTTTTGAGTTTGAGAATGTCTGTGAATTTCCTTCTGTGAGAGTGGTGGGGGCCCAGATAAGTGCAGACGAGGGTTTTTGAGGAAATCTTGAACGATGTCCATGGTAGTTAAGAAGTTCAGAAAAGTATTGTGCTAACGACCGACAATTTTGATGATTAGTCAATGCAAGCCTTCCATTTGATTTTCCAAAACATAATTTTTGTCTGGTGATTTTTTACTCTTTTTTTCTGATTTCTTAAAAATGGTCTTCACACTCATGTCCAAAAGTTAAGGTAATTTCGAGATCCATGGAAAACACAGGGCATTGTGATAATGTGTGCACTTAAAAGGGCCCTGTCAACAATTAGACTCGTGACAGTGCTACTGTCACGAGGTGTACAGTTTAATCGGGTATGGACAGTGGGTGACAGTGACCGTGTGTGATATCCCTCTGCCGGTGGTATCCAGATCGTCAATACGGGGTGTAATGATCTAGCATGACAATACAGGACGCACAACGGTTCTTTTTACTGTGGATCGGACAATCCAGCATGGCTTGCGGAAGCGCATCCCATTGCTGGACAAGCGCCCATTCGAGATCAACAATGGATCTTGGTGGCAGTGTTAGGGCTGCAACCCTTCTGCCCAGAGAGACCCATGCATGTTCAATTAGATTTAAGTCGGGGAAACGAGCTGGCTATTACAGACTTGTGATGTCCTCACGTTGCATTTTCTCATCCACCAGGTCAAACCTGTGTTTAATTTACTTGTTAAACCATCGCACTTTTTTCGTTGAAATATGAGGCAAAAAATAAATCAGCATGGCAGTATTAAATGTAAATAGACTTTTATTCCGCAAAAAGTAGAATTTGTGATAAAAAATACTTATTTTGATTCCAAGTTAATTTCTAATAAAATATTAAAATCTAAATAATTATAAATTTATTTTTCTTCCTCCACATCCGCTTACGCAAAACATTCGGATCCTCGAATGTCAAGTTCTGAATATCCACATATGTATCTCCATCCACTAAGATGACCTCCGTTACAACCGTACTCATGATGAACTTCAGACATATAAGTCAGCGATCCTGACGCTGGGATGTAACACATGGTCAAACTTGCCCGCAGTCTCATTGAATGGAATCTTTTCTATAGCCATGAAATAACGCTGCGGAATACATGCAACTCCTTGCCCACCAGGTGTTACTCTGGCCAGCCTCTAATCTGCCGATAATACGACTACGGGTAAAGTCATCCAGATGTGTCCTCTGTGCCATCCCTACGACCTAATAAATGCCAAATGCACACAACACGCAGTCATAACCACTGCATTCGAGACTTTTGCCCACACAGTATGTTTCTGGCACACTAAGCAGTCTCGTACCAAACTGTCAGGTTTTTGATGTGTTTGTGTGTTGTGCAACCACACTATAGTCCACACATTAGTACCATGAAGTAATAATTTCTCAAGGATCTCGAATATTCCGCAACTTGTAGACGTGAGTATACCGATCACCAAAAATTCCTGAAACCCATGAAATTAATGGAACCTCTATTATCCATCTCATCATAACAGGAAGTATCCTTACTTTCCTAGATTCGTCCTAACAGTAACAGTACATTAATAATATTTAAAATTTATTTTTTCACCTTTATTTGGTAGTTGAATTTTTACTGACTCACTCTTCTTACAAGTTACTGTGCTTGGTTCTAATTTTAATTAAACTGAATCAAAAACACATAACACAAAAATTTACATTGGTTCTTGTTAATAATTTTGTGGTGAACCACGGTTTTTAGGGAATTATAGCAACTATCACAGAGTGCTATAGAAGCTAGGTCCGTTGTGATATCGAATGTAAACAGGTGCGAGCGAAGGAATGCAGACGCTCGCAAGGCGATGAACCTCTCAGTAGAAGAGAACACTCAGTATTTACATATAATCGCCGACGTCATTCCACCAGGGTATATATCAATTATATTGATTTTCGAAATATAAATACCAAACATTCTATAATTTGCTGTTGAGTAGGGAAATAACAGCGGTTTGTAGATATAATACAAGCTGTCAATCATCCCACCATGCACCCTCTTTTGTGATGCAAAAAGCCCAATTTGGCGAAATAATGGGATCCACAGCAGAGTTGTTGACAGCTTCGATGGATGACTGCCATCCTTCCTAAGCTCCTTATTATAACATTGTCTGGCCTTTTGTGGTCAAATACAAAGGAGACCACCGTCCATTATTGGTAAGCTAGATTAATGGATTGTCAGAAATGCTATATTAATTACTTGTTAACAGGTTACATCACCTGCTTCTTGTACTCTCTTGCACCCAGACCCCTTAAGGTAACCTGCAGCTACCCTTGTGGCAGCGACAGTTTTACTGATTTGGACGGTCATGCCCTTCACATATGCTTCCACTCCACCGAAACTGGTTTCACAGTATACAGAAGTAACCTGAACTGTAATGTTCTTGATTCTAAGAACCAATTTATTATATTACTTTATCGAACTGAACCCATAAGCACAGACCATTGCTTTATATCCGAATTACATGAAATTAATTGCTTTGCACACCCACACATACACACACACACACAGTCACTTTAAATATAAGATCACTTTAAACAGTTTATAAGAAATTTTCCCTCCTTATACATATATTCGCGTTAAGTTATTCTGAGTGCTGCAGTTATTATTTCGTGATATATACTGTACTTACTATAGCCGGAAATTATTCCACAAATGTCAAGCCCTAAGTTAGCTTTGAAACTATGAATACCACATCAAAATCCGTTGGGTAGTTTTGGCGTGACGCCGGAACAGACAGATACGATTCAGCTGTAAATTTACAACCGTACAGATAAGAAAGTTCTTCATCATGTATTTTGGTCACAGAATTCTGTATGGAACGGGTATTTAAGTGATTTAATTAACAGTACAGACAAAGTAAAGAGAGTAGTCACGTGGTTCGTGACCACTTGCCACAGTCCTTTCCTTATGATGCCTTTTTACCTCATCAACACTGAGTCACCAGAGGATGGGAAACAAGAAGTTGGGAGGAACTTAGCCTTTATGAAGGAATAATTACCGAACCGCAGCAGTGATGACGTTATTGTGAATGTAAATGTTATAGGAAATAAGAGCAAGAAAATGAGATTTTTTCGCTTCCGTAATATCACTGCACAATTATTTTGAGCATATGCTGGAATAGCCGTACTGATTGTGCGGCACGCCTTAATGACGGAGTTTCTGTCTCCTTGGCTTTTGACTCCGTCGAAGGGGATTTATTCACTGGGGAAGATTAAGTATTGCAATCTGGCTGTTTGTGAAACGTGTAACTTTGGTGTTCTCTATGATAAGTGTGTTTGTGTGTTGTGAAATTAGTAGTTTATAATGTGGATATTGGAGGCCATCCATGTGAAGGCCTTGGAGATTACTGGAAGCCGCCTACTGGCTACTTGATTCAACGCCATGTCGGGCTGCTGCTTTTCGCTGTGAGAAGAGGAGTCCAATGCAATATTATGAGGTATTCCATAACGTTTTGCACTTCGGTGTATGTGTACTGAAAGAGATTCCACAAATTTCACTACATTTTTTCTTGCTGGGTACCAGTTATAGGATTGCTTTGGAAGGGATGTTATAAATGGTATGGTGTATGATATATGTAAGTATTTTTGTTTTTAGTTTGCGCCAATAATGTTTTGGGAATGACTTCGTAAATGTAGACACCCATCCCTCTTCTTGCCGTTCAAATACAATCAGCTTTCAGTCTACTTGTACACAGCAGTAAAATTCATGAAAATGGATATTTGTGTGGTTACCATAAAATTCCATTAAAAAATGCGCTCTTAAAAATTACCTTGTGTTTAAATGCGACCCATTGTCCCATCTCATCTTTCTGTAAGTCTGCTCACTAGCTTCGTTCGTCTCCATTGATGGACAGAAAGTGAATACTCCAGTGGAAACAATAATACAAGTGCAAATTGTTCTACTATTATGAATAGACACGATCACTTCATTAAAATGTGTTAATTTTTTGTTTTCCATGTTGAGTAGTAACGCTTGAAACCGGCAATTATGAAGACGTGGTGTAACAGCCCTCATACCTGAATTTTGAATAGTATTGTACTGTATGAAGTATTTGTAGTGAGCTAAAGTTTGGTTGAATATGATCTGGTATGTTTGTTTTGTAATTTCTTGTAAATCAGTGTATATAGACTTTGTTTTATGAAAGAAAATTATTTAAAGTCCATTTAATATGTTTAAGAACCGAGTGGTTCAAGAGAATTTCTTAAATGTTTGTAATTCCATGTATTAATGCAAGTTATGATGTCTACAGGTAAATTTTCTACAGTTTGAGATGATTTCTGCAAATAATTTTGTATTTAAGTGTCTCTAATTACCATTTCTGATCATTTTGTAATGTTGTTAAGTAATTTTGTATTAATTCCGATTGTTTTTAATATGTTTGATTGTTAATGTTCGAGAAATATCGGGCGGATGCCTTTTAAGATTCTCGTAATTTCGATAGAGACTATATAAACAGATCGGCTGAACAGAGTCAGTATTGAGTATCCAGTATTCATTCAGTTTTACAGAGAGATTCATCCAGTTAGTTCACAGAGATTTTGTTTGCAACGGCTCAGAAGTGCATCTCTGTATTGTATCTATGCTTGTGAATATCGCTGACTTCGTTTTGAAAACAATAAACAAATCTTCAAAATAACCTTCTGGTGGACTTTTTAATTAATCAATATATATAAATTAAACCACCGAAGAATTTAATAGTGGGATCAAATGCCTGATCTGTCATTGGTTTCCACGTTTAACTGCAGGTCACCTATGACACTTTATTGCCTTTTAACTGAAATATTGTGTTCTCAAAGCATTGTTAAAAATGTACTTTAAAATGAATAATCATAACTTTCTTCTAATGTGGCATCATAATTTTGAAAGTTACTATACACATGTGTTTATGAAGGCAGTAGACTTTATTGAAAACTATATTTATTTAATGGGAGACAATGATGGAACTTTCACTGGCTCTGTGAAACAATATCCATGTAGGAATATCAAACAGTTTTCATTTTCTACTAAAATACCGTGAAAATCTGAGCGCGGGCCTTGATGGTCGTTGTTAACTGCCATGTTGAGTAAAGGCGTACGAAAGTTGATAGTGGAGTAAACATTTCCCATAGCTGTGGGGATCGGCCATGAACGTACTTGACGATCGCTTTCTGTGGATAGTCACGAGTAAAATCGTCTTCTTTCCTGATTCGTACAGTCACGTTCTCTTAAAAATATAATAGCTAGTTTCCAATATTTTGTTCACGCAGTTTGGTACATTTTCAGGACCCTCGCTTTTGTCTAAGATTGCCAACCGTCCGGTTTTCCGATTGTCCGGTTCTAACGCGATTAGTCTGTCTGGTTCGCTACATGCGACCGGACGCAAAATGTCCGGTATTTAAGAAAATTTCAAAAAATTATTGAAACAAACAAGGCCGTTTCACTCCTTATTCCCCTCCCGCTGAACGCTCGTAATTCAACTCTTTCAATCTGTGTTCAAAACTTTAGGTCGAATATCTGACTGTCGTGAAGCGATTAGTTTTTTTCTCAGTTACCTACCTGACACGTTACATATACGTAATGAGTGATTTGCCGAAGAAAGTACGGAAAACTTATTGTTGTTTAGAGATGAGTGGCTCTCAAATGATGAATTTAAAACGTGGACACATAAAGAGAACGATTCCGCCGCATATTTTCAAGTGTGTACAGTTAATTTTACTGTAAAATTTGACTGTATAAAAGCAGTGAAACTTCATGCGAGATCAGAAGGACATGTTAGGAAAACAAAACCCATATCTAAATCTGCTGTTTTTTTTTTGTGTAATAAATTAATTCCACGATTACTACCAGATTCCAATATATCACAGAAAGTACGTTGCGGCCGCACAAAATCTGAGTCAGTTATGGAAAACCACACTTTTTATCTATAATAATAGAAGAAATTGCAAATGCACCTTTGTCGATTGCCTGTGACGCATCCAAAAAAAAGGTAACAGTAAATTATTTCCGTATTAATTCGTTTTTTCACAAAGAATTAGGTAATATCGAACTGCTCTCATAGGCTATGAAGATCATGATGAAACCTCTGCTGCTATTGCAAATAATTTAAGAAAATGCGTTGAAATGGGTTTGGACTTAAATAATTTAGTTGCTTATGGTGCTCATAATTGCTCGCTAAATTTTGGGAAAAATAAATCAGGTTTTGTAAATTTAGGAGATTCCTTTAAACAAAAACACTTAATAGCGGGTAATTGTTTGTTGCACATTCGGTATAATACGGTAAAACAAGGATTGAAAATGTTATCGTATGATGTCGAATCTGTAGTGATAAAAGTTTACAATGAATTTTCAAGTATTGTGAAAAGAATTGCGTATTTGAAAGACATTTTTGAATTTTTAAATACTGAATACAGCACCATCTTGCAGCATGTTCCAACAAAGTTTTGCACTTTACTGCCAGCAATCGATAGACTCCTACATAAATGGACTGGATTGAAAAAGAATTTTTCGGAGTTGGGAAATATGAACATTTTTATGTGCAGAATAATCTGAAAATACAACTTTCATTCTTCCAGAAGTGTACTTGTGTTATGTGCACAATATTATGAGTTTACTGAATAAAAACATTAAACTGGTAGAGTGTGATGACATAAATGTAACACAAGTTTATAACATACTTTGGAAACTAAAAGCAGAGCCAACGAAAAGGGTTCAAAAGAAGTTTTTTTTTTATTTCATCTCTCTCAAACTCTTGCCCGATGATCGAAAAAATTTTGAAAAGGAAGCTTGTGATGTGTATAACAGGTTTTCAGCATATCTTAATAATAGGTTCGACTTTGGTGAAAATTCATTTTATAAAATATATTCATCATGGTCATTAGAAGAATCATTACAATTCGAAAATCTTGCCAGGATCGCAATCATAATGAACTTGAAATTTGATGGCGACGAGCTGTTTTCAGAAACTTCCGTTTTATGCGATGTTCTTCCATCTTTGAAACTGAAGCAGCTAAAAAAGTTGAAAGAACTGAGTAGGAGTACAACAGTTCTTCAATCTGAATTATATGCTTACATTTTGGTAACTTTTGTCTCTCAGTAGCACCAAATTAATTAAAAATAGTTAAACACGTATATGCTGTTCCATTTTCAAACGCGTCTGTGAAATGTGGTTTGAGTGTTATTAAAACTATATGGTCTCATGAAAGGAACCGATTAAAAGTGGAAATGATAAATTCTGAAATTTTTGTAGGCTACATTTCAGTTATAGCATGAATTGTACTGAGTATGGTGATTTCATGCAGACTGATTTGAAAATTGTAAAGTCTGAAAATAAGTATTCCTTTTAAAAAAAAACTATGTAAGAATAATATTTATTTTATTGCAAGATTTTTTGATTGTTATTCCAAACAATGATTTTTTAATTTTTTAGTTCAAAATTGTTATAACACCAATTAATTGTAAAAATAAAAAACGAATTGCTCTGTGACGGAACGTTATTTAGTATAACATTTTAGTATTGAAATCGTGTAAGTTTGTTAAGTTTCACTGCAGCCAGACGTCGAGTTAGCACGTCCTGTTTGTTCGACTTTTCGCCGATCGACAGTTCAGGTTGTAAGTTACTCATACAGAGATGAGCAAGCAAGCGAATACTTTACCAGCAAGCCAGGATACATGGATCACTCTCACTTCTTCACTGTCGAGCAACAAGTTACCAGCTTGGCCTCGGAATAGATAGTAGCTGCACCAACCTTACCATTCTCTGTTAGTTGTGAACTGTAGGGCTAAGTTTCATCCCTAGGATCAGTATCACGGGTTATAGAATACCTCTCTATCTTGTACATCATAAGCTGTAGATGGTTTACGGTTTAGTACGGATTAAATGAGGTTTCCAGAAGAGATTGTTTCATACAAGTAACTTTTAGCTGTCCGCTCCCGCTCCTATATGCAAGTTTACCCTCGATGCTCATGTTTGTTTAGCAGTACAAGAGAAGAAGAGGATTGATCTGTAGAACAAGAGCTCAAGAGCAGAAGATACATGAAGATAATCGGCGCATATCGTAGGGCATCGTAGAGAAAACCCCATAGAACCCACGTGTCAGCCATCCTGCCATCCTGCCATCCATACACACCCAATCACAAACACACGACAACACAGCTCTGTAAATTTTACATTTCCTAAAATACATACCCCCCCCCTCCCCCTCCCTCCCTTGGACATTTATCCGGTCGTGGAGATCTGAAATGCTGGCGTCTATCCGGCCATGGAAATTTGAAATGTTGGCAATCCTATTTTGTCTGGGTTAAGGAGGACATTGCCATTAGCATATCGCTACATACTGTTTGTTTCATCTTGGATCCTTATACCACGTTAAAATTTCTCTTTCATTTCCTTAATTGCCTCCTTTACATATAAGTCGAATGTTAGTGGCTGTAGACTACAAACTTGTCCCATAGTTAACTTGCTAATTCCTCGCTTTTAATATAGACACCTGATTCTAATATATATAATAAATTATTTTTCTTTCATGTTATTTTAAACCAACCTTTCATTAAAATTTCAACGTTATGTCTCTTCTAACATCATCCAAAATGTCATTTATTTTAAAAATATCTTGTTTTTCTCGATCAATCCTCCCAACATTAAATTTAATGTTAATGTCATTCCTCAAGGCAAAAATGTATTTGTAAGTCTACTATTATACATATATATTAAATTAATTGTAATAACATTGAAGTAAACACATCCGTTCAAAATTTATGAACTGCAAACATGTTACAGAATACATCATATCGATGAAGATACCTTGGCGAAAGGCGAAACTCATCCGAAATAAACAACAACTTCAACAATAGTGACATTTGCATTTTCACTGAATAGTAATTTATTATTTTAACAAGGTACTCCAGCAGAAATGGTCTTCAGTAATCATGTACAGCCTAATATCTGTTGAAATCTCGTTTCTGTTATTCTGTACACACTAGTCAGTAATTTCAAAACATGTAGTGCTAGTGTTTCTTTGCGATAGCCTCCACATATGTCAGTTTCTGCATTATTCGGGAGTTTGAATGTGATAAGAATCCTATTTAAATCTGTCACGTTTCGAATGTTTTCGATAATAGTTTGAATACTCTACTAAATCCCTACTATTTCACAAGGTTTTAGCAGTTCTGCGTGAATCTCATGTTTCGCTAAACATATTTTCTGAACTTTGTCAAATTATATCCTCATGAGAAGATCTGCATCGTCAACATCATCTTCCTCTCTTTCCAGCCTGTATTGGTTTTCTCTTTGGTTTACAGTTAAATTTATTTCTTTCGTACGTTAACCTTAGACTTTGTGCGAAATTCTAATTCATGAAATGTCGTATAACTGAAGTGTTCTTGATAATCACAGGTTTTCGTACTCTTTTGCCTATTACGAAACTTGCACTAGTAAGCCAGTTAATGTTTTGTATAATTACGCTTACTAGTCTATATCACCACGAACAGAAAACCATTCCATTTTATCTCACTGAAGGCACTTCATCTTCTTCTTTAAGTACTCTAATCAACCTGCTAACATTCCACGCTACATTTCGTAGATAATTGCTATCAACTCTGATTACTTCTATTAGTTCATCAGATTGGTGGACTAACATTGTTCCTTATGTAATGTGAGAAGTAAAACATGGCGCATTTTTCTGATGACCACAACTTTCTTTTAAAGGATAAATTAGCAAATTAGGCCAAAGAAAAAGATAGGGCAATGAAAATTAAAATACGAGTAAATTTCCGCTTAGTTTAGAAAATATCCAACTCAGTCAATTTATCACAAAAATAAAATAAAATAAAAAAATTCGTTTTTTTTTTTTTTTTTAGGAGAAAATAATCAGTAACAGAATTTGCACATAGTATACATGCTATTCAGTTTAAAATGTAAATAAGTTATACAACGACTTATTAAAATAAAACATGGTTCTGTAAAAAATTTAATAATATCCACAATAAACTGATAATGAAAAAACAAAGGTGGTACCTTTTCTTATTTTATCACAATGGCACAAAGAGGAGCAAATATAAATCCAATCTTAAAGAGTTTATAGTTCAAAATTTCTTTTATTAACATGCGACTTTGAAACGTAAAGGAGAAAACCAAATATGCTTTCTTATAAGAAAGGGAAGGCGATATAAAAATTAGTTTCATTCATAGAGATGATTTTTCGGAAACTATAGTCATAGAGAAAAATTAATACTGATATACTGTATAGTTCTTTGGAAATTCTGTTCTCAATGTACTAATTAACTCTTTCTCGTGTATCACGGAAATGTGAGGGTGATTTTGGTTTCCTATTCAACCAACTCACAATTATTTGCTGCTAATATTATTGGCTTTGAGGATGGTATGCTCACGAGCGATCTAAGAAGGTTTTAAAAAATTATATAATATTATATTATTTAATTCATTAAAACAAATCAATTTCTACAGTATAATTAGTTTTAGATGGTTATTTGTTTTTATGTAAATTGGTTTACACAATATTACAGGTCTCATTTACAAATATGTCACTCAAAAATATGTCACTCACAAATATCACACCCATATATTGCCTTCGTCACGTCTCAGAACATTCTGCTTCCACGATGAACATGATAGCTTCCATGGCATTTTCAAAAGAGCATACGTGGAGTGTTCGCACCACGTTTCATCCCCTCCCTTCTCTCATCTTCACTCTCAACACATTCATCACAGTAACAGTAACTTTTATATGTAGGCCTTTAGACTCCTACCGGGCGCAGAAAATAAAATTTGGTTTTACTATCACAATTTTCTTTCACAGAACTTTAGTGTTTAGAGCAGTTAATCTTCTTCTGAAAGATCAAAATAAAATACAGGTAGGCGTATGGGAAAGTTTAAATTAATTGCAAATAAAAATACAATAAACAAATTTCCTGTCTCTACTTAAAATTAAACTAGGAACGAGTCCAATCATATTATTGAAAATTTAGGGGATCATGAAAGGTGCCTCCCCGAAGATTGCGATTTGAAAACGTTATCAGAAGCAATCGGGCGATCCCTGGGCAACGGTATAATGCCGGCCAAACCTTTCGCACCAGAAACATCAATAAGCGAGCCCTTGTCAGGGCCACAGTTAAAGATTGTCTCCATCAACATCGAAGGCATGTCATCAGCCAAAGAAGAATTGCTACAAGACCTAGGCAATCAACACAAATGCCACATTTTATGTGTACAGGAGACACATAGAAGTACTGAAATGCGCCGACATAAAATAAATAGAATGATCCACGCGGTTGAGAGACCTCACCATAATACGGAGGTGCCATCTTTGTCCGACCAGATGTTCAGATCCTGTCCACGGCCTTCACAGAAGAGAACGACATCGAAGTCCTCACCATTGAGCTTAAAAACTGCACAATCCCACCCAGCAGTAAATTAATTGTCAACCACCGTTTAATTTCCAAAATCAACATCTGCAGATTGTTATCGGAGATTTTAATTCTCATTGTACTGCTTGGGGCTACGACTTCGATGACGAGAATGGCATTGCAGTAGAAGAATGGGCAGATGTAAATCAACTTACTATCGTACAAGATCCCAAACTGCCAGCATCTTTCAACAGTGGGAGATGGAGGCGGGGCTAAACCCTGATCTAATATTCAGCAGTAATTACATCAGCCAGCAATGTGTGAAGTCTGTCTGTAGCCCAATACCAAACACGCAGCACAGGCCAATAATGTGTGAAGTATTTGCGACAGTGAGACCACAGAGAGTTCCTATCCGCAGGAGGTATAACTTCAAGAGAGCTGACTGGTCATGTTCACAGAAATATTGGCTGCGGCTGTGTCTACTATTGAACCAACACCAGAATCATATAACACATTCACTGCAACTGTGGTTCCAGAAGATTCATTTCCCGTGGTTGCCGATCATCATATATTCTGGGGTGTCACCTCAGATCTAGCTGCCCAGTTCATGGTTTATAAATCACTTTTCCAAGATGATCCATTTTGGCAAAAAGACAATAGAAGCTGGTAATCAACTTATCTCATCTCTAAGTGCGGCAAAAAGTAACCGCTGGATCAAAACATTAGAAGAGCTGGACCTGAAAAGAGATAGTCACAAGGCATGGAGACTTCTAAAACGCCTCAACAATGATGCATCGAGATCACTGGACATTCCAATATAAGCGCAAACCAAATTGCACATCAGCTACTCATGAACGGGAAGGAGACTCAGAAAAGTGGACAATCTAAAAAAACAAAGAAAAACGCAGAAACAGTCAGGAAGATATGAACAACCTCACTGAGCCCTTTAGTATGTCAGAGTTGGAAAAGATTATTCATGAGTGCAAAACAGGAAAGTCGGCAGGCCTCGATGACATACGATCAGAACAAATTAAGAACTTCGGATATAAAACCAAAGAATGGGTTCTACAGCTTTTTAACAAATGTATGAGCTCATATCAAATTCCGAAGGTGTGGCGGAGGACGAGAGTCATTGCGCTGCTGAAACCTGGAAAAGAAGGAAACAATCCTAAAGTTTTAGACCTTAGCACTCTTGTGTCATCTCTACAAAATATTTGAACGATTAATTCTGAATCGTATCCAGCCTGTGGTTGATCCAAAACTTATTCCACAACAAGCTGGCTTTCGTCCTGGCAAAAGTTGTACTGGGCAACTGCTGAACCTAACACAGTTTATAGAGGATGGATTTGAGACCCGTAAAGCCACGGGCGTGGTCTTTGTGGACCTGTCAGCAGCATACGATACTGTTAACCACCAACTATTACTTGACAAGGTCTACAGTCTGACAAAGGCCACCGGATTAACCAACTCATCGCTACTCTTCTTCAGAATCGTAGGTTTTTCGTTGACTTTCAAGGACAGCGCAGTCGATGGAGGGTCTACCTCAAGGTAGTGTACTGGCCCCAATACTTTTCAACATTTATACAAACGATCAGCCATTACATCCAGCTACCAGGAGCTTCGTGTACGCTGATGACCTAGCTCTAGCCTCACAGAGCACAAAACTTGAAGTTGTAGAAAGAAATTTGTCTGCTGCTCTTGAAGGCCTATCAAGCTATTATAGGAAAACCACTTAAGACCTAACCCTTCAAAAACTGAAGTGTGTGCCTTTCACCTAAAAAATAGGAAAGCTCAGCGTAAGTTAAAAGTAATGTGGTCAGGTATCGAACTGCAGACATGTAACACCCCAAAATATCTGGGAGTGACACTCGATAGAACCCTCACATATAAGAAGCACTGCATGAATTGCAAAATGAAGATCTCTACAAGAAACAACTTACTGCGCAAATTAGTTGGATCACAGTGGGGCAGTCAACCACAAACTATACGTACATCGGCAATGGCCCTTTGTTATTCTGTTGCAGAATATGCATGCCCAGTTTGGTACTCATCATCTCATACCAAACAGGTGGATGTAGCCCTCAATAACACCTGTAGGCTAGTGACAGGTTGCTTAAAGCCTACCCCAGTTGATAGGCTTTACCAGCTTTCGGGCATTGCACCACCCAGTATCCGGAGAGAAGTGGCTGCGAACAAGGAGAGGACCAAAGTAGAACGGGAAAGCGCTCATCCACTGCACGGCCATATACCACCAGCCCAGAGACTCAAATCCAGGAAAAGCTTCCTCAGAACATCACGGGAACTAATTGGGTCACCTGAAAAGGCAAGAGTACAGTTATGGAAAATGAGGGTTCCCAACATCTCGGGACCACTGACAGTTGCAGAGCGCTTGCCACCTGGTCATGAAGAAGACTGGAACGTCTGGCGGTCTTAAATCGATTGCGAACAGGAGTGGGCAGGTCCAAGGAAAACCTAATGAGATGGGGTTATACTGATACTACCAGTATTAATGCGAATGTGGTGAAGACCAAACTATGAATCATATGCTCGAGTGCCCTATGTGCCCATCATCCTGCAACAACGAAGACCTGTTTCAAGCAACACACAATGCGATTGAGGTTGCGAAGTATTGGGCTAAGTGTGTTTAAAGTTGTTGATTTGCACAATGTATTTAACCGTGTATTTTGATGTTTTTGATACGAGAATAAATAATTGAAAATTTTGTAATGGTAACATTTATTTTAAAAAATTAAATTGAAAATACTTAGGCCTTTTTTTTTGGCAACACAAAATTTGGGGAGTAGCGCCCGACATAGCAATCAATGGTGGTCTATTCACTATTTGGCCTTAGAAAAATCACAATAATAAAGAATATCTGAAGACACAATATAAGCACAATCTTCATGAGCCAAGTCTTTGCATTCATAGAACTGAATCCAGTAAACGTTTTTCCATATGTTATTCATTCTATCTTCTTTGGAAAGACTTTGAATAATTTTATTTGTTTTTGATTTCTTTTTGGCGCCTTTACCTTTCATTTTTTTTTCACTTATCCCTTTTTACTGCCTTTTATTTTCTGCCCGTCCTCTACATCTTTTTTTTATATGGTGAAGATGTTAAAACCTCGCACTTTTGGATTTTAAAAATAAATTATCGTTTCTTTTAGTGTCTGATTTTTATATGTTACATTTAATATGAAATACACCTAATATTAGAATTCTCAAATACTGTACACTGACATAACAACGTCAATTCAAAATAAACTTTTATCTGTAAGTGTGTGGCAATTAAAACGTGTTGCTTTCCAAGAATTTCATGATTTGTTGTATTGTATCATCAGTTTAAAGCAACACATGTCTCCACTATCGTTATCTGTAATAAAGGGGAAGATGCGAGAGATTCTACTTCAATTTCGGCTATATTAATTGTTTGTTTATTCAGCTACTAAAATTAGATTGTCACTTTAAGAGAATTGCAAGCATCTAAATACATATCAAATTTCTAAAAAAAAAAAAAAAAAATCAATTTGAGCTGAGTCAGAAAATCAAGTAATACAAACAACATTATGCTCATATATAATATTTATTAGTATTTATACAATTTTTAAAACAGAACGGAAACCATAAATCATTTTTCAGATATATGCCATAAAATGACGCTTAAGTATATTATATAGTTTGCATGCACATAAATTTTGGCAACTATTACTTGTGTTTAAAAATTTCAAACGTTTAAACAGCAGTATGTGGATATCATCATGATATTGCTACAGTTATCACGTGAACACATGAACATACAATTGTATCATCTAAATTCCTTTGCTATAAACATTTAGTTGACGGAACGAATGAGGCTGCTATAAGTAGGCTTTCATTACTTCAACGTATCAATATCCAAAGTAAATATTAATAGAATCACCAGCCAGAAATGAATATTAAGATTCTCGGGAAATATTCTTCTACCGTCGTTACATTACCATATATATTCAGTTATCACCGGCATTGGAGCAATGTTACCAATGTATGTATCTGATACTCTTATCGAGAGAGATGATTAGTAAAACCTGTTTGATATAACAATCAGCCTGCAAGTCAAAATCTGAATTTTATTGTGAAACAGGTCACAGACTGTCTTAAATATTTTACCCCAAGCATTGTAAAATAATTGACTGAAATAAATAGTTATCTGCGCCCACATAAAAAGCCTATTAGAAAGTTATTATGAATTAAAATTTGTTGCCCTGGAGAGAATGGTAGCATTTTTGTCACAGATTATATTGCATTTTAAGTGCAGTTTGAATGTTTGAATACAGCTACGATCGCTGAATATTTTTTTATATTTCTTTTTGTTCATACAATTAAACAAAATTTACAATGAAGCCTCAAAGGACAGTTGTAGAATAATTATAAGCAAAAAATAAAGTATACACAATATTTTAAAATTGATTGGATATATGTGTTATAGTCATTAAAAACAAATTCGGTTGATTGAAGTAACTTTCATAAAGTATTTGGTGTTTCAGTTTCTTATCAGTTCTGTATTTACAAAAATTCGTTTCGCCGTATTATATAAGGGCCTCAACTTACTTAACTATGTAGACATTAAATACCACTAAATCTTAAATATATAAGAAAGCAAAAAATATGTAAGAATCTTTTTGATAAGCATTAATTTTTTTCACTCTATTTTTCAAAAAGTATCTGCAGATTTTTTTAAAAAAGAAGTATTCTCAGCGCCTATAAAACACAAAGAGAGTGTAACACTTACGAGAGTACTCAGATATCACATACGAATTAAATATAAATGTATCATCGATTATATTTGAAATAATACAATCTTTTTAAACTATTTTTTTTTTTACAGTGTGTACCAAGACGTTTCCCAAATGTAGGAAATAGTCGTCTTAAGTGATGCGACTTATCACTAACCCACTAGGTGTAGGATGTGATTTGCAGATTAGTCTAAGATGTCTGTTTGAAGTTTATATGGAAAACTGTCAGTTGTCTGTTGCCTGCCAAAAACTAGTCGGATGTTTACAGGTTTTGTACTTTTTTTCTAATGTATTGAAATTGGTTAAAAATTATTCGTAAATTGGTATATCCTTAGCGTGCTCACAAATTTATGTAAGTATACAAAAAATAACTACCCTTTCTATTCGGTATGAAAAAACGGTGTTTAAGTTAGCTGGGGAGATGTGTTTCTTTGTTTTTTTTTTTTTTTCTCTCTTCTTGGCAATGGAAAATAAGCACCCTGTGTATTTTATTAGTCGGTTTTCCGAGGAATGAGAGTATTATCACTAAGAAGTACTTCCAATTAGGAGAAAAAACAAACAGTATTCTGTCGTTAGCTTTATCGATGAAAGTTCTTAAAAAATCAATGAAATGAAGCAGTGACATTTTTCTTATACCAAATATATAAGGGTTGTTTGAGAAGTTCTCCACCTAGACTACAGATAGCCATGCTAATTATTCTACGTTGTAATGATAAATAAATAACAGAATGTCGTATGGGATAGATTTTTGTGTATAGAGAGCGATCATCACAACTTTCTAACGAAATTTTTTATCTTAGCGATATCAGTGGCAGAGCCAACGAGATTTTCATAGTGTCCCTTTAGTTGATTCTTGTAACATTTTATTTTCAACTTTAACTATTTGACACGTGATGGTGAGATGAAGAGACCTTAATGTTTCCAGCTTTTTAGTTCACTCCTCTGACTGCTACATTGTTTTGCAATTTTACTTATGGATTATTGCATAAAACTTATGTATTTCTGAGTAAACTTATAACTGGTAATTTTGCGATAAGCAGCACAAATCTTAACTTTCTTTGGCAGGAGAAATTAACATTATAAGTAGTGATTATCAAACAATGCTAAATCTAAGGTGTTCGAAAAAGTAGATGATAATACATGATCCTTTTCTGTAGATTGCACTAGGCATACATAGCCCAGGTCTTCATAATGACCTCTTAATATTTAAGGCTTCACGAAAATAATTTTTTTGTTTTAGTAAACTTTCCATTGATCTGCTGTTGTTCTGCCAAGTCTATTTTAAGAGTTTTAGTGGCTTTTTGCTTTTACTGAATATATAATTTTAAAAAATTAAACTAACACATCGCATAATATTTATTGATATTTATGGAGATGTAGGCGTTAAGTATTTCTTACTACTGGTATAATTTTAAGAAAATGATGCTCGAATATAAAAACTGCTCTTCGAAAGGAGTAAAGACTCTACACAAATTAGATCATAAAATCAATACCATGTAACAAACTTCCATTCATAAATAAAACTTTATCACAGACCTTAGATTTGCTAAATAGTGGAATCAGGTTTCATTATGAGAAATAAGATTACGAGCCAATTAAAAGCACCCTCATTCACGTGATTTGAATGCAGAATGGAGTAAAATAGAAGAAATTTCCAGATTTCATAAATAGATAAACCATTAATTAACAGAGAAGCAGAAACATGTTTCAGTGCGCTTAGCTGAAAATGTCAGCAAAATACAGCATATGACTTCTGAAAAAAATCTGACTAACTCTGTAATGATAAATATAGAAAAAAAGGAAGATTCCATCAAGTGAAACATATAGTTGGGAAAACAGAAATCTGTAACGTAACTGTGATCTTTTACCTTCAACTAACCCTCTTTTTAATTGATTTTTCTGAAACAACGAAAGTGGTTTTATTCATTGAAGTTCGCGAAATATACTCGAGTATATAGAATGAGTATAATTTAGTTATGGTGAAAAATAGTTATGAATTTATATTAATATATTTTTAATGATTTTCAATTGTTTTTTTTCCCTTACTTGCTCTATTTAAAGACATTTTCAGGTATACCAACTGTGGCTGCCATATTTTGACTCCTTTTTAACCACTCCAAGCTTAGTTTGTTCGTAATTGTATTTAAAACGTTTAACTTATTTCTATGAATGTTTAAAAAAAGTTCGATGTTGTTTTGAAAGAAATTACTAACAATTTGAATGTAGTAGACTAATTTAGGTAGGCCCATTGCTTGAGTTGACCATCGACCATTGTTTGTTTTCTAGAATGTTTGCAGATTGTAAAAATTTAGCGCACGCTCAGAGTTCAATTAATTCCGTCAATTTAGCAGCAGTGTGTTTATGATTTGTACCTTGGGGAACTTGGAATTTATAAACAAGAGTTTTTGAGAATAAATTCAAATTGAGTTTGATCTATGAGTATATTATCTATGAAGAAGCGTATATAAAATGAGATTAACTATCTACAATTGAGAAAAACAGCAAACTCTGGTGGAAGTGTAAACCGAGCGACTGAAAATATTTATAGTCTTCAGCGACAATTGTTTAATAAAGGAGAATGTAACTTCGGTGCCTCGACCATACGAGTTAAACCACAAGTATCTTAAAATGCTACTAATACTTCGATGTTCTAAGTATCCATTTCAAGATTGTCTTTTGTTGCAATTCACATAATGAATTTATTAAAATCGATTGTTAACTCAGACAAACTAACGAAGGATGCTTTAGGGATTTGTTGTTCAACAAAATGACATTAGTAGAATCTTTATGGTGAATATCACAGGGGTCATACATTTTATTGCCCTAACTTTATAGTGGAAGTTGATAGATACGCAGATGTCACGATGCCAAGTGTTATCAATGACACTAAAGGTACTAAATGGCTTGTTACAAGATT
Source organism: Vandiemenella viatica (assembly GCA_031002005.1). Lineage (NCBI taxonomy): Eukaryota > Metazoa > Arthropoda > Insecta > Orthoptera > Morabidae > Vandiemenella > Vandiemenella viatica. Next base: position 5,657,099 of record CM061921.1, on the reverse strand, counting down.
TGTAAGAATGAGTAATGCAATAAATTTAGCATCTTGTAATGTAGAATCTTAAAAAAGTAAGAATCTTCCAAATAACACTACCTGTTGGATGGGAGCAAATACAGGTGCGAAGAAGACCAACACTTTTCAGTAATTCCTATTCTAAGAGCTCAAATTTCAGTAAGAAATTTACACCGCGAATTTCTTTTGATGCCAAAATCTGATATATTTTTTAGGTGTTGTTAACAAAAGAATAAGAAAAATGAACCACTTCACGATGATTCTCACTGAAGAGAGCTAAATCAGTCTTGAGAAAGGAAAAGGCAAAACATTTCGTTGCTACCATTAGGCCAGCTTGCTGGTTATTAGTTTTGTAGAATTTATCACTGTTGTTGGTGCATTCGTTGTGGCTATATCATATTTTAATGCTTTTCGTTATCAAGTGGCAATGCTGGTTTTAATTGGTGCGAAATACTATCAATCTCTACCGTTCAGATTGCTTCGTTTTATCTGGAGACAAAGAAGCTGAGCCAGAACAGATTTTTCTTTTTTATTCGTAAATTCCAGTAAAAAATAAGGAAAGGTGCAATATCGATTTTATGGTAAATAATCACCCAACGAGAAGAAATACTACTTTTTAGTTGACTTGTGTGATATGCACATTTCCAAGGTATCAAGTAAACAAATTGATTTGATACATACCCCATTATAAGTCAAATAAATGCACTAATAACGTCTTCCCCCAAAAGAAATTTAGATGAATTTCAAATGGGATCAATTGTAGTAATTGTTACTAAAACAAGTTTATTAATTACTTGTTCTGTGAATACAATATCGATCACTCGGAGGAAATTGTTTTATAGATGGCTAATATTGGTTTACAGAAGCGCATGCAAGTAACTTCGGCATTAATCATCTGCTGGAACACTTTCAAAAATGTATTCCGGAAAAGAGAACAAAGTGGTTAAAGTATATCTAGGAGCGTTATGATGTACGATATGGTTAGAGAAAGAGATTGGTTAAGTCATAAACCCCATTTAATTTTGCAGTGGAAACAACGTTCTGGATTGTCTTAATTATTGAGGGCCGTTGAGATGCCATTGAGATTTCAGCATCAATATTGCGGGTATTCAAAATTAAACTCCCCATTTCTTATACCACACGTTAAAATAGAAAGTAAGAACGCCCCTGAAACTCAGCGGCGAGCAGAATCTTGAGAAAGGAGGTTTTGTTGCTAATCCTGACTGCCTCTCATGGTTATACAGCGTTTAGAGTATAGCGTTGCTATGAGAGCTTTATATTGTGTAAAAATAAATAAATTTCGTGTGGTCTCGAGGAAATGCCACACAGTTTAGATTTTCCACTCATTCCGCCTTTGTTAAAGCTTAAGCCAGTTAAAATATACATTAAAAAGTAAATTCATGCGATATCACCTATCGGATGACGGAGTTACAAGTTGTCAAGCATCTCGCCTCTGGATCCAAATTTTACCTAAAATGGAATCATAACCACGGAGATTCCTAGAGCACGAACAAACAAGTCTTTGCTGCTGGTGAAGATCGGTTTAAGGGCTAATAAGTGACCGGGACTCGAACCAGTGACCTGTCGATCATCACTTACAGTATGCATCGTCACCATTGTCTCAAAAGATCGTTTTGAATTTCTATCGGATACACACGATGAATAAGACTCTGGTACACAGAAAAAGATTTTATGCTTTTAAAGCTGATTAATTCTATCAGCAAGATCACTTGTATCGACCGCATCTGTATCGTCTGATCGTTGCTATATGTCGTATTCCCGAAGCAGGTCAAATAGATTCGTGTGTTACAGTGGCGGATCTAGGAATTTTCCGAACCGGGGCAAAAACTGTGAGATTGCCGCCACTTTAAACATTACTTCGCCACCCCTATCATTGCCATGCCAAGTGTCGCCGCCACCCCGACTATCATCCATTGTCGCCAGCCAGGGCAGTTGTGGAGCTCAAAAAAGAGGTCGCCATTGAATATAAATTTGCCGACCCCCTGAAGTTGCCGCCCTACTACTTCCGGCACTGGTGTGTTACAGGCATGCGTAATTCCTCTTCTTGTGACATCGATGATTAGAAGTTATCTGCGCTGTAACGGTTTTTGTATTTAAAAAAAAAAACTAAGGGATTATTTGCTGTTGCAGATTTATATTAATTGAACACAATCGCTGGATCCTTCTCTAGAAGATGAATTGTAAAGACCGCGAATGAAGAGCTACAAAACACGCGAATTTGAATTGGGAAGCCTGAACATGACATGCAGAGATTAGAGCACGACGGGTGAAGCTGGAGAGCCGACATCGGACCCCTGCCGAGAGAGAGCAGCTCTGCGCATAGGCCGCAGGTTGAGCGGCGGCAGGTTGGGGTGCTCAATGCGCGTCGGCGACGACACCCTGGGTCGCGGAGACTCGACGAGCTCGCTCAGCGGGAAGCTCTCTGCAGGGGTCGCATCGGCGTCGGAGTCGACGAAGGCGGAGTTGTCGAAGCTGGCTGGGGCGGTGGCCGGAGGAGGCGGCGGCGGTCCCGGGGAGGGAGGCGGTGCGGGGGCCGTGGCCGCCTCCAGCTGGTGCGCGGTGCCCCTCGGCGTGAGCATGGCCCACAGAGCCAGTCGACTGTCGGCACTGTGTGGGTACAGCACCGCCTCGCACCGCTTCGACGGGCCCTCCAGCGTCATCGCACTCTTACCACCACGCGGCCTGCCACACAAAAAGTTCCTCACACAGGGAAATAAAAACAGTGTGGGTTCTATAAACAGAATATGTGTTAAAATTAAATTTACGATTTTTTTTCAGTTAATGTAAAATAATAATCAAACCAGAGACACTATAATAGGAAAATTTAATTACTGGGTGCAGATCACTTATCTTTATTTTTGCTGTCTTCTTTGATATAATCCTCCATCCCTTCCTGTCTTGGGCTAACCTATTCATCTCAACACTCAACATACCTTTTACAACCACATCCTCAATTATTTGCTTCATATATTCTAATCATTGTTGTCATCCACAATTCTTTCCTTCGACTGTTTCCTCCACTAAAAAATAAATCGATCCCGCGTGCCTCAAAATATGACCCACCATCCTGTCTCTTCTTTCTCTTAAACACACTCTTCTTCCACAAACCTCTTTTCTCACACATCATTTCCAGAACACGTTCATTTCGTACTTTACCTTACCACTTACTTTTCAGCATCCTTCTATAGCATCACATTTCAAATGCTTTAATTTTTATTCTTTCTGGATCACTAATTAAAGTTACTGAAAAGCGAGAAAGGAAAATTTTATGGGAAATTATCGGCCCAGTCTGTATAGGACGAATTTGGATGAAAGGGAAATCTCATAAGCTACGTCAGCATTATGAGAAAATTTCAGGGAAGTTTAGGAAAAGGCAGCCGTATTATGAAAATGATTAGCAACAGACTGACCAAGAGAATTTTCGACCATACCCTCTCAATCAAAGTGAAGAATAGCTGACTACTTGAAATGGAAAGGGACCTCCAGGAAATTGAAAACACAGGCGGTATCAAACAGGACAGATGTATATTCAGTACCCTGGTCAACAACTGTTAATGTGCCGACAAACCGCACATTAGAAGAGGAACGAAGGAAGGACCCCAGCCAGAGGTTGAAGAGATTTTTGGGAAAAAAAAAACACATATCTCTCATTTGCTGTAACAGTGACATAACTCAAAAACGTAAGTTTTTACAGGAGGACCAATTCAGATGTTTGATGTGTAATAACATTATGCATTCATTAGAAAATAACTTATCTGCATATTTTATTGAAATAATACAATATAAAACAAGTGAAAATGTATAGAATTGGTTGTAGTATATATGAAAACGGTCCATCCTAAGATTATAACGCAACACAGCTAATTGTTTTAGTAGTGTCATTGTTGCAGCAAATGAGCGATATGCTAAATAAATTTAACCCCGCTCTTCATTTAGGCATGCCGACAGTAGAAAGAAAATTGAGTTTTAAGCAGAGTTCATTACTCGTTTTGCGAAATAGCATTTCAAATGGAGTATTTAAATCAAACGCAAAAAGTTTCTATTGAAAATATTAGTCTTAAAATTTTCTTAAATTTTTCATAATTTATTTTATTTTACTGTTTGTTATCCGAAACATGACATTCTTTATCGAATGACACATACGACTTTTTATATTTTTTGTTGAAGTAAATTATCTGCTGAAGTATCGAATTTGTTAAAATTACTCATTTATTTATTTTGCAAGAACCATAAACTTTACAAAGACTGGTATAGTTTTGCTGGACACTTCAGGATGCTACATACCACAGTAAACTTTGAAATAATTTTCAGATTAATATTTCGTAAATTGATGGAAAATTAGATTTTATAAATATAGTTTTTCGCTTATGCTAATACAGAAAAAACTTCAAACCAGTAGGTTGCCAGGTAATATTTGGTAACCATAAAAATTATCTGAAGGAAATTTTTCTTTAATTCTTCCACTAAACCCTTACAATAATTTTCAAGCCCTATGATTGTTGCAAATGGGGTTTAGAAGTATTTCAGACGAAGAAATGAGACAGGTAGTTACCGTTATAAAAAGCGCAAATAAATGAAAATTGAAAATTATTATGCCGGCCGAGGTTAGAGCTCTGGATTTAGATTGCAAGGGTCAAAGGCATAGGTGGTTTTATTTTCGTGTTGTTGCTCCATACAAACAGTTTTAAAAATTACTGAACAGGGTTTTTTCTTTTGTTTTTGGCTTCACATTGCTTCGATAATGGGCTTGTGATTTTAATTCCTAAATAACAGATATCAGTTACTTCTAAAAAATCTGATCCTGTTTTAATATTTAGTCTGCAGTTTTTCGTGCCATTTCTACTGCTTATCCTAACTTGTTTCGCATTCGTTAAAGTTTAGTCGAAATTTCTCCATACCACTATGTCACAAAATTTTCTTTCACTTTCCCGATTGCTTCCTCTGCAAACTAGTTTGATATTTTTGGTCAGAGGCTACATTACCCTCTGCCCTCATTTTTAACTGATGTTTCTAACGATTCCATACTCAACTGGAAACTGTGCTCTATTGCTTCGCTCCGCTGTCTGTCACTTAAAAAGAATAATTGGAGATTTAAAATTTTCACATGTCATGTATTTTGCTGACCATTACCGAATATCGTATTTAAAATTTTGTAAAATTATATTATAAAGCAGTGTTTTTCAACTTGTGGGTCGCGACCCCCAAAGGGGTCACCAAGAATTGCTCGGGGGATCGCGGTCGCAAGCCAGGTAAATGTAAAAAGCAAGGGCTGTAGGTTTAACAATACAATACTTTCAGTGAGAAGGCTGTGCTTGTTTATTTTTTAGTAAACTGTAGAATAGTGGTTGTATTTTTGAGACGGAAATAACCAAATCATTTTCTAATTGAGCCTCTTTCTCTTCTTTCTACCATATTTCAGGTAATTATCATCATAAAGTCAATTTTTTGATTTGCTTCCACCACTGCCGGCTGCGCAGATCTTTGAGAACTACATTTTATCCTCGCTCGCAGAGAAGCTAGTCCACACTCGCTGGCTTACTTGGACAACTGATTGCAGTGAACGGAAACAAACTTTTCCTTATGTGACCGCACTTCTCGCCTCCCGCGCCGCCACCGCGGCAAAGAATATGTCACTACCTGGTACAGCATTTGATTTTTCGATCAGTATATTTAGTCTCAATACAAAGAATAATAATTAGGTTATTTTTGAAATCACTGACATAATTTTATTACGGACCTGAGAGGGGGGGGGGGAGTCACCAGGTATTTTTATGGGCATGGGGGGTTACCATAATTTTTTTACTTGTATAAGGTGTCATGTATTCGAAAAGGTTGAAAAACACTGTTATAGAGGGGTTGTGTAAAAATAAAAGTGGGACAAAAAATTTTCTTTCCCAGCATGTGGGCTGCTGAATTTACAGGACAGCTATATTTAGAGGACTTATATCTTCTTATTTTTTTTTTCAATAGAAAATAAAGACACGAGCGGCCTTCAAATATATCAATTTTGAACCATTTTTATGGGGAATATCTTAAAAACGGTATTGCCTAGGAACTTGAAATTTGTTCCCAAAATCGGCTATAGCATATATTTGAGCTGCAAGTAGAAAACACTTACGCTGAAATTCTTATTTTGCACACTAACACAAAATGCCCTAATATCAAAGCGTATTGCATTCTGAATGTTCTTATAATAAATTTTTGTTTTTAAATGAACGATAGCATTAGCAGCTTCCCTTGATTGTGACGTGCGAAACAGCTTTGCTGATAGGATTGTGCAAAATATATATATATATAATTTACTAATCTTGTAATTGTGCACCTTTGTGATAAATGTTCTAACATAGCCTCGCGGCTTATTAGTGTTCATTATCGTTGTAACATGCCTACAGTTTTGATTGGTTTATCTTTGTTTTCAGCCTCATTGATATAAAAGATTAAAAGACGAGATACGGTGGGTAAACTCTGGCATGCCTTTTTTTTTTTTTATCTGCTCAACGTCTCTCTAACAGTGAGGTCTTTAGAGACGGGAAAAGATGGGGGGGCAAGGAATGGGATGGAATTCGGCCATAGCCATTTGAAGGAAGCATCCCGGCATTTGTCTGGAGTGATTTGGGAAACCATGAAAAACCCAAATCTGGGTGCCCGGACGCGGATTCGCACCGCCGTCCTCCCGAATTCGAGGCCAGAACGCTAGCCGTTACACCACCACACTTGGTCTGGTATGTCATTAGCTTAACAGTTCAATTGATCCACCAAATTTTATTTCTAGTTAAGTGATAAAATGAGCAAAGGTCGAAACTAGCGATTCAGGTGCAACGATGAAGCCAAGTCAGCAGTCCAACGGTGGTTCCACAGCCAGCCGGACGAGTTCTACCACAGCGGCATCTCAAATTTATTGCTGCGATGGGACAAACGTCTGAACCAGTGTAGGGACTATGTGGAAATATAGGGTAAGGTATGTAGAATAATACGTATATTTGTAATTACCTGTATGTACCTTATTTCTGACAATAAAAAACAGTGGCAAAGACTTTCTGTTTCACCGTCGTATTTTCTAGTAAACCAAACATTGTGCATAACTTACACTCTGCATTTGAGCAACAACAGGGCGAGCAGCGCACCCAGAAGAATAACACCAGCAGAGGACGCGATCAGCACCAGAAGCCATGTGTCATCTATCGCTGGACCTGTAACAAGTTCACATACAAATTGTAAATTATGCCATCAAAATCTCCTTTCATATCCTTCTTTCTAAAGCGTTAGAAAATGGAATTATTTGAAAACTTTATTGAGAAACCTTCCCATGTTCTTTTTTTTTAAAAATTAAACTGTTTTGATTCCTCTAAACATCGCAGCTGTCGTATTAACTGCTTCACCATTTCTATCCAAAAAATCAATAATTTTCTACAATTTCCATCTTAGTATTCTTCAACCGATTTCCCAAAGTGCAACAAGAGCAGTTTCTTTCAGAGCCGAAACATTTAACTATATTCACAATAAAAATGTAATCAGGAAAAAGTCTGTACATTTCAGGTATTTTTAAAAATGACTGTAGGTTGTTATTAATAAGCTAGAGATAACGAACCAACCCTAAAAAAAAAAAAAAAAAAAAAAAAAAAAAAAAAAAAAAAAAAAAAGTGTCGGCCCGTCTGTTTGCAAGTTGGTATGAACGGGTTTCACGAAAAATACTACTTGTCAGATTTTACAGGGCTTCGTTTGATGTACATCCTATGGTTCCAAGAGTACAATAGAGTATGTTTGATTTTGATGTGATATTAAAAAGCGAGGAAATTTAAAAAAAAAATACTGTCAGTTTTTAGGTAAACGCAATTCACGCTAAAACTACCGGATTTTTATGGGGTTTCGTTTATTGTTATGGGGCACATGTTACTGAATGGCGGAAGTGTTTGTAGTGTGTGAGAGACGTGATGGTGCTGATGTGAACAGTTTGATACCTAGGACACACGTTACTGAATGACAGAGAGGTCTGTAGCGTGAGATAAATGAGACTATGTTGAAGTGAACAATTTGGCACCTGGAATACATGTTACTGATTAGGAGAGAGGACTGTGGTGTAGGAGAGACGAAACGAGGTTGGTGTAAATAGTTAGGTAACTGGGGTTCATGCTAATGAATTATAGAGAGGGTTGTGGTGCGGGAAAGAAGAGACGAGGCTCTCTAGCCTTCCTCGCTAGTCGGCATTGCAGTGCTGTGAAATAGTCAACAACGAGATCATCAGAGCAAGGAGAGAATTGGAAACAATAAACGGGACGGAATATCAGAAGAAGTGATTTTGTGAAAGCATGAATAAGCAAAAACTAGATGGCTGCACCGGAAATCGATCGAACCTAGGTCATTCCAAATGCCGAGCATTAACCACTCATCCACCCCACTCGGTGTACCAGAAAGTAAGAATATGAAGATTGTATGTGTGTGGAGCCTAAGTTGGCAATGGCCACAAGCTGGTACATGATTTTGGGTATGCATTGGGGACTGGGCCTGTGTGGATAAATTGTGCAAACACCAATTTTTATATATGAGTGACCTAACAATTTACGACAGTCCAAGTACACTTCGGCTTAATCGAACTAGTGTTTGCACCTGTGGTGACATTTTGGATACTTGTCAGTGTGTGGGGATTTAAATGAAAATGTTTGTTTTGATGTCTGTTTGAAGACCATGAAGCTAAAAGTCATATGATAACTTTATCGTGTGCGCTGGTTAGTTGAACGAAGCATGTAGTTACAAATGTCATACTTGGTCCGGAATCCGTAGATTGGCTTCAGAAGGGGGCGTTGAAACCCAATGAAAAACTCTCCAGGTTTCTGATTGTCTGAAAAGTAAAGCAGAATCGGCAAGAAACACAGAGAACGATAAGCAGCTGCTGTCTAGAGGCAAATTAGCTGGATATAAAATGGTAATAGTGCAACACCATGCAAAATATGGTATTGCAACCTGTGTTAAGAATTCCTCTTCAATATATTCATGCCTTTGTGGTACTTGCTGCATATCTTACTAAATAGCAAAGAGGGTTGTGACGTGGGAGAGATGAGACAAGGCTAATGTGAACACTTTGGTACCTGGGACATGTGTTACTAAATGACAGAGAGGGCTGAGGTGTGTGAGAGGCGAGACGGTGCTGATTCGTTTAATTTGGTACCTGGGACACCCGTTACTGATGGATTCTTTCTGGTTTCCGGATGAATGAAACTATAGAAAAATAGTGTGGTGTGTACACTTCCTCATCAGGTATTGTTGCCGCAGTTTTCTGTATATTCTTTACAATTACCGCTCCTGTTTTACCTAAACTATTCATACCTACATCCATTTGCCTTATACCTGCTCAAATCCTTCTTAAAACTTATCCTTTAATTAGTGCGTGTGGTTTTTTTTTTATGTACAGAACAACATTGTGAGCTCAGAGAAAAAAGACAAATGTTATATTTAAATTTTTTCATCTGACAGACTCACTGTTTGTTCCCCTATTTAAATATTAGATTCTCATCAGGCTATTTCCTCAGATATATGCTCGTTTGGGCCAACTAGAACCACATTAAGCCTTCGTTTGTCTTGAATTGTTGCTTTTTGATTTGTACACAACTAGGTTTGTTAGCCTCAGAGGGAACCTACAGTTTAACGTGGAATCCGAGCCATGGAAGCGTTTTGGTGCATTTCACATTACACAAGGTGGGATTAATTGCTTATGAAAATCGCCACAGAGTCAGGGATTCAAACTGGGGACCTATCGATTTCGAGTCAGACGCCTTAACCACTGAGCCACCATGCCGCTTCTTTAGTTAATGTTTGCTCTAAAGATAAATATTGAGATGCTGGATTAGCTTCCACAGTTGTTGGGCGACTTATAATAGAAAACCAAGTTGGAGTATAGTAATGAATTTTCCAAGTTTGTCGAAGAGCAAGCTAAAGGTTTCTTATTATTAAGGGGTGAGAATAGGCGTTTAAGACGTGAAGTGTAAATATATATAGCTTCGATATTACGCTCGTATTCACACTAATATGTGATGCAGAGAGTATTTGGCACCAATACAAAACCTTATCCACGCTATGGCATAATGCAATTATTGTCAAGTTACACTAGATTGTAAAAATAATAAGGCAATGTGCATAACTAACAAAAAGAATCGGTTTGGGTGAAATCTGAATGGTTCTTGCTTAATTAAATGTGAGTATATTCCACTAAATCACGACAAAACAGCTACTCAGAGAATCGAATCGTCTGTATCAAATTTTTATTCAGTTACAATAAATCAAACTAGTTTTATAATTTCTCGGAGTGGAAGCAAAAATTTTGATTTTCGTTTTGAAAATACGTAATGTTGACGAGTTATTTGACTACGTGAAGTGTTTCATAGTTCTTAGTCCTGCCTACAAAGATAGACATATATAATAACTATATTCACATCATAATAATTTCTGTTCCTTTTTTTTATTGTTCTTTCAGCGGAGGTTCTGATGCATTTGGGACTTAAGATAATGACAACAAGGAACAGAAATCTAATTTCTGAGTGTTTTAGGAACACGAAAAATGGAATGAAATAACATTCATTTATACCTCTCTTTGAACTGAAGATAATATTTTACTATGCTGAAATATTTCTATGTGCCTTGCTGTCGATAGCGTGTATGAAACTGTTTATGCTTTCGTAATAGATAAAGAAATTTCCTTGTCGCCCTGTAAATACCTGTCGCTGCCGTAGCACCCGCATTTCACACCTCCGCTCTGAATACCTCCACGGTTTTGAAACACTTAATGACTGGGAAAATATTTGCCGCATTGAGACACCGGAAAGGATTTGTAGATCGCTAATGCATTTCGATAATAGCAGACAGAAACCATGTGGAAATACCTAAATATTTCTGCACGCTTTTGAAACACTTAATAGCTGGTAAATACTTGTAGCATTGAGGCACTGGAAAGTATTTGTGAATTTACACAAGGCGAACACTTAATGGATTCATTTCGCAACCTTGCACCTAGCGCACCCTCGGACCGCATTACAGACTGTTGACATCACGCGCGTGTTGAGACACTGGAAAGTATTTGTGAATTTACACAAGGCGAGCACTTAATGGCTGGGCAGATACCTTTCACCGAGCACGCGTGTCGGAACACGTTGAGCCAGAGGTCATTGGAATTACCAGATGCCTCGGGCTAAAGCGTGGCTTTCTGGAATATCTGTGGCTGGCGCATGCACAGATAAAATTTTTCGAGGCATCCGCCGGACGGTGCTGCTACCTATCGAAACTGTGATGTCAGTGGCCAGTCCCCTGGACTCTGATTGGCCCACTCAAATCGCCCGCGATAGTGACATCATACGTCCTAGGCCGCCATTGGCTACCTCCACCACCTGTGGCGTCACATGAAGGTAAAATCACCAGCGAAGACATTTAGAGATTACTCAGGTGAGTAGAGGAAAGGAGAAAGACGGGTGTGTAGAAATATTGCCACTGGAGCATACGCTCCATCGCAATTTTATCAATTATTGTTATTATTAAATAGGGCTTGTTTACTTTTGATGTGGCATTGTAAATCAGATTAATTTAAGACAATTTTTCACTGAAAGCTATTCATGCAATAACTATAGAATAGGTTTTAATGGGGCTTCGATTAATGTACAGAGCATGCTCCCATGAGTATTTTAAGGTATGTTGTATTTTTAGTTGACATAAAAATACTATGGACTTAAAATAACAGTGTACACAAATTAGTATTCATTTAAAGGTTCGTTACTTCTCTCAGTCAAAATATTTATCGTGATTTCAGCGTACGAGTGGTATCGAATTATTCGTAATAATGAAGTTACATTTTATTATAGACTCCCTTCATGCAAAAAGAAGTTGCGTTCAGTGTCCTACAGGGGCCGTGAATCAATATATTTTTGATTATTTTTGTTTAAGAGGGTGGTGTGTAGAATAGCAGTTCACACAAATGAAGCTGCGAGCAAATGCTAGGGAAAAAAAATTAAATTTCCACCAACAAGAAATCAACCGAATTAACTCTGCCTTAATGGGAATGTTCCACATAATAAATACCTCTGATGTTCAACGCTACCAGGTTGTGTCATTTTTATATGTATGCAGGCAATTTAATATAATGCATGCATTCCTACGCTAGTCCTTGTGAATTGATCTCGGTATCATCATAAGATTATGTTTCTAGAAAGAGTTTTGAGCAGTGTGAACAGCAGTTGGAGTTGCACAGGGGTTAAATGACCTGTCTCCTTCACAATGATGGGCTGTTTCGACGAATAAGTTGTGATAATGTCACAATATGTGAGAAGACCTCCCCCTCTTGGTCAACGAAGAGCGTCATTTCGTACACGTCAGTTGGGTAAAGAGGGGTGATATATATGGACAGTAGGGGGACACGCGGCGTTGGCTTGGACAGCTGGAATACAGCGACCTTGGGAGTATGCAGCCAGGACATGGAGACAAGATAAAATGCAGCCACCGAAACGCATCGAAGTAATGTGGACGGGAAAGGATGAATAGTAAAGATGTCGCCACTGCATGAATAATTAAAATACAGACACCGAAGGTACACGGTTGCAATTCACTGTCGTGACGTAGGTGTGAGTGTGCGCGGTCGAAAGATGAACACGATAGTTGAAGAGAAGCATATTTCAGAGGTCAGTCGAGTCGGTAGTAGAAAGCCTTTGCAAATTTGTCTACATCAGTTAGTGGTTCTTTTCCTAATATTATTGTCGTGGGATAAATTTGCAATTTGCCTGTAAACTGCTTACCTTATTTTGCTTCGTCCTTCACGGTTCGTCAGTGAAAACATCATTAGAGTCGATGGAGGATGGGGCAAAGAATGGAAAGAAAATCGGGAATTTTGCCATGTCTTTTTGATGGAAACATCCCGGCATTCTCTTGGAGCGATTATGGAGAACAACGAAAAACCGAACTCAGGATGGCCAGATGGTGATTTGAACACGCGTCCTCCAGAATGTCAGCCCAGAGCGTTACCGTTCACACATCAGACTTACCAATGGTCAGCGGTTCGTGAGGTGAATCAATACTAATATTAAAAATGCGAATGTCTCTCTGTCTGTCTGTATGTTACGTTTTCATGGCTAAAAGGCTAATCCGCTAGGGCACTAATGACCCCATCGTCGACGCGTCCTTAAGCCCCAATAACAACAACAACAACAGCTAATCCGAACTTGATGAAATTTGACAAGAAAATACTATTTGCTATTAAGATGGTCAAGCCATACATTTTTCTGAGTAAAAAATACATTCTGTCATGGAATTTTGAAACCTAACTGAACGGTGGTGGACAGACGGATAGCATGTGCAAGTCTCTGTAAGGCTCTCCGATAGAGCGGACGGCTTGCTCAGTGGTTATTAGGGTCGCCGGTTCGAGTCCAACAGAGGGCATGGGTGTTTTTAATTAAGTGTTGTGTCCGTCCTGTGTTGTCCACACTGAAAACGATAGTATAGTAGGGGAGAGCCGGGCAAAGTAGCCATGGCCGGTAGAGAGGCCAAACTTTTTTTTTTTTTTGGGCCATCACCCGGGAAAAAATCATAAATAGTACAACTTAATGCATTCTGTTATCTTGTGAAGCCTTATCCGGTTAGCGAATCATCTCTTGAAGTTAGTGGTTTTTGATGAGCCTGATGTTTGGTAAATGGTCAGTTTATGAATTTATTACTAAGGAATCAGATGACTTACCGCTTCTAAATGAAATTCTTTTGAAAGAGTGATGTATTTGCTGTAAGTTCCTCATTTGGAGATAATGATTGTTTCTTTTACATTGTTAAGATAGAATGACGTTTCTGTAACGGTGCCAAACTGGGCAAAGTGGCCTCTGACTGCTGCGCACAGATTCTGTTTGTTCCTTGCAGATTATTAACATTATACAATTCTTTGAATAGATTGTTTATTATCATGTGAAGCTGAACTGAGTATATTAATAATAATCAAGAAACAAAAGTTATTAAATTATTTCTATTTTGTGGTGGTATTTCAACGATCAACTTTTTTTTCCTTTGAGCCCAAAAGATATTGTTATGCAACAATAGCAGGAAAAATCAAATGCAAAGGCCGAAACGAAGATTATTTGCAGATTTACACATCACGTTCATATAAAAATTCGCTTGAAGCTAGTAGTGTCTGAAGGCCGGAGTGAGCTCGTACCCCGTACCAAAACACCCCATGTATTTCTTATGGGAGGGCGAGTGAGCCCAGGACTACCCACGTCGCGCAGGTGTGCGCCTGGCCACGTGCCACGCAGGTGTGCGCATCTGCCACGTGCCACGCAGGTGTGATCTCAAGTCGTACAACACTAACGTAACTCAAAGGGGTGATAAATAATATGCAAATGAGACTGGTTCCACGTGCCACGCCGGTGTGCGCATCTGAAAGGCCACGTGCCACTTCTTATGGGCGCCGGTGCGATGCCAGTTTTCCCTTATGGACGCCGGTGTGAGCCCAGGACCACCCACGTCGCAGCGGGACGCAGGTGTGTGCCTCTGCCACGTGCCACGCAGGTGTGCGCCTCTGCCACGTGCCACGCAGGTGTGAGCTCTAGTCATAATTCGTCTAAATGGCTTTATTATTTATTTTTTCTACGCGGCCAGGGTACTAAACCTCAATTACATGGTCTTAGAATATTAATTCAATTCGAAATGCAGTATAATATTCACTTTTTCTTTTTATCGGATCAATATTAGGGGTGTGACGTATCGATTAGTATCTAAATTTTCTCACTATTATAATGGCGTTTATTTCATTTAATTCGGAGTACTGGTTCAGCGTTTTTCCTGTTTGTTTGAAAACACAGAACTGTCGAGGTCATTAGAGGTGGTATGGGACTGGAGACATTGAACTAGAGGGAATTCGACTTTTTGAAGGAAGGATGGCAGCAGTCGCCTGGAGTGATTTCGGGAAACCATGGAAAATCCAAATCTGGATGTTCAGATTAAGATTCAAACCCTCGTCCTCCCGAATGCGAGGCCAGTACGTTAACCATTCACCTATTACGCTTGGTGTAGTATGAAAAGTATGCGTCATTGAATGCTCGATTACTCATATATATCCAAATTTCTGGTGGCATAAAATATGCTTGGCTTAAGAAGATTTAAAAATTTTTTAAAACGTGGTTTGTAGTATATTTTAAAAGGAACATTGCAACAGTTAAAGCGCGAGCGCGTTAATCTAAGCTAACACACTGTAACATGCTGAGCCTGCCTAACCTAAATTATCTACAATATCCTCAATTACTGTAAGGGGTTTCATGGTTTTTTAGCCCAAAACTGGGGTTAATCTCAATAACCTCAGTTAGTGCAAGGGAGTCATGGGTTCTTAACCCAAAACTGTTTTTAACCTCTAGTGCATCGCACCCTCGTTACCGCTATTTCCCATCACACGTGCTCTCAATTTATGAAAAAAAAATAAGGGCTAACCTGAGCTTGCACTAACTTATCCCACCTCATTCCTTCGTAAGGCAGGCCCAGCATATTATGTCTTAGCTTACGTGTTAACCTCTAGTGCATCCCACCCTCATTATATATATTGTCGCGGCGTATTTTCCGCCGCGGGTTTGTCAAGGATGGCTGAGTTGGCTATATGGCCGTGCGGTAACTTACTTGTCAGGATGTGTTACACGATGACACGGCTTTGGCATTCTTCTTGTCTCGCTACCTATCTTCTTGAAGAGTAAATAATGTTGAGGTGATTATTACTGAAACATTCTATTGGTACACCTCTTGGTTTATTGACACCTTATTTCCATATGATACATCTTCGCTGGTTTCCCCACAACAGAACTCCATAGCTTGCTACTGCTCCAAACGGATGAATGCTTTGGCTATCATGGTGCGTAACTATTAATTAATTGCTCGACGACTTGCCCGGCGGTGGCGCGCAGCGGTAGATACTCTAACTGGCATAGTGACAGTCAATTACTGTACTAATGATGTCTAACCAACATAGTGTCTGACTAGACTGATCAATCAGACGGACAGGCTGCCAAGACTGACCTGACCTGGACTAGCCTCACGGTCTAGCCCCGACTGACCTCTTACGACCCCTGGGCGTGTCCATATATCGCGACACCCAGAGTGACGTCGGCGTGACCGCTTTCCTAACCTACGGCTAGGTGGTCACCTTCCATCGTGTTCTCGAAACATCTCGATGGCTGGTCGCGTAATGCTCCTATTTACTGGGTCAGCTGTTTGCATTAGCTGCCCGAGCCTCCGCATGCGACCTCCTTGCGGTGTTGCGACTGGCCATTTTGCACAATCGCTGACGCTATCGAAACCTACTTTCCTCGGCCGATGTCTGCTACGCCGACCGCCTGACAACTTATCGCCGTGCTTTACTTTTCTAGCAATTCAAATATTATACCTACAATTTTGCCTGTTACATCACCCCCTCTCTCACTTTGGCTTTGTCCCTAAAGCCATTTACTCTGATATGCTATTCTCCCTGTGCTATGGAATTCTCTTGCAAGGTTACAAATACAATACAACCATATAACATAGTTTCAAAAATGAATCTTCTGTTCGACGTCCAATCCTGTATAACAAAAGGTTAACATTAGTTTTAATACACTGTGCACTAACATCTAGTGTCACTGGTTTGTACATTGTTGCTATCATTTTCGCTGGTAACTGGTACTGCCATGAAAATTTGCGATGCTCTAGGTAATTGTGTGTTTACTTTAAATTTTGTTAGTTTTTTGGAATATCTCTTGTATATGCATAATATAATGATGATTATGATAAATATAAGTACAATTGATGATAAACTAATGGATGTTACTAGAGTCTTATGCCTATTTTGAAGTTGTATTTGTGTTTCTATATTGGCCAACAAATGATTGTATTTTATTGCATCTCTAGCTTGTTGCAAATGTTTGCTTATTTCTGAAGTGAGTATTTCTGGGTTTGTTTGATTTAGTTGAAGTAACTTTGGACTATGATATATTCGCTTATCGAAAGTGGGTAAAACATAATTGGGAAAGGAAATATTGATTGAACTTATGACATTATGTACGACTGGTATGATAAAATTTTCACCCAGGAACTGGCATTGTGCTGCCTGTTCAATAATTCCTGAAGATATTAACTTAATTCTATCGACTGTTTGGTTTAATTGTTCATTCCAACAAGTAACTGTTATATCCTGCGGTTTTACCATTGTGAACACCCAGTTTTGTTTTATTGGTGCCACATATGGACGATGTATTGATAAAACTTGTCTCTGGCAAAGGCTAGAAAAATTGTTTGCAAAAAACATTGAAGTTTCACAACTCGGAAAATTTCTGTCGTGCAATGTTATCAAAGGACAAATCGTTATAGCTGAATTATGGCATTTCTCCAAATCTCTATTATTCACTACAGCGTATGAATTTTGATTTTGGGTTAATAATAATATGTCGTGTGTTTCCCATTGTATGAAATGGTTTGTTTGTTCCCATGCTACTGGAAAAGTGTGTATTGAATATCTCGTTAAAACGGAATCAGTTGTGCCGATTGGGATGTCTATAATGATTCTTAACTGTTCATCCATCAATACTACATTAACTGTAACAATTTGATAATATTTATATATGTGCTCTAAATTGCAAGGAAATAACATATAACTTTGTGCTCCTAAATGTTTCTGAATTGTTTGCAAATGTTGTAAATATACCTTAGGTGGAAGCAAAACATCACTCAATTTCCCATTCGAAGCTTGTATTAATGCAATTCGTAACTTGGTGAGTTCAATTTTAGTAATTCGTGACCGTTAAATTAACTGTTGCAACAACTGGGTACAATATAATTGCTTGACAAAAACCTTTTCTAACTCCTTTAGGTTCTGATTGAGAGTTGTTTGTACTTCCTCTACTTTAGACATGAATGTGTGTGCTAATTTTGTAATGACAAAAGTTGAATTCGTTACTGCACATTCCAAATTCTTAGTTAACAAAATTTGTTTTGCTGCGCTAATTTCTAAGTTTTGAGTCAGTTTTTCTAATCCTACTAACCGATTATTTAATTTTTTTACATCTTGCTCTGTTGCTGTACCTAGTACCTGTTTTAAAATGGATCCTCCTAAATTTATCCAACCTCTTTTCGATCTTCTATTTCCCTTGGGCAATAATTCTACTAAATTTTGATACTCTTCGTCTAATGAAACATACAAGGTTCTTAAACTTACTATTAAAGTATGAGTTATATCTTCGTCATAGGGCTTTTGAAAGGAATCATCTAATGATTGAAAAATGTTGCTCAACTGTACGCTATGGTTGCGAAGTTGTGTAAAATCAATTTGTGCAATCACTGACCATGTATATGGAGAGTGAATTACATCCTGTTCTTTAACAAAAATTACTCCGTTATCTAGAGGTGTGACCTTATAACTTATAGAATATCCAATTTCATGTGCTATTACTAATGCTATTGCTAAAACTATCTGGAAACTCATTTTGCTTGCTATACAAAGTAGTATTTACACTTTCCTAGTTGTTAACTGTTTTTGGCTTAACTCTCTTACTATTATAGGCTAATCCTAATTATTCTTGTAATTACACGAAAATCTTACTTAACCACTACTGTTTATAGATTGTCAGATACTTATTCTGGTCCGTGTTTACACACTGCACTGCTTACAGTCTGCTCAGCAATGTTGACACTGCGAAGCGCTGAATTGCTGCTAATCAGGTCACTTGCGGATCGTAGTCAGCAATCCTGCGGAACACACGTCTTGTGACAGAATGCTGTACTGTTACTTTTATGTTACACACATGTGTCCTCCTTTCGCGTGTTTGTTTTGTTTGCGGTTATGTGACGGTGTGTGTGTACTGAAGTGTTTTTGTTTATGTGTTAACATTTTGTTCTTAAGGTAGAGCAGTATTCAACCCATTTATTATCTTTTAGTTTCACACTACAATTTCCGTTCACTACAACTCAATGAAAAACATTTATGACTATCCCGCGTAAACTATATTTTATCAATTTACTAGTGTTCTTTCTTATCTTTCAAGTGAGACATGCACCTGGCTATTGTAATTTTGCTACTTACTGCATGTTACTGCGGAATTTTTTATTATTATTATTACTATTATTACTATTCTTATCCTATTTATTTTAATCTTTATCTCGCCTTCTCAGGTTGTAGCGCTGCTGCGCCCGGTTCCCTGGACTTACCTTTCCGTCCGTATCGCCTTGTGTGCTATGACTTTCCGTTAATGCTAGTGAAGTCTTACTATTATTGCGATTCCGCAACTGATAGTGTTGGTTGGGTACTGCTCCTACTTGTGGTTCTGTGTTCGGTTCTCCCGCTTCTTTACTCGGTGGTGGTTTATCGGTGTTGCTTATAACCTGTTGATCGCTTTTACGCCATACATATGGTTTTACTCTGTTTTTGTTTACGATCGCGTTTCTATTTGGTAGCTTTATTTCTAGTGTTACGTTTGATGGAATAGATACGACTTCAAACGGACCTTCCCAATTGACATTGAATTTAGAGGTAGATCCTCGTTTTCTATACGGTTTATTCAATAAAATGAATGATCCTGGTAAAATTTCTTGTGGTTGGGCCTTTTTATTGTACTGCTTTGCTTGTCTAGCGAATGCTGCTGCGTTAGATTTCTTTACGCTGCTCCAAATTCGTTTTAACTTGTGTGCTAGGCTTCTAACTTCTGGGTTATTTATGTCTTTAGAAATCGGTGCTAATGCGAATGGTGATCGCATCTCATAACCATACAATATTTCATACGGTGTTTTATTTGTTGAGAATGGATTTTACAGTTATATGCGCTAACTATAAATGGTAAGATCGTGTCCCAATTTTTATGCGATCTGTTAACGTAACAGCTTAGTGCTTTTATTATTGTTTTGTGCGTTCGTTCAATACGGCCATTGCACTTGGGATTTAGTGCTGATGTCCTTAGTTTTTCAATACCTAATAATTTACAAGTTTCCGTAAAAATTTCTGATAGAAAATTGCTCCCTTGATCCGACAGGGCGGTAAGGGGCGATCCATGTACCAATACCCATTTCACAACAAACGCTCTTGCTATTGTCTCTGCCTTTTGATCTGGAAGGGGTATCATAACTAAATATCTCGAAAATGCGTCTATTATGGTTAGAATGTACGCGTTTCCCTGTTCGCTCCTTGTTACTGGACCGACTACGTCAATATGAATTCTTTGGAAGGGTTGGGTGGTCTCTGGTAATGGTTGTAATTTTTCTTTATGCCGGGATTCTCCCGCGCGCTTGCTGCAAGTTAGACAACTCGCAACATACTGGCGTACGTCCTTTTGCCTATAGGGCCACCAGTACGCTCTCGCGATCAGGCGATTTGTGTTTTTGTAACCCGCGTGACACCCATAGAATGAGTCATGGTGTAGCTTCATAACTAACTCTCGTAGTATCTCAGGTACAACTACACAATCACCCTGCTTGTTTTTCGGTGTAATACTTCACCATGCATAACAAAGCGTGGATGTTGACGCCACTTTGCGCATTGTGGGTCACGGGACTGATGAATCGGTAATTGCGCTAACGACAGTGGTTGCTGCACGTTCAGCGTTCTTACCTTTCTGCTTAGTCCGTCAGCATGTCCTATTTCCCGACCAGGTTTCACGATTACTTTGTATTGATATTCAGCAAGTAATAGAGACCATCTCATTAATCTACCTGAAGGGTCCTTCAAATTTAACAACCATTGAAGGGCACTATGGTCCGTACTACATCGAATTCACGGCCCCACAGATAGGTACGGTAATATTTAATCCCCCATACCAAACCGACCATTTCACGTTCAGAACTGAGTAATTCGATTCTGCTGGACTCAATTGTCTGGACGCGTAGGATATGGGTTTTTGTACTCCATTGTAGTCTTGAGAAAGCACTGCGCCACACGCGTATTGGCTACAATCTACAGTAAGTCGAAAACGACGTGAGAAATCTGGGATTGATAGCAAAGGTTTGGTCGTTAACAACATCTTTTTAAAGTATCCATAGCTTTTGACATTCTTCCGTCCAAATGAATTTAACGTCTTTAATAACAATCTGGTTAATGGTTTAGCTATTTTTGCGTATCCTTCTATGAACTTCCGGTAGTAATTCGACAAACCGAGGAATGATTGCAATTCCTTGACTTTCGTAGGGGTGGGAAAATCTTTTACTGCCGAAACTAATCTTGGGTGGGGTTTCACTCCCTCTTTTGAAATTAAATGACCTAAGTATTCGATCTCTTCGTGAATGAAATGACATTTTTTATATGATAAAGTTAAATTAGCTTTTTTAAGACGTTCTAATACTTCCCTTAAATGGTTTATATGCTCGTCAAATGACTTAGAAAATACGATAATATCGTCAATATAAATTAAACAATATTGCGTCTTTATCTGTCTAAAAATTGTATCCAGGAGACGTTGGAACGTTGCTCCTGCATTCCTTAATCCTTGGGGCATTTTACAATATTCGAAAAGACCGTTTAGGTGTACAGAATCCGGTTTTTGCGATATCTTGTTCTGCCATGCTTACTTGGTGGTAACCCGACTTCAGATCTAGGGTAGAAAAGTACTTGCAATTTGACAAATAATCAACCGTTTCAGAAATAGAAGGCAAAGGGTACACGTCTGGTACCGTAACTTTATTCAAACGTCGATAGTCGACGCAAAAACGATATTGTACCTCCCCATCAATTGACTTCTTTGGAATTAATACCACCGGAGCTGACCACGCCGATTCTGATTCACGAATGATACCATCTTTCAATTGCTGCTCGATTAATTCATCTAATATTTTTCTTTGGTTTATGGGGACTCTATATGGTTTCATTTTGATTGGCGCTGCATCCCCCGTTATAATATGATGTTTCACTAGGCTAGTTCCCGTAATGCTTGTTTTGGTGCGAATACTGTTATATATTCATTTAATAGTGCTTCCAGTTTCTCTTGTTGCTGCTCTGGCAAATGACTTATCTTATCTTTAAAATCAATTACTGGTACGCTCGAACCATAACTTATCTGCTTTATATCTATGCTTTCACTTTCACCTGAGCGAAAAGTGGTTTGCAAAAAATCATCGTCACTTAACACTGACACATTAGCTAATGTTTGTTTCTTAGGGATTTCTACAGTGCGATTCCCGAAGTTTTCCAGTACGACAGGAACGCAAACTTTACCTTTACTTATGCTAACATCACATATACTTCGTTTAACATATGTCCTCTCTTTATCTAAAAATTCGTTCACTGGCAAAGGATCTATTACCACGGTAGTCCCAACTTCCACCTTCATTCCCTTAGGAATTGGAATGTGAAAGATACTCCCTGAAGAGCTTGGAACTTTGTACACGGCATCGGATTTTACAATTGACCAATGCGTCTTTTCTGCAGAGGATTGCACGTCTGCCTTCCCCACTAAACGCTTTTTAGGGTCTTTGAGCAATACTAGCTGGCGTTTGCCATGGCAATTCCTAAGACTAATAGTGCTGACTGAAAAATCCAAAACCGCTTTGTACTGTCGTAAAAATGGTAATCCAAGAATGCCATCTATCTTTGGACCTAAAGACGGTACAACATATACCTCTGTCAAAAAATTTTCTCCCTCGATTTCAAATTCTACATCTTTAATTCCTCTTACTGGTATCTCATTAGAAGCATCTAACCCTACTATTTTGTAGTTGGGTGGGTTTAGCCCTTTGTTCCACATATTTCTTCGCATAACAGGTTACAACTCGCGCCAGAATCTAATAAAAATTACAGATTTTTCCCTGATAGTTAGTTGTGATTGTGAGATCCCCGGATTGTTGCCCTAAACTATCCCAAGTTTGTGCTATTGGGATTCTAATGTTAGTAACAGGTCGGGCTCACGGTTACCTTGCTTTAGTTTTCCGACTGGATAGACGAGGTTTGAACTTGCTTATTTATTTTTCCACTTACCTTGTCACTGCCTAGATTCCCTGGAGCTCCCGTTTTTGAACCATTGCTTTGGTTTACCTTTGCACTGATAGTTACGATTTCCGTAATCATTCCTATTACCTTGGTTACTTCCCTGTGTGTTTCTGTGATAATACTGCGAGCCTGAAGTTTCAAACTTACTCCTAGGATTCGAAAACTTGCCCTGTGAAGGCTTAGCTCGATTTGCTCTTTGATTTTGAGGATTTCGAAAAACAATTCCTCTCAACATGCCCGTCCTTTCCACAGAAATGGCATTTTACTATTTTTTGTGCATAGAACACTTGATTAGGATGTCTAGGCTTACTTTCTGTCGTTCTGTTTTTCACCTGTTCAAACAATATGCCGAACTGTAATGCTTGTTCAAATGTACTTGGTCCTTTAAGAGCTATGTGTTCATACAACTCATTATCTATTCCTGCTAACCACGTTGCTAAGAGACGTTGATCCGCCTCATAGGACGTGATTAGGTCCTGTTTCTCATCACCAGACAATTCATATGTGTGATCGTTAATTGCTTTAAGCCTATCTGCGAATTCCTGAAGGGATTCCGCGCTCCTTCTCTTAGTATTACGTAGCTTTTCTCGATAGAACATAGTGCTATGTTTAGGTTCGAATCTTTTAATCAACTCTGCTTTAAGACCTAGATATGTTTCAGTTATTTTGCAATTATGATCAACCGATATATGCCGGAATGCTGCTCCTGATAAGCGCGATTTTAAAATACGCAATTTTGTTTGTGAAGATAAAGAAAACATATTAATTATATTTTCAAAGCGTGAAAAAAATTCTTTAACGCTCTCTCCAGGTTCACCACTGAATGTCACACTTGGAGATAAAAAAGTGCTTAATAATTGTAATTCTCTCATTTCGTCTTTTGCTAAAACTGTTTGAACTTCTAAATTTTCGACCCGTTGACTAATTTCACTTACCGCTTGTTGCACGGTTTGTGCTTGGGACTGAGTGCCTGTACTAGTCATGATTTGGGTTGAAAACTACTCACCCCGTGTGGAAAGTCGCTGACACGCCCCCTGCGCGTCGTGGGAAGAGTCGACCCGCGCCGACGCTGCACAGCTCCACCTCCGCTCGAAGACTAACTCGCTCTGACAGCTGGCTCGTACTGCGACCAACTGCTCACCGGACTGGTGCCGCCTCTGCCGCCAGATGTCTCGCCGGCTGCTGCTGCCCGCGCCGTTCGAATCGTCGCTGCTTGCCTATCTTGCACGCCGCCTCCAAAGTGTTAGATTTACTCAAAGCCTATCATCTCCGTTGTTTTTCGCTCCTTCTTCTTCTTCTTTTCTTCTCCTTATCTTCTTTTCTTCTTCTTCTTCTCTTGTTCTCCTTCTTCTTCTCTTCTTTCCTTCTCCTTCTTCTTCTCTTGCTACGTTCAGTTTCGACCTCGGCTCTATTAAACGAGTTTTTCTTGGACCGATGGTTGGCTCGAAGACCACGACTGATCACCACATGTCGTTTTACCGTTTTCTTCGAGCCGTTTTCTTCTGACACCAAATGTCGCGGCGTTTTTCCGCCGCGGGTTTGTCAAGGATGGCTGAGTTGGCTATATGGCCGTGCGGTAACTTACTTGTCAGGATGTGTTACACGATGACACGGCTTTGGCATTCTTCTTGTCTCGCTACCTATCTTCTTGAAGAGTAAATAATGTTGAGGTGATTATTACTGAAACATTCTATTGGTACACCTCTTGGTTTATTGACACCTTATTTCCATATGATACATCTTCGCTGGTTTCCCCACAACAGAACTCCATAGCTTGCTTCTGCTCCAAACGGATGAATGCTTTGGCTATCATGGTGCGTAACTATTAATTAATTGCTCGACGACTTGCCCGGCGGTGGCGCGCAGCGGTAGATACTCTAACTGGCATAGTGACAGTCAATTACTGTACTAATGATGTCTAACCAACATAGTGTCTGACTAGACTGATCAATCAGACGGACAGGCTGCCAGACTGACCTGACCTGGACTAGCCTCACGGTCTAGCCCCGACTGACCTCTTACGACCCCTGGGCGTGTCCATATATCGCGACACCCAGAGTGACGTCGGCGTGACCGCTTTCCTAACCTACGGCTAGGTGGTCACCTTCCATCGTGTTCTCGAAACATCTCGATGGCTGGTCGCGTAATGCTCCTATTTACTGGGTCAGCTGTTTGCATTAGCTGCCCGAGCCTCCGCATGCGACCTCCTTGCGGTGTTGCGACTGGCCATTTTGCACAATCGCTGACGCTATCGAAACCTACTTTCCTCGGCCGATGTCTGCTACGCCGACCGCCTGACAACTTATCGCCGTGCTTTACTTTTCTAGCAATTCAAATATTATACCTACAATTTTGCCTGTTACAATATAAAGTTATCGCTTCTCATGCACTCCCAATTTTATCAAAAAATAAGAATTAACCTGAATTTACGCTAACTTATTCCACCTTCATGATAGTGGTTTTATTATGACTTGTGTGTGCATTAATGTGTCTGATACGTTATGTCAGCACCTTTGATCGAATACATTGAGTTCTGTAATGCACATATATTTTGCTTTCATCCTTTGCTCACCCTATCATGATTGGATGATTGTATGTGTTGTGAAGACTCATCACATAGTTTTCCTAACCTTTGTCCCTTTGATCGATAAGATCTTTAGTTTTCATCCTTTGCACTCCCTGACGGTAATGTGATGTGTGTGTTGGAGGGGCCCTGCAGGTTTGTCTGGGAACTGTCGCTACAGCCGAAAGATACATTTTTTGTACATATATGACACTTTTCTGTAGCCAGTTGTAGTAATGAAAACACATTATATAGTTGGGCACTGCACTCTGTGGTGCACGCAGGTGTAATTGTCATGTCAACCAACGACATCTTGTTTTGGAAGGAAATTACGTAATTTTGGCAATATTTTACGTATTTTAATCATTTTTTACCGATTTCATGAAATTTAAGGGAATTTATAGGATTTTCATGCTTCTTACCGAAACTGTATATTTTTCACGAAATTATGCTTCTCCCTTGCTCCCTGTAATGCTCGATACTTTGTTCTATTTCTCTGACTGGTCGGTTTTGATTTTTTTTTATCTGTTTTTGCACATTTTCACACTGTTCAATAAAATTTGTGGAATGTGGCACATACTTAGTACTTATATCCGGCAAAATTTAAGTCTTATCGAGTGTTGGTGTCTATTACGATTGGGGTCTTAGACTAGTAAGTGATGAACGACTCATGAAAAATAACTTGATAAAGGACTTTTTTAATGGATGATGGGTAAAAAAATAAAACAAAGTGAATCATGTACAATATGTTTTTATTTATTTATTTATATATACTTTTCACATGCATGTAGTACCACAAACATAATATCCAGGATCATAATTCTTATTTACTATATTATTAACATCATCCAATACTAGTAAATTTTTATATGCAATAATTTCATGTCTAAGCAGTGTATAGTCCAATGATGAAATGGGGCTGTATGTCACTTGAGACATAAACATTATTAATATGCACCTTAATATGGACCTTAGCCATTCGATAGTTACGCAGCACTTTATTGGCTAAAATTTTCACAAACTCCTTGTAATATCTTGCAAATTGGGGGCACCACGTCTTCTTGATGGTCAAGGCTCCAGTCACTGCAGGCTGCACGTCAAGGAGGTTTTGCCATGTCGATTCTCTGAAGAACACACAGTTCGCAGGATAGTAATTGCGATAAACACATACAGTTTTTATCCCAGCCACCATTCGGAAGGTGACGAAGTGATCACCAATCGGAACGTCTGTGTGGGAGCTGTCTGTGTTGAACAAATTGGGCACTACATCCAATACTTCAGTCAGCACTCTCCATTCTTCATACGTTAATATAACTTTGGTACTGTGCCCCACTTTTCGAGCACCACTACTGGCTCAAATTCATGCTTGGACGATAAACCTATCGTCAAACGCTTTGAATCACCAGCGTTGAGCTGATACACCGACGAGAACAATATTATCGGGCGGGCCATTTCTAAACACTGACGCTGGCAGGTGGTTGGGCGTTAAATAGGGTCTAGTGGTGGTGGGGGTAAACCTGTTCAGTCCTGTCCATGGAAGAAGGACACGTGCTTTGGTGGAGGTGGTGATGGTGGGGGTAAGCCTATTGTATGTGGGGTACATCACGACACGTACTGTGGGGGCGAGTTGTGGTGGGGTGTAAACCTGTAAAATCCTGTTTGTGGAAGACCGCTTGTCCTATAGTTCACCAATCTGGCCTCTGATGCTAGTTTAAACGTGCGTGAAGCGAAACTTAGCAACACGAGGTATATAGGTTGTCATTATAAATGAAGACTATTTTGTCAAAATGCAACGGGTATAAGAAGTATTTCGTGAAACGTCTATTTCAGTTTGCACCATACAACTACTGAAATTGTGGAAACGATTAGCTGATGCTGTGAACATGTCACTTTTAGATCAAACACTAATAATTTTGTCACCTATAATTTCACCAAGACTGTTGGCCTCTCATTCAGGAGGATACCGGTGTGAATCCCGATCTGGGCATCGGATTAGGGTTTTCTATGCATGTGGGTTGAATGGATAGCTGTTGTAACCATTTGTGAATGAAGTGGATGTTTCTCACTCCGGTTGAAAACATACCTAAAGTATGCCCTGATTTTTTTAGGATCCACCCACGAAAGCTCTGCTCCGGAGAAAGGTTACGAGTTTATACCACAAGAGATGTTCCTAAGCACAAAATATAGCATCTCCACGGGTCATCTGGTAATCAACAAATAAAAAAATAAAAACGTTACAGGTTCGGTCGGTCTCGAGCCAGAATGCGCACACATTTTTGCCCGTAACCCAGCAAACTCCACAATCAGGGTGCAATTCGCCTCGTCCTTCATAACACCGACAACCTTTTCATTAAGGGACTCTACCTGCCATGCTAACTGTGTCCATATAAAGTAATTTAGGGCATCTAAACTGAGGAATTGTGAATTCTTGATGAAACTGATACATCCTCAGTCACCTTCTAACCGTGTCAATCGATGACTTCTTTCGTGGAACGAATATTATATAATTTTGGCGATTTTTTACCTGTGTTCGCTATCTTTTGCGGTTTTCATAACATTTCGGGATTTTATGAGGTGGGGTGCGTAAGAGGATTGAGGATGACTGGTGGGCGAGCGATACCACTCTGGCATCGCATTCGGGAAGCGACCATCCAGATTTAAGTTGTTTTTTTTCCCCATAGTTTCCTGAAATCACTCCAGGCGAATGCCCACTACACGGTAAACAGAAACTGAATGAGGATCTGGCTGTTAAATCAAGAAATTCTGAAAGATCTGTTAATATTTGTGGGGCCGAGCATATTTTCATGACCCTTGACACTGGTGTGTGCATGTATTAGTTGTCAATATTCTGTAAGTCGTAAAAGGTATATACTTTCGAAGTTTGTGCCTTGGTACCTTTCCTAGCTTGTTCTTGAGTGGTGCAGTTCGTGACAACTTTAGATACGACAATATGCTATGCATCTGTAACCGCTGTTTCTGCAGAAAGTATGCATTCTTCCATTTTTTCCCCATGTCAATCGATGACTTCTTTCGTGGAGAGAATATTAGATAAAATGACCTCGACAGCTCTGTGCTTTCAAACAATCAGGAAATGTAACACTGAAAATAGTGCAGTCGAGTTTGAACACTGCCCCTGCCTAGCCATTAGAAATAATGTATATTTCTTACACTTAAAACTGCTCACCGCAATCCGTAAGTCGAAATGAGCTACTTAGTTTGACAAGATCTGAAAAATCATCCTATCATTCCACATTTCATCTAGTACTCGAGAAAAACACATTTATATGTTGTACACGAGATCCATTTAGTCTTCGGAACAGACTCGTATACAGGCACTGACGAAAAATTTCATGAATGATCTAACATGATCTATAACTTAGCGGGTACTATCTTCGGTGAATTTCTGTTTGTGACATTTTAAAATCAGTGTAAAGTGAGGGAATTTTTCACGTGTTTGACTGCCAGCTAGTTGAAGATTGAAGATCAGATATGGGACCCTAAACTTGCTACGCTCCTGGATGAGGATTTTGAAGATCAGTTATTAGAACTTCGTTATATGCATTATCCGCCGCCAATGAGAAAAAGTTAAGCTCCAAGTTTTGCAGGCATGAAGGTTAGACTCCGAGAATTGACGCGTTTACATTCCTACTCACTGTTGCAATGTTCCTTTTAAAATATACTACAAACCACGTTTTAAAATTTTTTAAAACCTTCTTAAGCCAAGCATATTTTATGCTACCAGAAATTTGGATATGTATGAGTAATCGAGCATTCAATGATGCATACTTTTCATACTACACCAAGCGTAATAAGTGAATGGTTAACGTACTGGCCTCGCATTAGGGAGGACGAGGGTTTGAATCTCAATCTGAGCATCCAGATTTGTATTTTCCATGGTTTCCCGAAATCACTCCAGGCGAATGCTGCCATGCTTCCTTCAAAAGGTCGAATTCCCTTCAGTTCAATGTCTCCAGTCCCATACCATCTCTAATGACCTCGACAGTTCTGTGTTTTCAAACAAACAGGAAAAACGCTGAACCAGTACTCCGAATTAAATGAAATAAACGCCATTATAATAGTGAGAAAATTTAGATACTAATCGATACGTCACACCTCTAATATTGAACCGATAAAAAGAAAAAGTGAATATTATACTGCATTTCGAATTGAATTAATATTCTAAGACCATGTAATTGAGGTTTAGTACCCTGGCCGCGTAGAAAAAATAAATAATAAAGCCATTTAGACGAATTATGACTAGAGCACACACCTGCGTGGCACGTGGCAGAGGCGCACACATGCGTCCACAGTACACGTTCACTGCGACTTGAGCGCACACCTGCGTGGCACGTGGCAGAGGCGCACACCTGCGTGGCACGTGGCAGAGGCACACACCTGCGTCCCGCTGCGACGTGGGTGGTCCTGGGCTCACACTGGCGTCCATAAGGGAAAACTGGCATCGCACCGGCGCCCATAAGAAGTGGCACGTGGCCTTTCAGAGGCGCACACCTGCGTGGCACGTGGCACCAGTCTCATTTGCATATCATTTATTACCCCTTTTAGATACGTTAGCGTTGTACGACTTGAGGTCACACCTGCGTGGCACGTGGCAGAGGCGCACACCTGCGTGGCACGTGGCCAGGCGCACACCTACGCGACGTGGGTGGTCCTGGGCTCACTCGCCCTTCCCATAAGAAATACATGGGGTATTTTTGTCCGGGGTACGAGCTCACTCCGGCCTTCAGACACTACTGAAGCTACAAGAGCTAACAAAAATAAGAAGGAAACAAAAACAGAAGAGGATACCAATGCTAGATACGAAACCACTAACCGCAGGAAATCTAACCCAGAAACAATGTTATTTGATGATGACGATGCCTGCATTGCAACGAAAGTTTTTCAGGTAAAGGTCACAAGAAGGATGGATCCAGTGGCAAATGTGTTACTTTTGGGCTCACAAACTCTGTTATGGAGTTGAACGAAACAGTTATTCCTTCGTTTGCAAAAATTGGAATTAAAGTGCCTTTTTCCCGTTATTTAATTTCTATTACTTACAAGTTATATGACTTTAAAAAGAAATAAAGTACAGTGTTTTGAAAATTTAAAGAGATTTTAATATCTGATTTCTAATTTTGAAGCTAAGTGGCCAATTTTATTTCAAAAATTGGTTATTTTAGGTACTGGGCTTAATGCAAAGCTAACTGAATAATTCTGGTATGTACTAGGATAGTTGAACTTTGTAACACCTGATTTTGATGCTTTTTGGTATACTGGAAGTTACCTTAAAACATTACCAAACCTTTGCCTGGCCACTTTGCCCGTCCTTCCCCTACATACATAGCTGAAGAAATAGCAACAGCCTTGTAGATGGCTGTATGGCTGAGATGGCCAAATTTCATTTATTTTAAAATGGTTAAGGCGCAAGATTTAAAAAATTCTGGCTCTCGTCCCGGATTAAAATCCTGAAGGGAGCAGAAACGTTTGTGTTTTTAATCATATGACCTACGCCTGGACGTTCCATTGTACTGATTCAACGTTAAACTGTACGTCCAGACACGACAGAGGCAAATCGACACTCTGTCACGAAGGCAGCCCAACATACCTTCGCGTTTAATTTTTTATAGTGTATCGGTCTCTTAGGCTTTTTTTCTCTCTCACAGTCAATTTTTGTATGATCTAGACTAATAATATTCTAAATCCGAAAGTAACTCTGTTTCTTTGTATGTTTGTTACATTTTGACGACTAAACGGCTGCACTGATATTGATGAAATTTGACAAGGAAATACTTTGTTTCGATAGCAAGGACACAGGATATATTTTTCGGATTGAATAACATTTTTTTTTTTCATTAAATTTTGAAAGCTAACTGAATGGTGCCAAATAGATGGATAGCGTGTGTAAGTCTGTAATGTTACATCGGCCACTTAGGCTGTGTTTCTCTGGGAATCTGTTAGTGTATCATCTGTTTAAATATATTATACTAGCTGACCCCGTCATGCGTGGCTGGGACTCAGTAGTTATAGCACGTTGGATCAATGTTATTCTAAACTACCTAACGTATTCATATTGATATTCACTAATACAGACAAAAACGTTTTAGTCAATTTGAAAATTCAAAAGTAATTGGTAAAGAGTTTCGGATAGTTGAAATTAAGGACAAACGAAAATAAAAATTTTAATTACATTTTATTACAAATTACTTAATTGAAAATATATAAAAAATTAATATTTATAAAAATAAATAAATTATTTTTTATTTATTTACATATTGAAATTTGAGTTTAATAAATGAGGTAGATGAAGTTGATTTTTAAACATTTTTAACAATTATTTTCATTATTTTAAATTATTAAAATTATTCCCCACATGTGAGCAGGCATAATATAGCTGCCCATGGGAGAAACACGTATTTTCCAAGTCCAAGCCGCAAACGGACATTGTTTGGCCTTGAGACTTATTTA
This sequence comes from Vandiemenella viatica, assembly GCA_031002005.1. NCBI lineage: Eukaryota > Metazoa > Arthropoda > Insecta > Orthoptera > Morabidae > Vandiemenella > Vandiemenella viatica. The sequence continues at coordinate 5,625,126 of CM061921.1, read as the reverse complement.
TGTTCATAGCGAAAGCCAAACGAATCAGAAAATGAAGCCTTTTAAATGGTATTGAAGATTCTGACGGTATCATTGGAATACGTGGCAACAGGACGATTTCTCCTTTAAACTTTCCAGTCATAATAGTTGACTTAAGAATATTTCAGTTGATCCTTTTGATGACCAAACGTGTACCGTTGCATAATCTAGGTGGATTCAAATTCCGAAGTAGAATAATCGGTGAACCAATCTTTAACCGAAGATTGTGTGGTGGCATTCCTGGTATATCCAAAGAATTTAAAAACTCAGTTGAAAAATTTATGGCTTCTTTTTCATCTAGAATATTGTCTATTGATTTAAAAGACATCAGTTCACTTGGCAACAACTGTTGTATCTGGAAGTTAATTTCGTTGACATCAAAAAAATTTTTTGGTGCCAAAATAGCACCATTACTGAGCCAATTATGATCTGAGTAATTATTTGATATATCCGGAAACACACTCTCAATTAATTCATTTTTTGAGTGAACAACAGTGCAAAATTTGTCTGGCAATTTGATGTATTGTGTATTTCGATGCAGTTCTATAATAGCAAAGTTTGTATTTCCTCCCAATTCGGATTACATGTAAATGTAATTAAAAAAAAAAAAATCTGGACGATCATAATGACGTACGTAAGTCATCGCATCTTTTATACATTCCTGCATGTTCCGTGGACTACCGATGTAGCTTGAAGGTAAAATAAATGCTTTACCGATCGATATCATTGGCATTTAAATTTTCATCTATTGCCGATAATAGCATATCGCAAGATGATATATTCCTCCAATAGTAATTTAGTCTGGTTGTATCGAATAAATCGCAAACATTCGTTTTCAATCTTAGCGTACATATCCACGACGTATTGATGGTACAGTTGACGATATCGAAGGATATAGTTATCTTTATTACATCTAAACATCGGTGGGCGTAGTACTTAATTGAAGTAACTTTTTTATTTGTTTCATTACCGGAAAAAATAAGAAATTAAACTGTAAAAAAAAATGGAAGAATAAGAAATTAATATAGTGGGCCCTCGATAATCCGGCCTCTGTTCGGAATACCGCGGGTCTACTGTATTAATAAAATAAGGAATTAAATAGTTGAATTTTAAATTTACCAGTAACTGGATCACACTGTTTGATGTTGATGTGATATTCATCCTACCCTTGCCAGAATATTAGTGGATACTGGAGTGCGTCATACGAACGTTGTAGATTCGAAATTATACTAACAGTTCTATCTCGACGTGTGATTTTAATGGCTCTATTGTCAACTGGATCACAAACTATAATAACTACAACTTCATCTACAGTTGGGGCGTTGAACCTGCCAGCGTGTTCTCCTGATGGTAATTTGTCAGCTTTGATGACAATTTGATAGTTGTCATTTTTTAATTGTGGCGACACTCTTTTAAACGATTGAATAAGTTGATTATTATTCTCCAAAACATTTTCCAACAATACCACAATTGCTCTCTCTTCTGCTTGTTCGATGAAATTAGACTGGCACCGAGTAGTTACCCGTTCTTCACAACTTCCCATAAAACTTCGGGGCATTATTAGGCATCGGCATCAACGATCCAATCTTATGGTACACCTGGCCCTGTATTTTGAATGTAGTTTCAAAATGACGTCCATCAGATGCGAGATCGAAAATTTTGTTTACTCCAAAAGATGTCATCTGGAAGCAGGAATTGAATTTGCGTGTCTTGCGCAGAAAAAATCTCGAATCGTTTGATTCACCAGCAAGAAGTGAATGCAAAGGTTCTGGGGGAGTGGGAAGTGGTAATAATACAACTTTTTCTGATGCATAACACATGCCAGCTGCTTCATTACGGAATTTCAATGACTGACAGTATTGGCATACTTAATCCATTGCACCGATTGCAATTTTAGAATGTGCAGAGTAATCAATGTCTGGTGCATATTCGAAAGCAAGACGAACAAATGATACACGTGTTAATGCACGACTGATTTGCTGTCTCTCTCGTTCTCTTTCTCTAAATGTAGCGATGTGCTATTCTCGTGCCGCTCTTGTTCTCGATATATTCTATCGCAGACGTTCATCGCGCTGTTCTTGAGATTCTTGCATACGACGCTGTGCTGACCTGATTCTTTGAGATTCGTTACTCGACGCGATTTGTTCTGCTGATTGATGAGCCCTCTCAACACGTTTGCGTCGTACCTCTCTGCTACACGCATCGTTTATGTTAGATTTGTTTTGGCGGAATTTCATTGAAATTTACAGTTGCAACAATAAAAATAATTGAATTATAACAAAAAGTGACTTTCTAAAAGCTTTAAAATAAGACACTATAATACAGTGCTTAAATCGGAAAGCCTCTATGCAAGTAAATGCCTGATATTAAATAATAATAATTACAATTCCGTGTGGTCGTGATGACAGGGCTTCTGTCAGCTGCGCATTCCACCCCTGTCGTCGCCACCTTAAAATAACCCGGCAACTCTGCCGGATACAGGAGACCTACATGGAATCCCTACCACGTAAGCGTTCTGGCGTACTTCACATTACACAGTAAGCTGTGCCAGAGGTGAAAATCGGGTTCAGTCTCTGTGAAAATCCCCGCTGAGACAGGGATTCGAACCGGGGACCTTTCGATCTGCAGTTAGACGCCTTAACCACGGAGCCACCAGACCGCTCGCTATTAAATTAGAAATTGGATAAGCTTGGAGTAATGGAATGGAAAACTATAAGGAAAATTTTGGGTCATTGAAAAATACAGTACAATGGAAGATAAGAACTAATGAGGAAATATATCATAACATTGAAAAAATAACAGAACCAATCAGAAAAAAGGAGAAAGATATTTTTTCGACACATGTATCTCTTGGATGCCACCAAGCTAACAAAAAATATATTAAAATTTTTTTGGTATCAATAGGTTAAGAAAGATTTGAAACGAAATAATATCAGTGAACAGTACGGAAAGAAAATATTTTCGAAAGCAGATTTCGAATATGGCAGGATTCCAAAGTAGAGAGGAGAAAAAAGCGGGTGCAAAATGGTCTGAAGAGAGAAAGAGAGAACACAGTGCAATAATGAAGGAGTACTGGAGAGGAAGAAAGAAAATAACAACAGTGGAAGAATTGAAATTGATACGTGATCCCTAGCTCGCCATAACGAAAAGAATAAGAAAAATGAGAAGCAAGCAACAAATACTTCCACGTTTTTTAATTTATCGTAACGTTTTCTTCAATGTTATATTCATGTGTGTAATTACTTTGTCGTTAAATATAATAACGACACACAACAACACAATACACAGCACAAATAAAAATGATACTACACCAAAAATTCACAAAACTGGGTTATGTCATACATAAACACATATGACGTGGAATAGACTGTAACATAAATAAATCGAAACACAACGCCATCTACTGGATGGTTACCCAACCTAGATAACCAAGTGTTGTGTCGATAAATTAATACATCACCATGTGTTAGAAACCTATGGATCTATAATAATAATAATTTCGTGCGGTCGTAATGACATGGTGACAGGGTTTCTTTTGGCTGCGCATTCCACCCCTGCGCTGGAGGTGAAAGCCGAGTTAAGTGCGTATAAAAATGCCCGCCGGTACAGGGATTCGAACCAGGGACCTTTGGATTTCCAGTCAAACGCATTAACCACTAAGCCACCTGAACGCTCGAACTTACGATGCTTACAAATAATTACAAACCATTGTCCTCTGACAAACATTGAAAGAACATTTAATTCGCAATAATAAATATTAAGGTCAATAATCGAGATAACAACTATCCTATCTTTTAAATTGGACCAAATTACACACAGTAAACCAAATTTCATCAAAATCAGTTAAGTAGTTTCGGAGTTCATCTCGGACAAACATCGTGAAGCGAGATTTTTATATATATAAAGATAGATGTTGATTTTCACTGCACCATAATATAATTTTGTGTGTACCTAAAAGTTTCTGGCATCAGTATATTTTGACTTCTTTTTTGACATGCCTTGCAGAGCACGAGCAGCTGAAGTTATTAGAAACTAAGAATCTGACTCTCATCCTGAATAAAGAATAATTACAAGACCAAGCTGAAAGACAACATGTTGACAGTTAAGCCCATCCCCTTAGTTTTTGCTATTTTTAAACATGTTGAAAATTGTTTCTCTTCATAAGACATGGTAATGGCTTTTGCGTCATATTATACTTTCTCCGTGTTTATTGGGAGACGTTTTACGTAACTTACATCTTTCTGTATCCAATTCTAGTAATAAAATTCTAAGTCCACGCGTACGAAGTGATGGGTAGCAGCTAGCAGTTAATAAACGCTACATTATTCAATAATAATAATAGTAAATCAATAATAAAAAATGATTGTGGGGTTCGTGATAATGTTACACATTGGCCCGTATATTCTTGTGCGAGTGGCCATTTCCTCCGTCAATCTCCGGGTCACATACTGTGTTCGCTTTCCTGCGTAATGACGTCAGTACTCCCATCTTCGTCGCCGGATGATAGTGCGACCTGGCGTGCAAAACCCATTAGTGTGGGTCACCTTACGGTACACAGAATGTGCTAGGCGTCCATCGTCGCGCTTATTTACCAGCACATCGAGGAGCGGTAATAGTCCCTTTTCTTCCTCATCCGCAGTGAATTGCATTCTCGGCTAGGCACTGTTCTCATGATGAAAGAACTCCTGCAGATTTTCCATACCGTGGGGCTAAATTACAAAGGCAGCCAGCCCATACAGAAATACTGAAAGCTGTTTGTTCGTTAATCATTATTATTTGTGTTGCTTGTGTTTATTAATATTTGAAAGCTGATTTGATCTACGAAATTGGGACGTGTATCGATAATAATATAAGATGTACGACGAAACGAATAAATTTTAACTGGTTTTATTAGGTTGCTTGTAAAATTTGTGCACTGACTGATCATTATTCATATATTTATCCTATGGACGGAATGAAATCCTGCAGTTTAGATGATTCTGATTACAATTGCATTTCATTTCGATCGGTATATAAATTTTCTTATAAAAAAGAAGTGTAATTATTAAAACAAATTTGGCCGAGTATGTTAAGTACCCATAAAATCACAAGTACAGGAAAGTAGATTTCATTTTCACCTTAAACACGCAAGGAATTGTTATAAAGCTACATCTACATCTGCATTCCAATCCCGAACAGTACGAGTAAAGAAAGAATACATAAAAGTATCAGTACGGCATCTTATTTCTCTAATCTTATCCCTCCTGTCATTGCGACCTAAAAACGTTGGCGAAAAAAGTATTTCATTGCACTCGTAAATTAAAGATTTTCGCACATTTTCCAACAACTCAAACGAAAACGACGTCATCTGTCCGCCAAGCAATCCCAGCCCAACCCACGTATCAAAACTGTGACTGTTTCGTAGGAACTGTAACTAGCAGTCACGAATCGAGCGGCTCTCTTCTGTACCCTCTCCAACGTGTCAATCAATCACTTGCGATATCGATCCCAAAGTCCATAAAAGTAATCAAAATGCAGACGCACTACTGTTTTGTACGCTATTTCCTTTGTATGAGCATTACAACTTCTCAAAATACGACCTATGAATCGTGGTTTAGAATTGGCTTTGCCCACGACGGAAGTTATGTGCAAGTCACAATTCATATTGCTTTGTACTGTTACGCCTACATAGTTCAGGGAAAACACCGTGTCAACAATTGAATTGTTAACTTTGTACTCGTAAGCAAACGGGGTCTTTTTTATTACTTATTTGCATTGCCTTGGACTTTTTGCAGTTAAGTGAAAGCTGCCATTTATGACACCATTCCGAAATAACGTCCAGGTCGCGCTGTATTTCTAGGAAATCGTCAGAGCACCTTACTTCCCTATAGATATGTACATCATCAGAAAACAATTGTATCCTGGAATTAACGTTGTCACCGAGATCGTTTATAAAAATTAGGAAAAGAAGTGGTCCAATTACAATTCCTTGAGGAACGCCAGAAGTAACATCTAGCTTAGAAGAGGCTTCCCCGTCAACAACGACATACTGTGACCGACCAGTAAGAAAATCGCGTATCTATTCGCAAATCTGATCCAAAGTACCGTATGCTCGAATCTTCGCTAAAAGTCGGTTGTGTGGTACAGAGTCAAAAGCATTCCGAAAATCCAAGAAAATTGCATTAACTTGTGAACCTGCATCGATAAATTTCATTACGTCATGCGAAAATAGGGCCAGTTGCGTTTCACACGATCTGTTCTTCCGAAATCCGTGCTGTAAGTAACTCGTTTTCGTCTAGAAACTTCATAACGTTAGAGCATATGACATGTTCCAGAAATCTACTGCAAAAAAATGTTAGAGATATGGGTCGATAATTCCTAGGATCTCTCCGATCTCCTTTCTTGAAAACAGGAATCCCCTGCGCTATTTTCAAGTCGGAAGGTACTTTTCTTTCTTCTGAAGATTTACGGAATATATCTGACAGAAATGGTTCTATTTCTTCCGCGTATTCCGAAAATACTCTTACTGGTATACCATAGGGACCTGGCTCTTTCACCCACTTCAAGAACTTTAATTGCTTTCCATCTCAAATTCTACTCGCCGTGGAAAAGTGGTAATGTTTTCCATTGTTTCGTCAGTGAAAGAATTTTTAAATTCGGTGTTAAATACGGTAGCCTTGTCGCGGCTGTCAACTTCCCGACCGTCTTGTAGTAGAACTGGCATATTGTTGTCACTAACACTAACTTTTTTACATGCGACTAAAATTACTTTGGGTTATTGTTGAGGCTCTTGGAAAGTGAATTGCAACGAAAGTCATTAAAGTCCTCGCGCATCGCATTTTTAACATGTCCTTTTGTCTCACCTAACTTTTCTAAATCAGTCCTTCTTGAGCGTGCATGTATCTTCCTTTGCTTTTTCAAGTAGCCTTTTATCTTCACGTGTATACCGGGATCGTTCCCATCCCTGATTGCCCTTTTCGGTATATGTAAGTCCATACATCCCCTGACTATATGCATGAATCGAAGCCACACTTCTTCAACCGAGCCTCTTGCTTCTATAAAGTTAAGGTAATTATCCCATAAAAACGTTCTTAAACACTCCTTTGGGGCCTTTTTGAAGGTGTAAACGATCCTTTCTTTTTTGTTTTTGCGCGCGGCTGTTAATTTTACTGTAGCAATTACAGCTTCATGGTCACTTATTCCCGTGGTGTTAGAAATGTCCGTGAATAATTCAGGCCTATTTGTAGCGAGAATATCTAAAATGTTTTCGTTAACGTTGTGGCACCGCGTTGGTTCAGTGACGAGCTGCTAAAGATGAAGATCTGAGAAAAGGTCAAGAAGGGGACGTAATTAGTCCAGTCGATACACGGAAAGTTGAAGTGACCTCCTAGTATTATTGCATGATCCGGAAATTGCAAGCTATATTACTAACATTATTCCTTAAGACCTCAGCAATAGTTACATCTGCATCTGGTGGACGATAAAAAGACCCTATTACAAGTTTTGTGCTAGCTACGCTTAGTTTAATCTATAGAATTTCACAGACCGTATCGATATCTATTTCGTTACACAACAGGTGTTTACAAACATCTATAAATACACCATTTCCATTAGAATGCAACCTATCCTTATGAAAAACGTTCATGCTATTGTTAAAAATTTCTGCTGAACTTATATCCCGTTTTAACCAGCTTTCAGTACCCATTACAATATCTGCTTCTGTGCTACTAATAACGCTTTCAATCTCAGGCTGCATGTTACAAACACTTCTACAGTTAATAACGAGTACTTTTAAAGGTCAGGATTGATTTACGCTACTCCTAACATATTGTGTCGAATTAATTGGGCTGCCAGTAACTGTAATCCCAGTTTCGGGTCTTCCTCCCTCAGCCTAAAAAATCCCCCAATGCACTCCACACGTAGCAGATTCACGTGTGTAGTGCACACCTGATCTATCCGAGGGAACCCTACACGACTCGACCCCAGGGCGAAGATCAAGGAATCTGCATCCATGATTATCGCAGAAACGCCGCAGTCTCTGGTTTAGACCCTCGACTCGGTTCTGAACCAGAGGTCCACAGTCGGTTCTATCGACAATGCTGCTGATAGTTAACTCACATTAGGATTACCGCATGTCGTTATTTATGAAAAATACAGGGTTTCCAGGAATGAAAGGATAATCCTGCAACCGCTGATAGGTCACATCATGTCCTACTATATGACAAAATTTTATTTTAGTAAAAGTCTCACCATTTACCAGATATTGATTTTTTTAAATATTTTAGGAACATGTGACTGTTTTCAGTTAATTTCATGCCATTTATACAAATTAAGACTTTTTGAACCCAGTTTTTTTGTTTTTTTTTTATAATTTACTCAAATATATTTGTGGTTGCAAAACGATGGCTGTCCAGCACACTACGCCAGAGCGGTCCGAGACCACCTTAATTAGAGGTACCCAAGAAGGTGGAACGGGCGTCTCGCCAAATCTTATGGCCATCAACATCGCGGGACCCGAATCCCTTGGATTTTTTTTATTGGGTCTGCCTAAAAGATTTAGTTTACGCAACGGAGGTAAATTCGATTACACAGCTGCGTGAGAAAATAAAAACAGCTGCAGAACACATTAACCGCAAAGCTTATGCTCGCCGAATAAAAGGCTCATGTATCAAAAGATTTCAGGCCTGCATAAGAGCATAAGATCAAATGACGGTCATTTTGAACATTTTTTTTATAATTAACGAAATAAAAAATATTACTTGCATTTATTCTGTCTATTATTTGTATGCCCACTATAGCAAAAACCTTTTTTTTAAATCATTATCATCTTTTTCTACTACATGTTTAAAATGTACAATGGTCTCATTCATTTTAAAACAAGTATAAAATAATTAAACTGTTTAAAATTTTGTATAAAGATTTTTTTACGTTTTAAGAAAAAAAAGAACATTGTTTTAGGTGACTCCAATATCTTTGAGTAAATTAAAAAAGAAAACAGGGTTCAAAAAGTGTTAACTTTTAGAAATATCATGAAATAAACTGAAAAAAGTCACATGTTGCTAATAAATATTTAAAAAAAATCAATATCTCGTAAGTGGTGAGACTTTTAGGATAATAAAATTTTGTCTTATATTAGGACATGATGTGACCTATTTTCCCTTCATACCTGGACACCGTGCATACTGGACTACAGCTCAGCCTCTACCGAATGAGAGGAGAATACGTTTCTAAGCATTGCTGTTGCTTCATTCAGTAATGAAGCAAATCTGTTAACCAACACTTAAGGAAACTCACAGCTCAATGTAAAAGTGGCGAATTTGTACCAGATTAATTCGACGGTAATAAAGTAAAGTACCTTAATTTCTAAGAAAGCTCTTCCACATGCAGGCACTTCTCCTGATTACCACTGCCTTTTCTGGATACAAAAGAAACTGCCGGTAAGCAGCCAACTGTCCTACTTACAAAGCAGAAAACTTTTTATTTCTTCTCTAAAAGTTTCGTTTTTAGCGAGGTGAGCGGAGGCAGTACTGCGCTACTAAAGCGCACATCTTTCCTGAGTAATCGTAACTAACAGCAGTCCTGATTCTCCCCACCATGCTTCTCGTTTATTCTCATCAGACCGTGAGATAAAGCATCATTTTCAACACTTTGCTCAGTCCTTATTGTGCACGTCACGTATTCCAAATCTATAATTCAACAGTTTGTTGTCTTGCACCAACATCTGATATTTAAGGGAACTTGTTTCTCTTAGCTAAAAATAGTTTAAATTGGTCTTTTCACTTTGATGTTAGTATATAGTCCATATTTTTCATTATAGTTTGAAATACTGATGCCAATCAAATACAAAAGAAATTATTTTTTAAAAAAGAAATAGTTGGGGTATAATTAAACTCTCGGCAATGTTGCAACAGTGAGTATTTGGTATTGTATTGGGGTGTGGCATAAACTGTTATATTCCGCTTTTGCACACCGCGTAGTAATAGGAGCTACATGGGAAGAATAGTTCTGATAGCCAAACTAGATACACTGAAGAGCCAAAGAAACTGGTATAGGCATGCGTATGCAAACACAGAGATATGAAAACACTCAAAGTACGGCGCTTCGGTCGGCAACGCCTATATAAGACAACAGGTGTCTGGCGCGGGCGTTAGATCGGTTACTGCTGCTACAATGGCAGGTTATCACGATTTAAGTGAGTTTGAATGTGGTGTTATAGTCGGCGCAAGACAGATGGGACACAGCATCTCCGAGGTAGCGATGAGGTAGAGATTTTCCCGTACGCTTATTTCACTAGTGCACCGTTAATTTCTGGAATCAGGTAAAATATCAAATATCCGAATCGCTGCGGCCGGAAAAAGATCTTGCAAGAACGGGACCAACGACGACTGAAGAAAATTGTTCAATCTGACAGAAGTGCAACCCTTCCGCAAATTGATGCGGATTTCAATGCTGGACCATCAACAAGTGTCAGCGGGTGAACCATTCAACGAAACATCATCGATATGGGCTTTCGGAGCCGAAGGCCCACTCGGGTACACTTGCTGAGTGCACGACATAAACCTTTTACACCTCGCCTGGGCCCGTCAACACCGACATTGGACTGTTGATGATGGGAAACATGTTGTCTGGTCTGACGAGTCTCGTTTCCAATTGTATCGAGCGGATGGACGTGTACGGGTATGGAGACAACCTCATGAATTCATGGACCATGAATGCCAGCAGGGTACTCTTCAAGCTGGTGGAGGCTCTGTAATGGTGTGGGGCGTGTGTATTTGGAGTGACATGGAACCCCTGATACGTCTAGATACGACTCTGAAGGTGACACGAACGTACCAATCCTGGCTGATCACCTGCATCCATTCGTGTCCATTGTTCATTCCGACGGACTTGGGCAATTCCAGCAGGACAATGCGACACCCCACACGTCCAGAATTACTACAGAGTCATTTCAGGAACACTCTTCTGAGTTTAAACACCTCCGATGGCCACCAAACCCCCCAGACATGAACATTATTTTGAGCATATCTGGGATGCCTTGCAACGTGCCGTTCAGAAGAGATCTCCACTCCCTCGTACTCTTACAGATTTATGGACAGCCCTACAGGATGCATGGTGTCAATTCCCTCCAGCACTACTTCAGACATTAGTAGAGTCCATGCCACGTCGTTTTGCGGCACTTCTGCGTGCTCGTGGGCACCCTACACGATATTAGGCAAGTGTAACAGTTTCTTTGGCTCTTCAGAGTAATAGGCTATTGTGCGAAGAGTTTAGTTTACTCTAAGTTGTTACAAACTGAGCATATGTTTACATTTCCAAAACTTACTTAAACAGAACTACTCATAATCCTATCTGAATGGACGAAATCACTATACTAAAACACTCGTTACCTTACAACGAATAGAATAAGTAGTTTTATGCTTGCTGGAGCAGATGTTAAAGCTCTTAAATTTTTATTATGACACTAAAACGGATGTGTGAAGCAGAATTCCAGTAACTGCTTTTAGAATATATTCCATAAATATTATGTGGGCTAAACTACGACAGCAAAACTATAACTATTTTCTAACTTATAATAGATTACACTAAACAGCAAAGGTAGCGTGAGATCTTTAACCATAGTGTTGAGTGTCTCGAACCGGCGACCCTGGCAAACATTGAGCCAGCAGTCCGCTCTGTTGGAGAGCCTTACAGAGACATACATTCTATGCGTCTGTCTACCACCGTTCAGTTAGGTTTCCATATTCCATGACATAATATATTACTTATACAGAAAAAAGTATCCTATGACCATATTAATGGCGAGCAGTGCCTCCTTGTCAAATTTCATCAAGACTGGATTGGCCGTTTAGCCCTGAAAACGTAACAAAAAGACGGACAGACAGACAAAGTTACATTCGCATTTATAATATTAGTATCCTGAATAACTGTAACAATGTTTGTAACTTGATTTGTAATAATGTTGGGTTTTGACAGACTGTAGTTTGCTTAGTAAAGGGTTATTATATAAGTTGTGTAACACTCTTGACGCTGGCCAGCACAGTTGTGCAGCCAGCGATTGTTGATTTGGCGCCTGCATTGTAGCATGGCAGGGCGCGGGGCAGTGTGTCGTATCGCTTGGAGATGGTTGTATGCCGTGGTACACAAGTTAAAATAGCTTGTGAAATGTATGAGAAACTTGTTTCAATGTAACATAAGTGTCTTTAAAGTTGTGTCAATGAACTACATAAATTATATTCAATAGTATTTCTAGCAGTACCGTGAGTTTTTCATTTCCAGACTACGTAAAACACCTCTAAGTTTGTTTACACGAGCTAAAGGCTTGCGTGTGTTGAAAGAGAAGAATTTGGGCCGTTCTCGTCTAAATGACACGCCGCCATCGAAAAGACAGGGTAGCTTACAAATGCCTACCCCGAAACTGACATCAGGACTGTTTTAAGAACTACTAAACTCATGGAGGAGGTGGACGTTTCTCATTATTCAATCTCTGAACAAGATGTTAATCTGTCACGGAAATCCGACTTTGTTCCATACATACGAGGAGTCACAGATCGAAGCAGGTGAAGGTGCCAATACTTTATAAGGAAATCACTGACAACCCCGCACTATTTCGCTGGTTTTTATGAAATTCCCTGCACTTGTGGATGTGAGAGGGGTCACATTTCTGTGGATAGACTTAAAAAACACATCAGCCACTATCAGGACCGGCGTTAGGGGGGGGGGGTAAGCGGGTCAAATGTACCCGGCCCGCCAGGCTGATGGGGGGGCCCGATCACCGGCTGTCGGGGCCCCCACTCGAAACGTTGTTGAGCTAAAAAGAAAGGTCGCCCATTTGGTCTGAGGGAGGGCCCTAACTGATGAATTCGCCAAGGGCCCCACAACTGATTACCCCGGGCTCCAAAATCTTAGCGCTGACCCTGGCCACTATAAGCTAGGGATGTAATGGTTTTCCGCATCCGCAAGTGCTGAACTTTCGCGTGAAATCCTACACCCGCTTCCGCATCCGGAATTTTTAATGCGGATGTATAGCGGATGTTTTGTTTATATTGCTATATATACTATTTTTTTCTCTGTATGTGAGATTCTTCCCATATTCGATTAGCTAACAACAATCTGTTTAAATAATTGCGCCGAACCGAGATAACAACCTGTTTTTTTTTTTCATCTTGCAATAAAAGTAACAATGAAATGAACGCTGTTATTTCCTAAGCGACGAAAGGTTTGAACTTGCATGTAAAGTAAAGCGGCCTATTCACGGTAAAACTTATAGGACATCCGCTTAGAAATACCGTAGTATGCGCTCACCCATTCACGCTACTTGAAGGGGTCCAAAAATGTTCTAAGCAATCCTTTCCACTAGTACTTTCTTGCCGCACACTAATGTCCTTATCGCACACTCGCAGGATGTTTCTTCCAGTCATGATCCAACACCATAATTTGTTGGACGGCTAGGACCCGTGTTGGTTGTCTGGGAGTCCAACAACATCCAACACGTGTACTCCTGTAATGCCTTTCACGGCCCATCAAGAGCCCTTTATCGGAAAATAGGATCATCGTAGGTCCTACCAGTCGGACTGTGATTGTGCCGCTATAGCGGTGAAAAGGGGATTGGCGGGCACGGAGATGTGTGGTGGCATGACCTTGTTCTTGACGCTTGAATTAGTCGAGCCGCGAATTCCACAAAGTTCATATGACAAAGATTTTTCTTATACGCGTGCGTGGTTACTCACTTGTGAAATCATCCCACGTTTTTGTTATTGAAAAATAAGGAAAAAATAAATCATTTAGACAGTGTTTTATATAAATAGACTTTACATATGAAAAATGTGGGATTTGTCATAAAAAATACACTTTTTATTTTTGATAAAATATTAAAATCTAGGTAATTATAACTTTATTTTTCCACCTCCGCATCCACTTCCGCAAAATATCCGCATCAGCGGATGTCAAGAAGTAAAATCCGCATCCACAGAGATGACCTCTGGTTTCAATCCTACTACAAGCAAAACAAGAGGAACAGATTCGCTGTACTTCGCCATGCTGTCAACAACTGCACGCGATCGAATGCAGTAGGCACTGGAAGAAAGCGGGACAGTATTTCATAATGCATGGCGCTCTTTGCTAAGAAATATGAAAACAAATGCAGTATCCTAAAAGAACGCTGCAGGATGACAGCCGAAAGCTTAGTAAACGAAATGAAAACGCGGTACTACCCCAAAAGCCAAGGTGTTATTGACAAAGACGTACGCGGAAGTCTATGAATTTGACTAATTCGTATAGAGTTCATTTGCTGACATGTAGAACACAATTTTCTTATAAAATGACAAGCTTAAGGAATTAACAGTTCACAAAATTTATGTCAAAAGAATGTATAAACGAATAACAAATATTAAAAATGCTCTTACATCCAGTGTAAACATCAAAGCATACGCTTCCCGGGAATAAAATTTCCGGGTTTAATATTTCCGTTTAAAGAAGAAGTAGCGTGAAAATTGAAACTCACAATCCAATAAGCTGGCAGCAGTATCGAATCATCCAAGCGATATTAAATTTTTATCAACCGCGTGTGCAAAATGTTGACACAAGACTTCGGAAGAGGAGATATTTGAAGTTTCAGATTCAAAAATTGAGATGACTGTGGTACGAAGACTTCAATGAGAAAGAACGAAAGAAGAGGTTCAGCGGTTTGTACCAAACAGATAAACACTTCACGTTGCACGCAATAATTTACATGCTGCTTTGTGAATTTAAGTTTAGTCCAGTCAAGTCAAAAACCAGTGCATAAGGGCGATGCGCACGGGGAGCAATATAAACCTGCTTGCAGGAATAAAACTAATGCCGTGTTATTTATAATGGTGACCGTTGTTTTTCTTAGGGCTTTACGTCTTGTCGACGTCGAGGTCATTAGAGAGGGGAGAGGATAATGGCAAGGAACTGTAAGGAATTATTCGGCAATGGTCTTGTGGAGGAACCATCCCAGGATTGGCCTGGAGTGATTTTGGAAAGCCATGGAAAACAGAAATCTGGATGGTCGGACGGGGATTTGAACCCGCGTCCACCTGAACGCCAGGCCCTGCATTACCGTTCCTCAAAAGGTTCGGTGTGACAGCTGGAATTTATCAGTATTCACGAAGTTTAATTCTATCAAAACGTTTACAACATCACGGCAGAACAAGGGATGTCACTGTAACATTCCTGTGCGCATCAAATATCTGTATTTTACACTATCATATGTAAAAAAATAACACAACTTAACTCCAGTCACAAAACAAAACATCAACAAGGACAGGAACATTTTAAAAATCACAAACTACTAATGACATTGAAAATATTAATAAATGGTCATACTCTAACAAATAAATTATGTAATTAATGTACTGGGAACAGAAAACTTAGCACAAAAACAAATAAAAACTCTCTCAGGCAATAATAACTGCCCCAACTAAGCCATATATCAGCTTAAATGAAAAAAAAGAGCTAATATATATAGAACGAACAAGAAGGCAGTTTAAAATTAGATGTAAAGAACATTTAAAAGCACTGAAGTATACATACAATTCCACATTCACTGGACATCTAGAAAATCGCCATCCACTGGCAGATATGAAGAGCCTAACAGTCACCCACCACAGACACATTTTTTTAAAAAAAATTTATTATACGTCGATTAAAACAGAGACAATTAATGGGACTTTAATGTTGGTTGAAGTTAAGCCCTTTGCAGTCGAAACAAGTGTTTGAATGGTATTGCAGGAATCGATTGTTGATTTTGGTATCAGTGGCGTAGCTAGCGTGGGTGACACCCGGGGCGGATATCGATGGTGTCACCACTTGAAAACTTAAATCCAAAATTGAGTATATTATATCATCTTTTAGGGGTAAAATATGATATTAATAAAACATAATTAAATAAAAATTTATTGTTATTTAAAAATAATAGTTAATAAAATTGTAAGATTAACAACATTTAAAAGATATACAAATAAAATAAAAACAATTGCTTTCACAATCCCCTCTTTCTAACTTTAACAACTGCAAACCCGTAAATCACATTTTCGAAATTAAAAATTTGATTTACTTCATGTTCAATAATCAATATGGCAAGATTTTAGCCACGTGTTGATCACTGGTGATCGAAAGTGGTTTTAGATCATTTTTAACTCCTCTGAAGATCGGGCTTCACTTGCCTGATACTGTTCCGCACCGTCACCGCACCGACACGTTTCTTACTATTGGCGCTCACTCGGTCGAAGTTTGTCCAAAGAACACGGCATGTCGGCCGACACGCGGCCATCATTGAATTGGTTTATGTTTTGACGGTGTGGACCAGTATCGGTCTGCTGGATGTGTAGAACGCATAGAGAGATTTGGAAATTTCCCTTCCCTTAAGACCAAATGTTGTTTTCATGTTATTGTTGGTCTTAAAACAAGTGTCTTTTTTTTTCATCCATGTTCATAAGATGTTCTTAACATGTAGGAATTGTTCTAGCATCTTCGCATTAATAAATCAAAACATTGCCAGATTTGAAGATCAATTTTAAGACCCACAAAAATTGCAGCCGTGATCTGCATTTGTAACGGGGACCTTCCACACCCGAATCGCACGCCGTAACCATACGCCAGACTAATCTAGAAATACTGAAAAATATGTATTCACAGACATAAAAGTTGATTTGTGTTTTTTGATAGCAAAAATAGATGGTTTAGAAAAATATATAATCATTGTATCATGTTTGCAAACTTATTTTTCATTACACCTATATTCGGACTGGTGACTCAAATGACTGCGTGCGGTTTGGATACTGAAGGTCCCGGTTCAAATCCCGGACTCGACTGTAATTTTTGCGGGCGTAAAAATTGACATTTACCTCTGGCATTGCTTTTATCTGTTAATACGAGTATTCTAGGATGCTCCGTGTTCGAATTTCACGTTAATCTGTAGGTCTCCTTTCGAAGTTAGGTGACTACGATATAGGTGCACTGTGAGTTTCCTAATAAGAAACTCTAACTAAAACTTTGAGATAACATGAAATTATTATATTTACTATACAAAATCTTTACGACCTAAATTTAAATTAAAATATGTTATAACCTCATTCTTTGCTAAAAAAAAAAAAAAATACTGAATGAATCGAAAAGAACCTCAAGCAAAACCAACACGTCAAGTGCGAAGTGATTGACATTCATTGCGATTGCGTTAAAATTTGCGAGAATCTTTCATTCCGGTACATTGTGGTAATGATTTGTTAATACTGCGCTGCAGGGCCGGATTAAGAAAGCGCGGGGCCCGAAGCAAATGTGAAGAAGAGGCCCTTGATTTTTGCCGTCCTGGGGAAAATTGTGGAGCTAAAAACAAAAAAGGTCGCCCATCTAGCCTAGGTGCGGGGCCCCCCAAGGAGGCGCGAGGCCCCCTATAAGGCACGAGGCCCATGGCATTTGCTACCTCCTGCTACGTGGTTAATCCGGTACTGCTGCGCTGGGATATTATTTTTGTACATAAAAGATCAACCAGATAGGTGATTACATGAGTCAGATAAAAATGTATTTTAATGTACTTTCGTACCAAAACTATGCAAAATAAAGTAAAGGTATCAAACCTACCTGTCATCCCCAACACTGATTCCCTGTAACAATCACTTGAAAACGTTAAAGGAGACTAAAGACCGGGTAGGAACATGGGCGAGCTATGGAAAATTGTGGACGCGAGGGGGCGAGCTGCCACTCGGCCGACTGTCGTTGCGGTGACGGTACAGACCAGTATTGGCAAAATAGAGCTCGACCTTTACACGTAGCAACTGATACACACACTGGCGCAAATTAAAATCCCAACACCCATACGATGTTGTGATAAATGAATGAAATTTGGCCCCAAGTATGCCCATATGAAGAATATTAAATGATTTAAAATTGAAAGTTTTACATGTAATAATATGAGAATTACGGTGCTATCTATTTTGTAAATTGCTATTTTTTTATATTCTTTTAACGTACTAGTGGCGTACAGTGTGGTGTAACATGACACTTTGTTGTCCACGAGTTCTTGTTGGCTAAGTATGCCCAGGCGAAGACTGACAACTCTATACACTCAAATGTCTAACTGTGAGAGAGGTCGGAGAAAGGTGCATCATATCGTGAAATCTCCCAAAGGATTGGCCGTAGTGCATTTTCAGTATACAGACTTGTTACACAGTGATGAAAGAAAGCTCTAATACTCCAGGTCTATACTGATGGATAACAGCACGTGAAGACCGCCAAATTGTGTGGATGGCTGCTGCTGGCAAATGGTTGACTGCAGGCCAGATCCAAACAGTGGTTACAGAGAGAGTCACCCCCCTCCCCGGACGATTGAAAACCAATTGCTTGAAGCTGGAGTACGCCCTCTGAACCCTATGCAATGTATCCATTTATCTGATTTCATTGCCAGCATCATCTAACCTGGCGTAATGCAAAACATAAAAGGACATGTGAATGGCGTACATTTGTGTTTAGAGACGAGTCTCGATTCTGTCTGTGGCAAAGTGATAATTCACGACATGTTCGGAGGCGTATTGGAAAACGGCTTACCTGCTGTGATTTCAGAACATCACACAAATGCAGTCACCGGTGTCATTTTTTGGCGGCAATCAGTTTCGACAGCATGACTGAGTCGGCTGTTGTTGAAGGCACAATGACAGCCCACCACTATGTGGACAGGGTACTGCATCTTATTGTGATACCCTTCATGTTCACCATTCAAATCGCATCTTACAACAACATAATGCCCGTCCTCATATTGCGGCCATCATTACACAAGCCTTGCAAGGAGTTTCGATCACAATTTGAACAGCACAGTCCCCAGATTTGTCCCCAATAGAGCATGTCTGGGATACCAGGAGTAGCACAAACTGTGAAATAACTGACTGCAAAAGTTATTCGAAACACTTGTTGATTCAATGTCGGTAAGAATCCACGAATGTATTGGTGCTCAAGTTGGACGCATTTCTTACTGAAAACTGACTCTAAAGGTAATAACTTATCCATTTCCATTTACTATCATTTCTTCTGGGTATGGCCCTGGATATATTTTCAAAGTTTCCTAAAATTCTACCATTCCTGTATGCATGGTGAGATTCTAATTTTTGCCAGTGTAACTATAGGGCGACCATAATATTTCGCTATAAATTTTTTAAAAATCGAAAACTACCTAATCATTTGTTGTTGAAACGTTAACATAGGTTGTATTTAAATGACTTCGCAAGGGATATCGAGAGGAAAGTTAACAGAAATGGCTTGATCCAAGTAGAAGCAATTCCAGACCCAGATGGGGTTCCATCGATGCAAACCCAGAATCCGGGCCCCACAAGTCGTGAGACCCTGGGAGAGACTGTATACTGTAGTCAGAGAAGCAACTCTACATTAAGTTCATTCCTAAAAATAGAACAATAAATGCAATATAAAAACAACGAATTTAAAAAAAAAAAAAAAAAAAAAAAAAAAAAAAAAAAAAACGGCTTGGATAATATTAGAACATGCCTTTGCGATATCTGCCGTCTTTACATGAAGTACTTCACAAGTGAAGTATTTTACTATCCGCCTAAGATACACGTAGCTACAGACTTCTAAATATGACCTTGTATGTACTGAAGACCGTCTTCACGTGTTAATTTTACATTTCTAGCGCCGCTCTGTAGCATATAAATAAAAATGTTGTAAACGGCTTGAATGTTCGCTCAGTTTGATCAGGAACATAAGTTCGACATCCCTGTCGATTTAAGGAATACACCTGTATTCGACAGGGGGGTTACCCATAATACAAATTTTTTCTTTTCTAAATTTATTATGGAAAATTCATAGAGAATCATACGCTTATTTATTTCATCGCGATCATATTTGCATATTCTCGATCAGAAGAAAGCATAGCAAACTTACATGAACCTAGAATTTAAGTGCTTACTAATGTTACGATTTCGCTAGCAAGATACGCGGTTCCGACTTTTTATTTATTTATTTATTTAAATGGCTTTCGGCCTTATCAGCCACACAGCCAAAGTCTTTGCGTTTTATGACAATTCACATGTCATTACTTTACAGTTCTATTTACATAGTTTAACAATTTACAGTTCATTTCCTTCACAGTTTTAAATATATTATATAACTAGCTGTTACCCGCGACTTCGTACGCGTGGACTTGGAGTTTCATTGCCAGAATTGGATATAGAAAACTGTTAGTAACGTAAGATTTGTCCCAAACAACACCGAGTCGACATAATATGATGGAAAGCCATCATTATATCATCCTATCGTCTAATCTGTCTCATGAAGAGAATCAATTTACAACATATTTTAAAACAGAAAAGTAAGCGAAGGTGCGGGGATGTGTGTGTGTGGGGGGAGGGGGGGGGGGTTAACTGATTGAGCTATATTTCAGCTTGGTTTTTTTCTTCTTTCTTCAACCTGAGCATCTGAATCTTATAATCTAATAGCAGCACATTGTCTTCTAGACCTGCACCTCAGGCCAGGTTTACGTTCGTAAGGCATGTCAAAAAGGAAGACAAATTGGTGCCAGAAACTTTTATACAGACACAAATGAATAGTACAGTGCAGGGCAAATTGACTTCTATACTAAATAATAAGTTTTGTTTCTTATCGAAATTTATTAACAAATCAAACACTAACAGACTGCGCTACTGAGCAACCAACGTAACATTACAGACTATCACACGAATCTGTCTGTCTTTCATCATTCGATAAGTTCTTAAAATTTCGTGACTAAAACTGTTATTCATATCGAAAAAATGTCCTGTGTCCTTCCTACACTATTTCATTGTTAAATTCCATCAATATTGATATAGCCATTTAGTCGTCAAAACGTAACAAAAAGACAGAAACTTACTTCCACAATTATAATATAGTAGCTGGTATCCACAACTTCGTTCGTGATTGTAATGTATTCATATTGACAGCTGTAGACATCTAACCACCATAGTGCACGATGGGAGACTGGATACTATTACCACACACAAATACCAGTCTTCTGCGCAATGTAGTTCCGGCAGCAAAGTAAAATTTACGGATACACACAAGTATTTGGATGAAATACGAAAATATTCATGATCGACCAATTTCAAACACCATATCTCACACACTCCCACAGTTACCGAATTTCGGCCAACGTTGTGATCGATGGGTGACTCTGTGTTACTACCACACAAAAACGCCGGTAATCTGCGATTGATAGTTTTCACTCAAAAGTGATACACCGTGACACATGCGTCTTTGGCAGAAATATGAAATTGCCGCTTGTCGACCATTATCATCCCCCATATCTTCCACACCCCCATAGCTACAGACATCTAACAACCATAGTGCACGACAAAAGACACGATTCTACCACCACACATAAACACCAATGCTCTATGCTATGTAGTCGTGGCAGAAAACAGAAATCTGCGGAGACACATGCCTTTCGTCGAAATACGAAAATTTCCTTGTTCGGCCACTTACAACCACCATATATCCCACACAACCACAGTTTCAGAAATTCGGGCGCTGTTGTGATCGAAAGGTGACTCTGTGATACTACCAAACACAAACGCCAGAGATCTGTGATCGATAGTTTTCGCTGGAAAGTGATACACCATGACACTTTTGTCTTCGGCAGAAGTATGAAATTGCCACAGGTCGACCACTTTCACCCCCCATTTCTCCACACCCCAATAGCTACCGACATCTAACAACCATAGTGCACTACATGAGATACGATTCTACTACCAAACACAAACACCAATGCTCTATGCTATGTAGTTGTGGCAGAAAAGTGACATATGCGGAGACAGTCGAAATACGAAAATATCCTTGGTCGGCCACTTACAACCACCATATCTACCACAGTACTACAGTTTCTGAAAATCGGCCGCTGTTGTGATCGAAAGGTGAGTATGTGCTACTACTACACACAAACGCCAGTTATCTGTGATCTATAGTTTTCGCTGAAAAGTGATACACCATGACACTTTTGTCTTTGGCAGAAGTATGAAATTGCCACAGATCGACCACTTTCACCCCCCATTTCTCCCACACCCCAATAGCTACCGACATCTAACAACCATAGTGCACTACATGAGATACGATTCTACTACCAAACACAAACACCAATGCTCTATGCTATGTAGTTGTGGCAGAAAAGTGACATATGCGGAGACAGTCGAAATACGAAAATATCCTTGGTCGGCCACTTACAACCACCATATCTACCACAGTACTACAGTTTCTGAAAATCGGCCGCTGTTGTGATCGAAAGGTGACTATGTGCTACTACTACACACAAACGCCAGTTATCTGTGATCTATAGTTTTCGCTGAAAAGTGATACACCATGACACTTTTGTCTTTGGCAGAAGTATGAAATTGCCACAGATCGACCACTTTCACCCCCCATTTCTCCCACACCCCATAGCTACCGACATCTAACAACCATAGTGCACTACATGAGATACGATTCTACTACCAAACACAAACACCAATGCTCTATGCTATGTAGTTGTGGCAGAAAAGTGACATATGCGGAGACAGTCGAAATACGAAAATATCCTTGGTCGGCCACTTACAACCACCATATCTACCACAGTACCACAGTTTCTGAAAATTCGGCCGCTGTTGTGATCGAAAGGTGACTATGTGCTACTACTACACACAAACGCCAGTTATCTGTGATCTATAGTTTTCGCTGAAAAGTGATACACCATGACACTTTTGTCTTTGGCAGAAGTATGAAATTGCCACAGATCGACCACTTTCAACCCCCATTTCTCCCACACCCCCATAGCTACCGACATCTAACAACCATAGTGCACTACATGAGATACGATTCTACTACCAAACACAAACACCAATGCTCTATGCTATGTAGTTGTGGCAGAAAAGTGACATATGCGGAGACAGTCGAAATACGAAAATATCCTTGGTCGGCCACTTACAACCACCATATCTACCACAGTACCACAGTTTCTGAAAATCGGCCGCTGTTGTGATCGAAAGGTGACTATGTGCTACTACTACACACAAACGCCAGTTATCTGTGATCTATAGTTTTCGCTGAAAAGTGATACACCATGACACTTTTGTCTTTGGCAGAAGTATGAAATTGCCACAGATCGACCACTTTCAACCCCCATTTCTCCCACACCCCAATAGCTACCGACATCTAACAACCATAGTGCACTACATGAGATACGATTCTACTACCAAACACAAACACCAATGCTCTATGCTATGTAGTTGTGGCAGAAAAGTGACATATGCGGAGACAGTCGAAATACGAAAATATCCTTGGTCGGCCACTTACAACCACCATATCTACCACAGTACCACAGTTTCTGAAAATCGGCCGCTGTTGTGATCGAAAGGTGACTATGTGCTACTACTACACACAAACGCCAGTTATCTGTGATCTATAGTTTTCGCTGAAAAGTGATACACCATGACACTTTTGTCTTTGGCAGAAGTATGAAATTGCCACAGATCGACCACTTTCAACCCCCATTTCTCCCACACCCCAATAGCTACCGACATCTAACAACCATAGTGCACTACATGAGATACGATTCTACTACCAAACACAAACACCAATGCTCTATGCTATGTAGTTGTGGCAGAAAAGTGACATATGCGGAGACAGTCGAAATACGAAAATATCCTTGGTCGGCCACTTACAACCACCATATCTACCACAGTACCACAGTTTCTGAAAATCGGCCGCTGTTGTGATCGAAAGGTGACTATGTGCTACTACTACACACAAACGCCAGTTATCTGTGATCTATAGTTTTCGCTGAAAAGTGATACACCATGACACTTTTGTCTTTGGCAGAAGTATGAAATTGCCACAGATCGACCACTTTCAACCCCCATTTCTCCCACACCCCAATAGCTACCGACATCTAACAACCATAGTGCACTACATGAGATACGATTCTACTACCAAACACAAACACCAATGCTCTATGCTATGTAGTTGTGGCAGAAAAGTGACATATGCGGAGACAGTCGAAATACGAAAATATCCTTGGTCGGCCACTTACAACCACCATATCTACCACAGTACCACAGTTTCTGAAAATTCGGCCGCTGTTGTGATCGAAAAGGTGACTATGTGCTACTACTACACACAAACGCCAGTTATCTGTGATCTATAGTTTTCGCTGAAAAGTGATACACCATGACACTTTTGTCTTTGGCAGAAGTATGAAATTGCCACAGATCGACCACTTTCAACCCCCATTTCTCCCACACCCCCATAGCTACCGACATCTAACAACCATAGTGCACTACATGAGATACGATTCTACTACCAAACACAAACACCAATGCTCTATGCTATGTAGTTGTGGCAGAAAAGTGACATATGCGGAGACAGTCGAAATACGAAAATATCCTTGGTCGGCCACTTACAACCACCATATCTACCACAGTACCACAGTTTCTGAAAATCGGCCGCTGTTGTGATCGAAAGGTGACTATGTGCTACTACTACACACAAACGCCAGTTATCTGTGATCTATAGTTTTCGCTGAAAAGTGATACACCATGACACTTTTGTCTTTGGCAGAAGTATGAAATTGCCACAGATCGACCACTTTCAACCCCCATTTCTCCCACACCCCAATAGCTACCGACATCTAACAACCATAGTGCACTACATGAGATACGATTCTACTACCAAACACAATCATCAATGCTCTATGCTATGTAGTTGTGGCAGAAAAGTGACATATGCGGAGACAGTCGAAATACGAAAATATCCTTGGTCGGCCACTTACAACCACCATATCTACCACAGTACTACAGTTTCTGAAAATCGGCCGCTGTTGTGATCGAAAGGTGACTATGTGCTACTACTACACACAAACGCCAGTTATCTGTGATCTATAGTTTTCGCTGAAAAGTGATACACCATGACACTTTTGTCTTTGGCAGAAGTATGAAATTGCCACAGATCGACCACTTTCAACCCCCATTTCTCCCACACCCCAATAGCTACCGACATCTAACAACCATAGTGCACTACATGAGATACGATTCTACTACCAAACACAAACACCAATGCTCTATGCTATGTAGTTGTGGCAGAAAAGTGACATATGCGGAGACAGTCGAAATACGAAAATATCCTTGGTCGGCCACTTACAACCACCATATCTACCACAGTACCACAGTTTCTGAAAATTGGCTGCTGTTGTGATCGAAAAGTGACTATGTGCTACTACTGCACACAAACGCCAGTTACCTGTGATCTATAGTTTCCGCTGAAAAGTGATACACCATGACACTTTTGTTTTTGGCAGATGTATGAAATTGCCACAGATCGACCACTTTCAACCCCCATTTCTCCCACACCCCCATAGCTACCGACATCTAACAACCATAGTGCACTACATGAGATACGATTCTACTACCAAACACAAACACCAATGCTCTACGCTATGTAGTTGTGGCAGAAAAGTGACATATGCGGAGACAGTCGAAATACGAAAATATCCTTGGTCGGCCACTTACAACCACCATATCTACCACAGTACCACAGTTTCTGAAAATCGGCCGCTGTTGTGATCGAAAGGTGACTATGTGCTACTACTACACACAAACGCCAGTTATCTGTGATCTATAGTTTTCGCTGAAAAGTGATACACCATGACACTTTTGTCTTTGGCAGAAGTATGAAATTGCCACAGATCGACCACTTTCAACCCCCATTTCTCCCACACCCCAATAGCTACCGACATCTAACAACCATAGTGCACTACATGAGATACGATTCTACTACCAAACATAAACATCAATGCTCTATGCTATGTAGTTGTGGCAGAAAAGTGACATATGCGGAGACAGTCGAAATACGAAAATATCCTTGGTCGGCCACTTACAACCACCATATCTACCACAGTACTACAGTTTCTGAAAATCGGCCGCTGTTGTGATCGAAAGGTGACTATGTGCTACTACTACACACAAACGCCAGTTATCTGTGATCTATAGTTTTCGCTGAAAAGTGATACACCATGACACTTTTGTCTTTGGCAGAAGTATGAAATTGCCACAGATCGATCACTTTCAACCCCCTTTTCTCCCACACCCCAATAGCTACCGACATCTAACAACCATAGTGCACTACATGAGATACGATTCTACTACCAAACACAAACATCAATGCTCTATGCTATGTAGTTGTGGCAGAAAAGTGACATATGCGGAGACAGTCGAAATACGAAAGTATCCTTGGTCGGCCACTTACAACCACCATATCTACCACAGTACTACAGTTTCTGAAAATCGGCCGCTGTTGTGATCGAAAGGTGACTATGTGCTACTACTACACACAAACGCCAGTTATCTGTGATCTATAGTTTTCGCTGAAAAGTGATACACCATGACACTTTTGTCTTTGGCAGAAGTATGAAATTGCCACAGGTCGATCATTTTCAACCCCCATTTCTCCCACACCCCCATAGCTACCGACATCTAACAACCATAGTGCACTACAGGAAAGACGATTCTACTACCACACACAAACACCAAAGGTCTATGTTATGTAGTTGTGGCAGGAAAGAGAATTATACGGAGATACGAATTTTTGGTCGAAATATGAAAACGCCCTGCACTTACCAACTTTAATCATTATATCTCCCACATCCCCACAGCTATCGTCATTCGGCCAACGTTGTGCACGACAGGAAACTCCATGCTACTTCCACCCACAAACATCAGTGATCTGTGCTAGGTAGTGTTGGCTGAAAAGTGAAATATAGTAAAAAACACGTCTATTTTTATATATATATAAGATTTACATTACAGTTCTATACACAACAGTTACGGTTCCGACTGTTTTAAACACATGCTCTACAAAAACTGATTACCAACGACGGCCGATACCATCAGCGAACACTTGGCCCGTTCGGATTGATTTGAAACCTGACAGTATTGCTAGTTTAATGCACAGCATGCACTAGCATAAATTCGAACATGATACGATTTCATGTCGAATATAGGTGCACTGTCGATAATAAGCAACTACGCAGAGTTTAAATCGGAAAACGCGAAATGTACTCAGTTTGTACATCACGAATCTGTCAGATAATAAATTCAAAAATTATTAGAAAAAACTTCAAAGCACATGTAAATCTTAGCTTGAAAGCTAATAGAATTCTAAATAAGCAAAACAATTTTGAAACCCAGACTACGCGTATTCTGACATACGCTTGGTTTTCATTTCCAAAGGAAAATCTAATATTTTTCTCTAAATATTTTCGAGGATTTGCAATTAAACTGTCTAACTACTATGATTTTAGCAATTATATATAAACTTTAATTTTAAAACTTTCTCTTTTTATACAAGAAAACTTACATTATATCCACCGCTGCTTCTAACACCAAACAACAGTGACGGAAGGCAAGCATAACAATGAACGATTTCTTGCGATTGTTGGAGCTACAGAGCGATGCTCTATTTGTTTAAGCGCACGGTATTGCCAACAATTGTATTCTACTATAACGAATAGCACAGCCGCCTGGATCGCATTTCAAAAAGCGCTAGATCACCCTAAAAACAAATATTCATAACAATAAAAGTAGACGTGTTTCGACACCAAACAATAAAAGTTTTTTTTTTGTCACACTAATTTCGATTACTATTTTCGAAATGTGGGTGTCACCCCCAAACGGGTGACACCCGGGGCGGACCGCCCCCACCGCCCCCCCCTAGCTACGCCACTGTTTGGTATCTTTAATACGTACTCTGGTCTCTGTGGTTTTTTATTAATATTTTTTGCAATTTCTACAAAGTTTATGATTTTTTAACCATTTTTTAATTTTATTTAGGATGTTCTGGGAACTTATTGTAGAGTTTTTTTTTTTTTTATTTAAGTTTACATTTTTGGCTGTTAAAAGTCAAATCTAAAAAGTTTTTTTTTTTCCTTTCCCCTAATCGACTCAGATTCACGCAGCCATTTTCTTTTAATTAATATTTATTTAAACAGTATAATTTTATCTAAATAGTTTGCGAAGAGAATTTTCTCATTTTTTTTTCCTCCTCTTGAATCTGTGGTAGTGTACCACAAGTTGGAGCCAATAGTCCTCTATATTTGCATTCTTTTGAGAAAATATATAGTGTACAGTGCTTCCTATTAGCCATATTAAGGGGTCTCTTTTATGTTCCGAGTCTGATGTCATGACTGGTTCAAGTAGAACACATAAACCACACTCTACAGGAAAACTAACACAAATAAAAAACAATAGCCAATCGAAAAAACGTAATAAACCCAACAAAGAAAAAACTTTATAAGAACGAAATCTTTCCCGAACATTAACATAAGGTTCTCTGCTAACAATCCGAGTGAATATTATATTAATACAAGAAAACTCTGTTAAAGCTCATAAATACACACACACGACAAAATATGTAATTTGGTGACAAAAAATTGTACAACATATAAACTGTGATATTTGACAAATGGCTCTTGCAAAGTTAATGAAAACGTAAAGTGCTAAATTCTTTGTGAGAGAAGCAGAAGTATTCAGTTACCCAAAATGTTAATGCAAATGTAAAAAGTAATTAGAAACAATGGGCACACTGTCAAACTTAGAATTATTTTCAGAAATAATTTAACCGAAATTTTAAACTAAATATAAATTTTCAATACAGATTCGTTGCTAATTATACATTGATGGAAGGCGAAATGCGAACGACAGTAAGCCATTAAAAAACAGCTGCATTGGCGTTATTTAGCAACAATTTGATCGAGTTAATCAAGTGCGAAAAAATGGTTTGCAATAACATTTAATATTTGTATCGGCCTCGGTAGCGTAGAGCAACTGTTCCCAATTTTTTTTTTTTTTTTTTTGGCGAGGGAACCATAATTGATCATACATTTTTTTGGCGTATCCGCATTTCTATAAGCTTAAGCTGAAAAACCATTGTCGCATCGGTAAGTCGTCACAAACGGAAGCAGAACTATGGTAGCCTCCTTACAGCGCGGTTATGACTCTTTTCAACGGACATTTTATTTAATTCTCGGACGGAACACGGAAACCTTGTGACTCTTCCACGGAACCCCAGGGTTCCGCGGACCACCATTTGGGAACCACTAGCGTAGAGAACACAGTGGTAGCTCCACGTGCTGAAGGTCACCCGTTTGAATCCGGCCGAGTGCATGGGTGTTTAGTGTGTGCTTGTCTAGTGTTGTCATACACCTGAATAATCAGATAAATCCCGGAAGCATTAGTAATGATCATATAAATACACAAAGGAGTGATGGCTGGACGGCTTTAAGGCAGAATGCCTTTTTAAAATGCATTTAATAAATACGTTTACTTGGAATGTATAGAAAATAAGTCCTGTCTTTTTTGTAGCAATGTACTACTTCAAGTGTTAAACAACTTACTGACACTATCCTCATTATTTGTGACTCACGATGTAAAGTGTAAACAGTATATCGGTTTGTAAAAAATGAAATTTTGGTATAAAAACCTTTATACTATTTTTTATATTTGTATGTTGATAGTCAAAATACTGAAGTCTGTAAATTTAAATACCCATTTTCCCATAAAACGAATCAAGCACAGTACACAGTTTTTCAAAATCACTTATCATCGCATAAGTAAATGCATCAATTAGACACGTTATTCATTTCCTATATAAAGTTTTAATTTTCTTGCAGTCACTATTTTAGCTGTGAGATCAAATTCTACTCTTGTAAGTCTCATTCTACTTCTAAGTCAAGCCTCTGCAATGAATGAGTGTATAAAGCTCATTTCATTAAAACTTCCAATTCACTGAAAAATTCCTGCGTAAAAATCTATAAAATAAGGTTTTCATTACCAGTTCGACAAAAAGCAGCCTGAAAATGTTTTAGTATCTGTTAAAATTTTAGAACAGGAAGCAATTAAGATTTTATTTCCAATTATGTATAACTGTTCCGCTTTATGTATTACTATTTCTCGTTTTATTATCTTTTTCTATTATACGACACAACATCACCGGAGCTTAAAGTGATCATTTAATTTTAAAAGAAG
Organism: Vandiemenella viatica; assembly: GCA_031002005.1. Lineage (NCBI taxonomy): Eukaryota > Metazoa > Arthropoda > Insecta > Orthoptera > Morabidae > Vandiemenella > Vandiemenella viatica. Next base: position 5,595,088 of record CM061921.1, on the reverse strand, counting down.
TCACTTATAACTAACAATGTATACAACACATGTATGTTCCCAGTCATCAAAAATATGTATATATGTAGTATCCAAAATATGTCTGCTAAACATTTCTCTATTTTTAATTTTAACAAGGCAAGAAGGATGTAATTGCTACGTGTCTAGATATCATTTGATTGCCGACACAGATCTATAAAAAAATGCTGTTTTCAAAAAAGTTAGTATTATTGGTCCGTAATTTTGACCGTAATTCTGTATAGGAATTCCTGCTAGCTGGTACACGATTCTGTTCAGTTATGCTAGTTACTGAATAACTGAAGGAATGTATATTGTGAATTCCTATCACACCATATTAATGATGCCTCGCATTCGGGTGAACGGCGGTTCGAATCCCCGTCCGGGCATCCAGATTTGGGTTTTCCATGGTTTCCCAAATCACTCCAGGCAAATGCCGGGCTGCTTCCATGGCCGAATTCCTTCCCATTCCCTTGCCCCCCACCCTTTCCCGTCTCTAAAGACCTCGCTGTTAAGAGACGTTAAGCAGTTAAAAAAATATATATTAATGATCAACGATATAATGATAATGAAATCTTCAACGGTGTCATACTAACTCAATTTATAATATTCATCTTGATCTCAGTGTAGAAAATAAAATGTTTTAGTATTATTATCGTTTTCTTCTCTTTTTAGTATTATACACTAGTGGTTTTGGAAATTGCATTACAATGGATCAATGCTGGTAACCATTCTGAAGTTACAGGATATGCACAGACTATGACGTGAAAATTATAAGAGTCTGAGCTCAGCAGCACTATCTGAATTGGTTTGTTAAAGCCACAAAAGAAGACTAGTTACAATATGGAGAAATACTGCGACTGTGACTGTGTCTGCAAGTCTCATTTTTATTCATATAGGAGTATATATCGACTACGGAGTGGACGTCACAGGAGCAATACGAAATTTAATTAAAAGCTACAGGCACATTCGAACTGTAATCTTATCAGTCTTCCAAGTAATTCAGGCTTGCCAGTCACAACACTACGAGAGTTATTCATACGGCTTAGGGAAACCCGTCCATCCGATCGCATTTAAATTTATTCCATTTTCATTTATTTTTACTGCACCGAACGTCATCCAAATAACAGGGAAAATCAGAGTTTTTACAAACCAGCTTTCGTAAGGTTTTATTTGCTCTCGAGGATATGAAGCTTAGTTTCTCTGAAGCCGGTGGCTGAGCACTAACGCGGAAACATTTGTTATTACACAGAAGAGTCCCAAAAAACTTGGGGAAGCGGAAATCGTTAATTCCGCATTTCAAAAATCATGCAGAACATGGTCGGGTCTGGCGTTCGCGAGTATGCGGGTTCAAATCCCAGTCAGGCCATCCAGATTTCACTTGTCCATGGTTTCCCAAAATAACTCCAGGTGAGGGATAGTTCCTTCAAAAGCCATGGCCGAATTCATTCCAGTCGCTTGTCCCAAACCCTGTCCTACCTACAATTGCGTCAGTGATATCGACGTTGACAAGACGTTAAGCCTTGAGCAAAACAAAAATATATAAAAATAATTAACACGAAGTATTACCAGTGAACCTTCTGAAATCTGTTCTGATGGTTTGTGCGCTATTTGGATACGTATAGTTTACGTCATAATAGGAGATAAAAATTAACGAAAATACGAAACATTTTTCAGTTGAGTTTCTTTCAAAGTGCAAATACGTGGATTTGCATTTTTTCCGTTCACTTGAGGTTATGCCCTATTGCGAAAGGAATTATTTTGCCTTAGCTCTTGCACCTGACCACAAAATATCTTTTCCATCGATAGTATAAGGTTCATGCAATAAATAAGATGTGTAATATCATAGGCAATCCGACATGTTTTGTACTGCAATAAGCCGATGCTACACGATTAATATTTTCAACGGGCATAATAAAATAATTCAGGAGTCTGAGCAACTAATATTCAGTTTCTGAAATTGAACGTAATTGGTCTGCGATCATCCTTTATTATGGTCTCGTATATAGCTGCACTGTCGAATGTTAATTGTGTTCGAAAACGCACATTTAATGTTTGCTATTCTGAACGAATTTGCTACCCCAGATTGCAGTGCTTGGAATCTTACATCATTTTACAGGTCATGGTAGACTGAGCACCCGGCGTCAGTGTTTTGATAGAACCATTCCTCATAGGTTAGTTTGAAATGATGTTTCAGTTCCTATCTCACAACGCTCAACGACTCTTACAATTCATTTTATGGAGAGGTTGAGTTTAAGATACTTGTCACAGCAAACGTTATGGATTAGATTGAAATGAAACACAACATTACCGCTGACAACTTTAGTACTACTATTGACATGCTCAGCAGTAAATCTTACACCGTTTTGTTCGCTAAGATGAAACGTTTTTTCTGGCCAGCAAATTGTGATAACCCGTTCACTCATCCAGATTAATGTTTTCCCATAGTTTCCCGAAATCACTCCAGGCGAATGCTGGTATCGTTCCTTCAAAATTTATAAGGAAACACATATTTTAATTGGACGTGAATAATTCCTATGTTACAGATAGCATTTTGAGTAGAAGTCATATCTTTGAAACTAGAGATTAATGTTGGCAGCGCCATCTCAGTAAAGCAGACTCTATGATGTTCAATTGCAGAGAAGTTATCGCAATGTATGGTAATATGAAGCGGATAGAGGCATAGTTAAAATGTGAAATTTATTAGAGAAACAATAAGTTATCTGAGTATACAAAAAAGTATTACGTGATAATTACTATTTAACTGTTAGAAAGAATAATTTTATTTATTTATTTATTTCTCGTGTCCACGACATAACATTACAAGTTGAAAAAAAATTAACATTAATTAATTAATATCAAACAATAGAACACAATTAAATGTAACGTGACCAGAATTCCGCAATCTTGATGGCCTTCTCATCTGCCCTATAAAGGTAGTCGATATTGCAGGTTTCAGGGAGATTCCTGCATATCAGAAGATGTTCTGGGTTCTGAAGCTCACTATATTCACGTAGTTCGTTTTCAGTAGTGTAACCTCATTTTTCGATATTAGATCTACATTGGACACTTCAGTTCTTAATCTGTTTAGAGCCTTCCATATGGCATATGGCTGATTACACCCTGCAGCCGGTGCCTCTTTGATATTCCTCCAGTGTTCTTCAGGCAACGAATTTCGCCATAGATGTACACGGTGTGCTCCAGGTGAAGATGTTATGGCTTTACGAAGCTCTTTCTTCAGCCTTCTGGGTTGAAGATCGTGTCCAAACAGAGGGTGTCTGGGGTCTGTTTCCTCTTCTCCATACCAGTACTTCGTGCGACATAATGTTATTGTACCGGAATCGCGATCTCCAATAGACCCGACATATCTATTGAGATGAGAGATTGAAAAGATGGGGACTGCATCACTTTTCGGAATCCCCGCGAAATTGGTACTAACCGGATGACATTTGATTTATTTGCTTCGTCAACATGCCCTCTTCACGGTTTGCGCTCTTGCTTTGTGGAAAATTTCCCAGGAATTTAATTAAAAATGCCAAAATATGACAGCAACGCACAGCCGTTAGACGCCACCAGCATTGAAAAATCAGTGACAGTCTCTTAAAAAATTGATTTAATCCTTTGATGTAATGTTTTTTTAAAGGTGGGTCACACTAGACCGAGCCGAGCCCGCACCACACCGCACCGTCACTTTTCTTATTGTTGTCCCTCACTCAATTGAAGTGAGTTCAAACGACACCGCGTGTCGGCCGACACTCGGCCGAGTGTTGGCCGTGATTAGTTTGGTTTACTTTTTGACGGTGCGGGCCGGTGTCGGGCTGCTGTCGGTTGGTCGATATGGGGAAGCGTATAGAAAGACTTCGGAAATTTCCGGTCCTTTACGACTAAATGTTGTTATAGCGTTACTGATTGCTTTAGAAAAGTGCCTTTTTTTTTCAGCTTCACTTTAAGTTCTTCAGATGTTCGTAAAATGTAGGTAAAGTCTTTGCATGTTCACATTAACGAATCAAAGCTTTGCCAGAGGTGAAAGTCGATTTTAAAGCCTGTAAAAATTGCATCCTAGACCCGGGGACCTCCCATATCCGAATCACACGCCGCAAGCATCTTAATCTAGAAGTACTGAAAAATATGTATTCAATCATATAAAAGTACATTTGTTTTTTTTGGGATAACTAAAATAGTAATATATAATATATAAAAAAGTACGTTGATTTTTGACGACATCTAGATTTGTCTCTTGACTCAGATGGTTACGGCGTACGATTGGGGAACTGAAAGTCCTTGGTTCAAATCCCTGTCTCGGCTACAATTTTTCCGGGTCTTAAAATTGACATTCACGTCTGGCAAAGCTTTGATTTGTTAATGCTAAGATGCTAGGACGCTTCGTGGTTCAAATTTATCGTTAATCTGTAGTTTTCCTTTTCAAATTAGGTGAAAACGATAGAGGTATACTGCGTCGCTGATAACTCTGTGATTGGAATTTATAGAGCACACGAAATTATTATTATTTTACAGAATCTTTGCGGTCTGCATTTAAATAAAAATGTATAATAATCATATTCTTTTTTATTAACAAAAATATTGAGTGAATCGAAAGTAACCTCAACCAAAATAAACACTGTAACGAACGCGTCTTGTAACTGCTAGTTACATTAATAAACTATATGTTTATTTTTTTTTAAATGGAGAATATTTTAGTTAGCTTGTGGGTGCTAAGCGGCTGGTCAGGAATCCCATTAGGCCGGCTCCTAGAATTAGCGGGGGGAGAAGAGTGTGGGCCTAATGGAGGGGAGATTTGTGCGTGCTAGGTAGACAAACAGAGTGTCTGCGGAAATTTCTGTTTTTCATGTGGCACGACGAACGAGAGGAGAGAAGGGCTATTCCGTGCTGGCGGGCATTCGCGATCGGTCGATGTGCACTGTGTGTGCGCTAATGGGACTGTGCTGCCTAGAACGGGACATCAGCTATTTTATTTGAGCAGATGTGCTCAGGCAAAGGACGGCCTGAGGAACTGTACCACACTGGTCCGTAGCAGAGCAGAAAACTTCATCCAGTGTGTGTGGCCGACATCAAATTCGGCATTTGAATATCGTCATATGAAGGACATTGTGCTAGCTACAAGTGCAAGTTCATAGCATTGCCCAGCTACGACCCTACACATAAGAACTCTAACTGTCCGGAGCAAACAATCATTTCACAAGTGAACACTTAAAATATTGAATATTTCACTGTGTAATTTTGTGTATTTTATGTAAAATACCCTGGCGCCCGCAGAAGGACAGTTGATTGATTTTAATTAATTGTTGTTATATAAAAATGTATTATCATTAATTTTAATAAAACACTGATAATTTCTCATACAAAATATTCTCTTAAGTTCTACCTTCATGATAAAAATTAATAAAATAGTTAGATTAATTACTTTTCATTTAGCTAATGACGTCAGAACGTTACAACACGTTAAATGTGAAGTGAGAGACGCTTGATATTTCTTTGTGACTATGTAGAGATACACGAGAATCTTTCAATCCAATACAGTGTGACGATCATTTGTTAAAACTGCATTGGAATACTGTTTTTGTCCATAAGAGTTCAAACAATTGGGAGATAACAGAGAAAAAAAGTATTTTAACGTACTTTATTATTTCGTAGATTATAAAGTACAATACTCTATAATAAAGGACGGGCGGTAGCCGCAGCTACGATTCCCAAATCACTTTTAAGGTAAATTTTTAACATTAATTCTGTGAAACAGCCAAGTGTATAGGTTAAAGGAGATTGAAGACTGAGATGGAACCCGTCCGTCACACGGCCGTACTACACACCAGTGTGGACGCGAGGGGGGCGAGCCGACATTTGGCCGAGTGTCGGTGGGGTGACGGCTCGGGCTCGGCTTGGTCTAGTGTGGCCCAACCTAACGCGTATTCTTGTTTGTGCTGTTACGTGCACGCCACAGTGAAAATGCCTGAGCTGGAATTAGGTGAAAGAACAAATATTATTATTTTTTTTAGAAATGGGGCAACAGTGGCAGTAACATAGGGGAAATGTTAGGGCTGATCCAGGTGGAGAATGCCATGCATAAAACAGCGAGACAGAATGGAATGAACGATTTGTTAAAGGGAGGGCACAAGTGTTTAATGATGATGGGTTCAGACAGCCAATTACAAGTCGAACGGAGGAAAATATTGCCTAAATTTGTCAAACGATTAACAAAGTGTACTGCAAAGCTATTGTGAAAAGTGAGATGCCATACGACGGGAAATTATCACCAACAATGCCTGACTCCTGTACTAGCGCGCACTACACTTACTGAACGGGAATTTTCGGCTGGGAAACAAATAACTTTGAATGATCACTCCTAGTACTTATCTGACTTATTTCTTTACCCTAAGATCATAGCAGTTTAATCAAGACGGCATTTTGATGATGATCATGGGGATCATTCCACAACAGCTTCTCCAAATTTGTTTCTAAGGGTGGCATCGGTGCATAGATCCCAGTGGGAGTATTTTGAAGAAGCGGTATTCAGCATTTTCGTAGGGTCAGTCCGCGGAATTAACCCCATGGCTTTACGCCTCGTCGACAGCTAAGGTCATTAAAGGCGGGATGGGACTGGGGACAAGGAATGGGAAGGAATTCGGCCATGGCCTTTTTGAAGGAAGCATTCAGGCATTCACCTGGAGTGATTTAGGGAAACCATAGAAAACCGAAATCTGGATGCCCGGACGGGGACTCGAACCCGCGTCCTCCTCGGAATTAATTTCCAGCCCCCGTGTAGAGGTTCATAACAATTTTTGTGGCATTGGTTCTCATTATGGAGCAGACATACGCGTGCTTTGTATAGTGACCACGCCACCAAAATAATAGTAGATGAATGAATGTTTGTTGCCTTTGTGAATGTGTTTTGCGGCTGAAGAGTGCCTTCTGTAAGTTTCGGTCAGGAGAGACAGGACCTGACCTAACAGATTCAAGAGCTCACCGAAGAGAAACACACTAACTCTGAGCCAGATGCCGTATCGGGAAGCCTTTATGACATTTGGTGGCAGTGGGAGTCAACGGTTGGGTTGTTTTTTCTTTTGGCGTCTGAGGTCATACAGCCAACTTAGCAGTGATTATGTGTGATCCGGTGCTTTCAGTTTCTTCCAGTATGCATTTTCCAATCAGTAATACACGCCACAGGACGGACATGACATTCACAGACACAACTCATGCCCGCGGCCGGACTCGAACCGGCGACCTTCGTTTGGGTTCTGGAGGGTGTTCGTTCTTAGAGTTCCTAACAACGGCGGATGGGAGAAATTGTTACATCATTCTGAGCGAGCATGATACTTCAGTGACAACGGCATGTGAGCAGAAGCGAAGCGATGAATCACTACGGACATTAGCAGAAAAGTATAAGATAGTTAAGTTGAATGTTAATTATTAGACGTCAATTAATCGACCCTTGGGATACTCGCCCAGAAAATTAGTTTGGTCTCACGATCTTACTTTTCTGTTCCAATAATGAAAGTAGTAATTCATGTGATTTTCATGCTGGAGTTAACGCAATCACACAATAATGTATACAAAGATGTCGGTGAAGGAAAAATGTATTAATTTGAGGTAAGGAACCCAGATTCGGAAAGGCCTTATTCACGAGTTATAAACCAAAGCCATTTTTCGAAGGTTGCAGGCGATATAACAGAAGGGTTATTGGAACATATCCCATTTGTTGTTCGTCAACGTTTAAGTGTTTAACTAGACGGTGCCCCCGTTTGGTTAAATGTTCCCTGAATAATGGACGGGAATAGGAGGTCCTATTTCATCTGCTCTGGCCCCACTTGATTCTTTCGTGGGGTGTCACACCTGAAGAGACTGGAGACATTGTCAGGATGACATCGGAGTTGTTCCATCCTGTACTACAGAACATAGTCCCACTATGTCATGCCTGTTGTAATGTACTCGCATCTTGTGAAAGTTGAATAGTTGTGTAAAATTATTACATCCACAAACAAAGCTCCGTAAGATCTTTTGTCCCACTTTCAGAGATATCAAGAAACAACTTTGGCTTGTAATTGAAAACCTTTCGTGGAACGGAATTTCTTATTTCAAATTCACACATTTGCCTTTTTTGATCATCCCCCAAAGTTTGTATCATCATGGTAGAAACACCCTGTACGAAAGTACGGAATTTTTTCTGTATGTTGTAAATGTTTGTAGCATTTAGCTTTATTAGATAAAACATGTCCACCAGCCATTTTATAAAGTAATTTCTGCCTCCTTGTAACATTATGGGATGAACTATCTTCAAGCTTAAAATAATCACCTAACCATTTATCAGTAGAAAATTAACCGAATGAAAGATTAATAAAAATTGATAAATATTAATATTAATAAATTATGTAATCAATTTCAAAAGGTAAAAATATGAAGCTATAGATCAGACAACACAGTTGAGTGAGATACGAGGTGAGTAGTGGATATGTGACTCACCCTGCCTGGGCAGCTCGACGTACTCGACGGCGGGCGTGTCGCTGAAGGCGCAGGGTGCGGCGCAGGCGGGGGTGGCCGCGTCGTCATGTGGGTGCGCCCGCTGTAGGAAGGCCGGCAGAGGCGGCGGCGGTATGTGCAGGATGGCATCGGGCGGCGGCCCGCACTCCACACACGACACGTTCATCTGGAATATGCACAACTCCGCCAACAAAGCCAGCACCCCGCTCAACTTACCGTCTGCTGCTATCACGCTTTCTCAGTCGACAAGTTACCTGACGAAACAAACTTTCTGATAACTACTGACATCTGGGAAAGTCTTGAAACGATATCGAGAAAATAAATTATAGCCCGTTCAGTTAATAGAGGCGGCTCAAGGTCAGCCTGCTCTATCCTCACTCCGCTACATGAGAAGGGGAAATTTACCAATCGTCTACCTGGACACAGCCGTTCTGCATGGAAAGACAGGAAGAGAGGAGGTGGTGAGGCGAGGAGCAGGACCAGGAGAACGACGTTGAGCCGCCAGTTCGGAGTGAATAGGGTATAACTGGTATTTACTGAGCGATGGATAGGAGGAGTCGTATAAGGACAGGTACAGCATCACTAACTGATGTCAATATGCTAAATTTTTTCAGAAGTTCTCTGACTGCAGTTACTACTATTATATTGATGATTAAGATTGGGGGGATCCTTCTATCTCAGCTTGCTAAGGGAGGATTGGTGTTAGTAGTAATTTACTAATCTTCTGTAACAATTTCTGGTTCCTGATGGCCGAATTGATGGCTGTACGTGACTTTCACACTATAAGTTCCCCAAAAGACAACAACGAAAACATGTTCCAAAGTGAACTCGTACGCAGAACTCGCGAAAGGGAGGATTTAAAGCAATTGTGGCCCGTTTAGTGACCAGTGGCGGTTCAAGGTAACTCTGCTCTATCCCCACTCCGCTACCCTTGCCCCCATATATGAAAGGGAATTTGCCAGTTGACTACCTAGAAACTGGTCAGCTTGGAGAGGAAGGAGGTGAGGTGAAGAGAGAGGCCAGGGTAACATGACCTTGAGCAGCCAGTTCGGAGTGAACAGGGTATAGAGGAAGGTGAAGAATACATGATAAACCCAGATTTGCTGGCTGTAATATGCTGGAAGTTTCTGTAGCTGGACTAAGGCATTGGTTAATACCGGAAAGTACTTTTCCTATGGCCTTGGAGAGGCGCATCCTGTAACGGGCAAACAAGGGTGTTGATTTTCGCTGTAATTTGTGGTTCTGTGGTTCGGAGAAGTGACTCCTTTATTTCTTATTATCACAAATACTTACAAAATATCAAAACTTACTACAAATAGATGCTAGTTACGACTTGCGATGCCAAAATTCACATTGTATCACAAAAACTGAAAGTCATCTCCTTGGTTACAAACATGGGTATGCATCTGACTCCAGAGATTAGGAATACTCCCTGCTTGTTGCACTTAGCATATCAAGAACAATGTTTATTGCCGGTTGTGGATGAATCAGTAGACATTTTAACGTAACAACTACTTTTGAGTCCACCTAAAGTATTTCTAGATTATTTAACTACTTATAAAGGGATTCAAACATAATGCAATAATACTTCATTTAATTTCCGGATCGTAAAAGATGCACAGGTGACGTTCCTTCCCAGAGGACCACGCGCTCTTATATGTGGAGATAGAGTTCGGTAATCTCATCACCGACCTTCGGCGCTATGGGTGGGGATAGGGGTGTCAATTTCCTCCCCAGTACTCATTTGACCCCAGTCTGAGTAAGGCTTGCGAGCCGTTTGGACATTCAGCTTCGATGAAAAGTATTTCTTAATGCAAGTTATCTGCAATAAATAAATACAAGATGTGTGAGGAAAGTAATGAGACTGATTTTTTTACTTACAAAAGTTTTTTTTTTTTTTTCAAACGAAAATATCATCCCCTTCAAAGTAGTTCCCTAGCGCAGCTATACACCGGCGGAGTCGTTGTTTCCACTCTTGGTAGCAACGCTGGAAGGCTTCAACTGGTAGGGGGTGTTAACTGGTCTGCTACAGTCTTTTCAATGTTCTCCAGAGTTTCAAAATGACGTCCTTTTAAGACATGTTTCAACTGCGGGAAAAGGAAAGTCACAAGGATTTAAATCAGGTGAATAGGGGGTAGAGGAACAACAGGAATGCGTTTTGTGGTCAAAAATTCACTGATGGAAAAAGCCGTGTGACACGGGGCGTTGTCATGATGAATCATCCACTTGTCTGCAATGTCCGGTCTCACACGAATCACTCTTTTTCCTGAGACTTTCAGGGACACCTTTGTAAAACACTTGGTTGACAGATTGTCCTGGAGGAACAAATTCCTTATGCACAATACCCAGGCTGTCAAAATAACAAATCAGCATTGTTTTGATCTTTGATTTGCTCATTCGATATATTTTCGGTCGAGGAGATGACGGAGTGTGCCAATCTTCGCTTTGCCGATTTGTTTCAGGATCATACACAAATATCCAGGATTCATATCCTGTGATCACACGATTGAAGAATTCTTGGTCATTGTCAAACCTCTCAAGAACATCAACGCACACGTTTCTTCCGTTGTCCTTCTGTTCAGTTGTGAGGTTTTTTGGCACCATTTTGGCACAAACCTTTCGTACATCCAAATCATTTGTCAAAATTTGATGTACGGTGAAAGTGTTTAAATTTAACTGTTCACTCATTATCCTTATTGTTAAACGACGATCTGATCTCTCAAAAGCCCTCACACGCTCAACGTTGTCGTCAGTTTTTGAAGTTGAAAGTCTCCCTGAGCGAGGTTGATCTTCAACCTGCTCTCGGTCTTCCAAAAATTATTTGTGTCAGCGGAAAACTTGCGCTCTTGATAACCAATGTTCCCCATAGGCCTGTTTCAACTTTGCAAAGGTCACGCTCGCGGATTCCCCAAGTTTAACACAAAACTTAATTGCACAACGTAGCTCTAAATTCCGATGCTCCATTTTCGTAACACAAAAAAAAAACACAACTTCATTGTTGGCGCTGTCAAAAATAAGGTGTTGGCTGAATGGAGCTGAAACTCTGACTGATCATGTGGAAGGGACGAACAAATCGGTCTCGCACAGACCCGTAAACACAGCGTTGCCAGATCGCTCGCAGTGTTAGCAATCTCTTTACTTTTCTCACACACCTCGTTTGTGCTACCTCGGAGTCTTTTTGTGGAATGTGGTATCTAAAATTCTTCTACACATCGAACTGTTATATCTTTAACGATTTGAAATGAACGCGTGCTGATTCCAAAATTTTCGTCTACTTGATTCACTAAAATCATTACTGTTCAGCTCTCTTAGGTAATGTTCAATATAGAGAAAAAAAATTCCTACATAACATTGTAAAACCACATATAGACACAAAATAATGTCGATGGCCGTGCGACAGAAGTTATGTTTTTTTCCAGAGATGCTCCTTTTGTATTTGTAAATAACTTTATACGATTTATCAGGCAAAAGCAACCTCTCGTTACTCAACTCATTTAATACTGTCTTTCAAAATACGTTTGTATAATGCTTAGCTTTAGCTGTACAAAACAACAAATGGAATTCATACATAAAAACTCCTACATATAAAAAAAACCACATGTAGTACACTGCACATGTAAAACAATTTTAATGTAAATGTTTTTTTAGCTACTAAGGACTGATTTTAATTCAGCAAAATCTGATGTTAACCTACAGAAGTCTATCCGTTCTTATGTGCAATTATCCTGTAGTTTGACATGGAAACCGACAAATCTTCTTCAAGAATCCTTAGAATACCAAAGTCTACATTAGTCATTCTCTCTGTCACACTGACCCTAGGCGCATGCGCAATTGTGTATCTGAGCAAAGAGCTGAAATCATAAATTAAATTACTAAACGTTGTTGTTCCAAGGAACAGTTGTAAAACAAGAAATTATAAGTGATGACTGTGAACTAGGTGTTTTCTGTGTTGCCCATACCGTAGAGTAAATGATAATGATGTTGATATAGTACACACACTCTTGAAGAAAACAAAAAACAACCTTGCAGATGGTTGTGTGGCCGACATTGGCAAACACATTTTAAAAAATCTTAATAGCTTACAAAACGAATAAAAAAATCGATTTTCATATATTTTTGTTTAGTTTCTAATAACGTACACTCGCTGTCTGCTTCTGTAAAAGCGTTTAATCGCGACATTTGTTTTCACTGTAAATGGTCATAGTTTTCACAGCTGCAAAACTTGTAATGAGTTTAAAAAAATCATGGCACATTGTGTTCATGAAACTTTGTATTTCCTTGTAAGGATTTGGTGCAAAAAGTTCTGATATTTTCGTAAAATTATCTAGCTTTGAATTCAATGCAGCTTTTTAGTTAGCTGTGACGTATTTTCGGAAGTTGTGTGTAGGGTCATTAGTCACAGTGACGATCTACTTTGTCCTTGGAAATTACCGAAAAACACAATCGGTAACTAATATGATAAAGGAGCTGGAGTGGGATTCATTGGAGAATAGAAGAAGAGTGAAGACAGTCATGGGAATGTGCAAGGAATTATTGATGATGAAGCGTGGAAAGATATTGGTGGGATAATTAAGAGAGGTGCTTGGAAGGGTAAAGATGACCATGACCTCAAGCTGGCACTTGATTTCAGGCATAACGGTGTGGGAAAATTTTCTTTTATAGGAAAGGGTGTAAGGAATTGGAATAAGTTGCCAGGGGAGGTGATGAATAATTTACCGAAAACACTGAAAGAATTTAAAGTAAAAATTGGTTGAGGGGAAAAGTGGGCTGCAGGAGGAAAGGAGAAGGATGTGTGTGTAGGGAGATTGCCACCGGAGCATACGCTCCATCGCAATTTACCAATTATTATTATTATTCCAGTGAATTATTTGTAAATAAGAAATAAAAAATAGTAGCAATTTTGCGTAAATTTTAATTACATAATTAAGTGGTGGTCTTACTAACCAGATCCGCTTCACCATATTACTTCATTTAATTAACTTTTTTTTTTAAAAAAAATTGAAGTTATCTCGCATAGTGCGTATTCAGCTAGAAACATATAAACTAGTTCTTTAGCTGAACATTGAGTGAGGGAAATGACACACAAGTTGCTTCTGATTTCCATCCCAGAATTTTTATTTGTTGCTGTTAACATTAGCATGACACTCCTTACATCCTGGCAACCGTCAGATATTCTTTCCGTTGGCTCTTCGAATTAAGTTAATTTCAAGGTTATATTGCGTTGCCTTAGATTTGAAAATTTTTATTATGTGGGGCATAGCTTTCTTAATTTACTCTCAAAAATCTTTTGAAACATTTTAATCTTTTCGAGTCTAGGGCAGGGTATTGTGGGGACAAGATGATATACAGGGTGTCCAGAAAAGGACTCCCTGATTTCAAAATTAAATATCTCGAAAACAAACATCGATAGAGGAATGCAGTAAACGGTATGTTTATTGTGACAGCTGTAAGAAGTGTATACAGCAGTGTGAAATAACAGTTACAAAAGCTGCTAACAGATGGCGCTGTACGCTGTACAGCTCATATCAGCATACATAAGTGAAATAATCGTATGAAAACAATCTTTGCAAACAATCACATCACAATGTTTTCAAAATGTTCACACCTCCTTTCACGTTTCAATGGTGGAACTGATCGCCCTGAGCTTCGGATCACTATTTAGGCATTACGTATGGCGATTACAGCGCCATCTGTTAGCAGCTTTTACAACTATTATTTCAAACTGCTGTATACACTTCTTACACGGTAGCGCGGGGCTAGCGAGGTGGCTTCGCGTTGGAGGGGTCGCCGGTTCGAGTCCGGCCCAGGGCATGGGTGGTTTCAATTAAGTGTTGTGTTCGTACTGTGTTGTCCTGTCACTTGTGATAATCAATAATATGAGAAGATACTATGAGCACAGTTGATGAATGATAGAAACACAGTTGCTGGCTGAATGGCTAAAAGGCCGAATGCCATTAAAAAAAAAATACACTTCTTACAGCTGTCACGATAAACATACCGTTTACTGCATTCCTCTATCGATGTTTGTTTTCGAGATATTTAATTTTGAAATCAGGGAGTCCTTTTCTGGACACCCTGTATAAAAATAATGGGAATAATTATCTTATTGTTTGTAGCACATAGAACCGAATTTTCGTGTTTCATTCCGGGTCCCAATATAGACTAGAGAAATGAATTTCCCATTTAATGATACTACATATGGTATAATTTGTATAAAAGGTTTATTTGCCATTATCTGTCACAGTAATTAATAGTATACAAAGATAGGCTTTTTGTTTGACTATCGTTGGTTCTGAATTTCGTATCATTCATCTATTGTTTTCAATTCACTTTAACCAGATTTTTGAATATAAACGTATTGAACTATTTTTTTCTGGCTTTACGCCTCGTCGACATCGCGGTCATTTGAAGCGAGGATTTTGGAAAAGGAAGGGGAAGTTATTTGGTCATTACCTTTTTAAAGGCACCATCCCGACAGTCTCATGGAGTGATTTTAGGAAATCAAAATCGTGTTAAGGGGAAACAGAAAATTTCATGTAATGTAGTCTTCACGGGTGTATCGCCGGATTGTGTTCCGGCGGTACACACGTGAAGACTACATTGCAGTCATACGCCGGGAAAGTCTTCGTTCTTACAGCTTTGTTTGTGCCGTTTCGATAGAATCTATTGAAAGTTTGCCGATGTATGTTTCTCTTATTTTCTTTTGTAGCGCTTAAGCTTCATAGCGCTGAATACAGAAAAAAAAAGCGCGAATTTTGTCGACATTCATCGCGACGATGGTTAAATTGGTCTTCAGTCGTAGAGGCAAGATGAAGTGATATTTCTTCTGAAGATGATTAATGTTTTCATTTTCGACAGCTACCTGCGTTGCCAAGATCAAGTCAAAAATTAGCTCCCAGTACATGATTACTGATCACCTTTCCATTTGTGCGATAAACATTAAATTAATTTTCAAATATTCGGCATAATTTTATTCATTTTGAGTTTTCGAACCAAAACTTTAATAGCGAGCAATGAAATCAGCACCACATTGATTGTCTTATTTCTATCTGAAAAATGGTCTATTCGTACTAGGCTCTTGCTTCAAACGTCACAACAAACACTATCTTTCTGGATTCTTCGCCTGAGGTATCAGTTGTCCGGTAGGAGGCGAGTAAAGAGAGACAGCTCATTCAACTGTAGATTTAGAAAAAAAATTATGTATCATTCGAATAATAATTAATTCTGCCAACATAATGTTTAGTTGACGTTAGGAGAACGTAAGTTATTCTAACTGTTCCTATTTTATAATCATTTAGCGTTGTAAAAATCCCTTTATTAACAAAAACAAACCAAGTGCTTTTTAGATGATTTAACACACTCGATTGAATTATGTTTCTAGATTCTTTTAGTTCTGTTCGACATACACCTCGTTATAATAATCAGCCAATTCACCAATTCTGTGTCGTGGCCCCTTAACGTAATGATCACATATAAAACTCTCTAACTTCAGGAAATAAAGCTTCAGTCACCAATGCCCCTTCAATGTAAGGTTATCGCAGTAAGTTGTAAGTAGTGTAAATTTTTTGGAGTCTTACGAGTCAATTCTTTGGTGAACTGTGAAATTTTTAAGGTGGAAAAAGGGGACCTTCCCAGCATTCACCGGAAAACGCCTCACGACCTTAAACAAGGACGCTGATACCAGGCTCCTGATCCCCATGTCTAATATAGCGACCTTAATCAAGGACGCTGATACCAGGCTCCTGATCCCCATATCTAATATAGCGACCTTAATCATGGACGCTGATACAAGGCACCTGATCCCCATGTGTAATATAGCGACCTTAATCAAGGACGCTGATACCAGGCACCTGATCTCTATGTCTAATATAGCGACCTTAATCAAGGACGCTGATTCTAAGCTCCTGATCCCCATATCTAATATAGCGACCTTAATAAAGGACGCTGATACAAGGCACCTGATCCCCATGTCTAATATAGCGACCTTAATCATGGACGCTGATACAAGGCACCTGATCCCCATGTCTATTATAGCGACCTTAATCAAGGACGCTGATACTAAGCTCCTGATCCCCATATCTAATATAGCGACCTTAATAAAGGACGCTGATACAAGGCACCTGATCCCCATGTCTATTATAGCGACCTTAATCAAGGACGATGATACTAGGCACCTGAAACCATGTCTAATGTAGCGACCGAGTGTGGCGGGTGAGCGGTAACGATCTGGCCTAGCATACAGGAAGATGCAGGTTCGAATCCCCGTCCGGACATTCAGATTTCGGTTCTCCATGGTTTCCCTAACAACTCCATGCAAAGGCCGGGATGCTTTGCTTAAAAAGGCCATGGCCGAATTCCTTCCCGTTCCTTGACCATACCCCCACCCCATCCTTTCCCGCCTCTAATGACGTCACGAGGCGTATAGCCATAAAGAAAAAAGAGCCAATATAGCTGCCCTTCATCGTTTGACACAGAACTGGAGGTACGATTCACATACATGATAGTAAATTCAAATACTTGGCATTTACTGTTAAGTAATGTCTATGCCATGTTGTGTTCCTTTCTTGTCAAAATTGGAAAGCTATATTCAAATACTGGGTAGAGATACGTAACGATGTAGCTCAAAGTAAGTCACAACGTCTGAACAGTTTTCGCTTCGGAGAATCGACTGTCGGTACATTGAGCTGTAATCCAGAGTGAATGGAGCCAATATTGTCCCAGTTCTAAATATATTTCTTCGCCGGCCAATTTCCCCGGCGTGGAAACAGACTGCTATGCTTCCGCACACGAAATAAGATATCGACCAGCTATTTGGAGACGACAGCACGACTGGCGCAAGCATTGCCATCATCCTGCTGGATGCCGAAACAACGAACACCGAGAGAAAAGAGAGACAGGAAGAAAAGGATTGAGGAGCTGCAAATTTCTTTTATTTGTACATCATCTTAGCGAGGCTATTTACTCAACCGTGATTGCTGTTACGTTTTAAGGAATATACTTTACCGACAGGTATAGATATACTAATTTAAAAACTTATAATACTGTTTTACATGAAAAATTTATTAGTGAGAAAAGGATATTATCGTCACAGCAATAAAATAAAACATTTAATCGTTGATGTTCGTGAAACTCCAGTAAGAAATAGAACCGCAGAGATAGTGGATGTCAAAGGTTTACGAAGAAATATAGGAAAACTTTAGGCTGTGCTGAGTGCACTGTTTATGTAGGAACAGGATGTAAGTACTGTGGTATGAATGGAGACGGATTGTACAGGTTGTATATTTGCTTGTCTAGAAATGAGTTTCTTTGTTATCGCATGATAAATACCATATCGACCAGTTGTCCATTTCTGGAAATCAACAATGTTACCCAATGTACTCTGTTATATTCGTAGAATCTGAACAGTTACAGAATTATTTTTTATAATACAAACATATCATACAACTCTTTGGTATTATAAGGATGTCTAGCGTAGAAGCATTACTTAAAGCCGGTATAAAATCACAGGGATCCAGAAAATGTATCACTTTGTAAAGTAGTGGTACAGCATTATAATTCAGTTTTTTCTATAGAACTAACACTGACAGAAATTAATGATAAATTTGTAAAACGGTTGTTGGTGAAGAAATAAATTTAGGTATAAATAATGTGATGATTTCCCAGTTTAAATTATTTTTCGAGTGTGGTAATGCAATTACTTTGTGTTCTTTTATGATCCTCTCGTTGATGTGTAATCAGCGATGGAAATTTATACTGAAAATTTCAGTGCGTTTTACAATCAAATATAGTTTAAAAACAATTTTGCTGAAAGCTATTTTCCTTCTGCAGTTGCCTCCATCGCTGTTAAGAAAACACACCAAGGCGATTTTGTTTTAGCGTAATATGCATTTCGCTTCTCATCAATATTTTTAAGCGAGGAATCTGAACTGAAAATAATTTTATTTTTAGTTTTTTCAACATTTCGTTAAATATTTAGATATGCTTCTTTTTACGCTGGTGTTGAAGTTTTGGTAACTGAACATTTCTGCTTATTTCGCTTTTCGCAGATGACTTAGGGCTAACCGACTGTCAAATCACACTTGGTTTACTTTGGCTTTTCACTGCTTTATCGTTTCCCACCGTGATCCTACCAGTCTGGTGGCAACTTTTATGACAGAGCTAATTTTGAATGGACGGAAAGGATTTTTTTTTACTGTATGTGTTTTCTTTATTTCATATCGCTGTGTTGTCTGGATGTAGGCTAAAATGAAGAATAGAGAGACATTACTTGTATGTTTCGATTTAGTGTATTGGTGAAATATGCTTACAGTCTTTCATCGAGGTAGTTTAGTTATTAACTTGATTGGGGTTAGCTTTTAAGGATTATATGTACTTCGAGTATATATTTTCGCAAGTGAAAATTTATATTATTTTAGTTCGTAAAAAATGTTGGTCATTATTGCCAGAATTTTCTTTCTTGTAACCCGATTTTGTTGTTTAAATTTTCGTGCCAGGTATATAAGTATTTTAGAGCGACGCAAGCAGTGCATAAACGCAGTGAGTAGTTGACATAGTGGGGAAAGAGTTTGTAAACAGACTGGTGTGGGTAAAGATTTTTGCTCATTCAGGACACTCCTTGCATGCACATAACGCAATTTTGGACTCACTGATCTGGATACATCCTGTAGCGAATAATCAAAAATGAGGGAATCGCCCGTTGACAAGCAACTCCTAAGCATGGTAGTGACTGACCGTAGAAACTTACACCAGTAGAGCATTTTGGCATGGATTATACTTAATGCCTAGCTGTCTTTTGTAAAGAGAACAGATTTTTTCTCATTCTCTTCAGTTTAAATCTCTCGACTCCGATCTGTAAAGCTCTCAGGCTTAAATTGAAAATCAACATTTTTCTGACAATTCTCTCTAACTGTATTCCTGACCGCATTAGGTGAGTTGATAAGTGGCTTCTAGCAGAAGGCATTTTATGTTATCATTCTTGCAGAGAGTCAGGTGTAAAAATGCATGGCGCCTCTGATTACAATGTGTGTCCTTGGACGGTCGAATCACTGTCTCATTTCCAACACAGTTGAAGCAAGCGTGCAACGTCAAGTCTATAAGTAACCTTCAAAAATCTCATGAATCCTTAGCGTCGTTCGTTTAGTATTTTTTGAAAATTAGTTGAAGCCCTAGTGCTACTTTAATGTATAAGTATATATGGCACTGCAAGTCCATCCATATTTTTCTTTCAAACTCCGGTGAACACTCTTCGATCTGTTAACAGTAAAATGTTTAAAGATACAAAAATGATGTTTTATTTTCTGTATCAGAAGAGAAGGCCTTAGTGAACTGGCACATGGTTCCACCCTCTCCCTTCCTTTATATTTCATTCACTCGCAGTGCAAACAATACACTGATATAAATATGAACACATAACAAACATCCACACAACAGTGGGGAAGGCAACGGGAAACCAATTCAGTTAAATCTCTGAGACATTGTCTTGGAAGACTAATTCCCTCCATGGCTGAGCTGACGCCTTGGTCACCAGCAGTGTGTAACAATCAGGCAAAATTCCACGGGGCCCCCAGCCGGCACTCAGGATGGAGGGGTTCCATCCGATGAATATGCCAGGGGCCTCAAGGGTATAGTTACACCACTGGTCAAAAGATATAACGGACATCATCATAAAGAGAATAACTGCCAGTTACTTCCTCAAAAAATTATCTTTAAACAAATGTGTCTATGTCAGTATGCTTTGCTAAAATTCAAAGTATGAGGCGCAAGATTAATAGCGTTTCTTTTGATGCTTTACGACTCGTCATTGACAGGTTTTCTAGAGCCGGGGACAAAACTTAAGGGAAACAAATTCGAACATGGCCCATGGATCTTAAATTAAGAACCATTCCTGTATTCACCAAGAGTGGTTTGGGGAGATGGTGTAAACGGAAATCTACATCGACGAACCGGCACTCGATTCCAGGTCAACCATAATGTTTAAGGCCCAAACGTTACCGCCCATACACTAGGCTGGGGTATCGGTATTTGTCCACATGTACAACAGTGCTCTTTCTAGGATGGTTTATTATTGCTACCTTAGCTATATGTAACATGAAGAAGAATCAAAATTAAAGTTGTCAACTGATTAAGAGATGTTACCGGACTTCCTCACATTGCGCAGAAAAATAGTTACTTTTCGATATTTTCCAGAATTCTTAATTACACGTTTTCAATTCTCGAAAGATTATTTATATAAGAAAAATGTATTATTTTTGTACAAGAAAGAGAGACTCGTAATATTCGGTATTTCTGGGATAGTATAGTACTCCACCCAGCTCGTATATTCTAATTGTCAATCGCCTTGCTTCGTCAAATTTATGCAGCGACAATGGGCGGGAGCTGTGGAAAGGTGGTGGCAGACCCTCTCGGAGCCCCTACAGGTAGGGGCCGGGAACCCCTTCCGGTTGGGGGCCCGCCCTGCCACCTTATTGTTACACACCTAATTGTTAAAAAAAAACAGACTATGGAAAAATTCAGATAACATATTCTAAAACCATAAAACATTTTTCCTACTAGTAGACTATCTAATGACCACACAACGTTTGAATTCCGCAGATTCGTAAATACTCTTCTCGTTACAATGGTTTAAGTGTCCCACACAAATATCATATTTCAAATTTAAGGACTACAACAGTTTCTGCTACTTCATTTGTCAGCATTTCGTGTTGAATTTTAATTTCTTGAACATGTCTTTGACGGCAGCTTATACGAAACTAGCTTTTTGGATGCAGCTTCGAATTACGCATTCAATGTTAGCCACAACCTAGCACACGACGGAATGTGCTCATCCAAAGATTTACTGCAAGATCTTCTATTTGATATTTTCTGGCTATTTTTACAATAAGTACTTGGTTTTACCTGATACAATGTTCATCTGTGCAAGTAGCTTTCTTTTACACATTTTCAGGTTGTAAAATTTGTAACTGACCGGCAGATAATTTCAAACATTTGTTAGCTGCTATCTGCAAACGTATTCCTTTAAATTTTTTCAGTCGCAGTAACAATAGTAATGCACTATTGTCCTGAGACACCAAAGGCTTGTTCCGCCGATAGAAAGAGCTTTCAACTGACAACGCAATTTGCCTCTGCCATGATCTGTACTTATTCTAAACCTCGTTATCATAATGGGTAAACGGCATATGCAAATTAAGGAGGAATCTGAACCACAATGCGTTATGTAGTACTTCACATCCACAGCCTAAGGATAGCTCAAGGCCCAATTGAGACAAGTATTCGAAACAGTGAATTTTTATTACACTGCAACACTCTGTTGCCTAACCTTTCTTTTTCAACACAAAAAGTGCACTTGTCCGCTGTCAGATGGTATATTATTCCAAATACTGACAGGTATATTTTTCTTTTTACCACGCTTTTCATAGCTTCGCCTGTCTGATGTTTATTGTAATCTTCCCAGTGTCCTATCAACTTTAAACATTGCATACATTTTCGTTCCCGGGGCAAAGAATTATTCAATATTTATAATTACTAATATTTATTAATGAATCAAATAATTAGTGAAATTAAATAAATTTAATTACTTCTTGCAATCGAAATGTTTACCATCGGTTTTTACGGCAGCTGTACTTATATAAGCGTGTTTTTTATTTATATATATATATATTAGTTGAGTTACAATCAAGCGTATCTTTTTCAAATGTTAGTTGAGAAATCTGAAAAAAATTGGCCACCGTGATGCATAGTATTTAATTATGAAAACCCTGATGTTCATCCCGCAAAATTATTCTGCACTCTGAAGGTAAAATTAGCTAATTTCTTCTTTAAATTTATTCTAAAGAAAAATAGTAACAGTGATCTTCTTTTACAGAAAATGTATTATTATTATTATCGACATAATCACTACTGACATAAAAGCTACTAATATATTATTGTTGTTATTATTTTAGTATATTTTATTTTGATTTACGTATATCTCTGCTTATGTCTACACCGTCGTGTGAACAAATGAGTTTTATACGTTTATTTGTTCTACCGGAAAAACCAAGAACATTGCGAGGAAGGAATATACCAAAACATATTAATGAGCAGTCATTTAAATTATAAGTCTATGAGACATGAAAGCCATGACTTTTAGTTATGGGTGGTCCAGGCACCTTCAAAGCACAACGTCCACAACTGGAGCTTTAAGTGCGGCACTGATACTTTTTATGTATGAAACTTCGGTTAATACGTATGGGATTATTCCCATAGAGACACGGAAGGTTAATTCGAACTAAAAGTGACAGGGTTCCAGTTTTGCTACTCAGTCGACCTTTGTCGTGGATGCCGTAACCTAATCGCTGTAATGATAACGGCTTAGCGTGCAATCCTAATTACTGAGTGTTCTGGTGTACTTCACATGATCAAAGCCGATATTTGGTAGACGCTGGGGAGAATCCGCGCAAATTTCAGCAGAGACTAGGATTCTAACTGGGGATCTCGTGATCAGAAGTCAGGAGTCTTAAAGATCTGAGGCACTAAACCATTTCAGAGTACCATTGATTGTTTTGTGAATCCAGGCGGCTACCAGGAAGAAGAAGAAAATTATTGGTCACTTTAAACTGAACTTAGTTTAAAGCTCGAAAAAAGAATATAAATCATTGTGTCAGATATGACACGGTCAGCATAGCGTCCTGCTAAACCTCATTTGACCAAAGCAGAGCAAGTGAAATTTTCTCGATATACCCGGGTTTCCAGCTGTGGTCGTGAGTTTTAAAGACTGGTGTAATATTCACTGAACTAGTAGGCTGTCCAGCGCTCAGTTAAAAAAACCTTGGTAATCAACCTGAAGGTCAGTTAGACCCTACGGAAGGAGGTATTGTTAGCCTGATATTGGACGTAGGGTGGCCAATTGCTTTCCTCATTACCTCATCTAATCTGGGACCTACAATATAAAATGGAATCCGAACCACTAAAGCTCTCTGGCGTACTTCACACTTCATAGTAATCTGTGCCAGAGGTGAAAGTCGAGTTAAGGGTCTATGAAAGTTATTTCCTCCGAGACAGGGATTCGAACCGAGGACATTTCGATCTCCACTCTGATGCCTTAACCACTGAGCCACCAGGCCAAAACTGCTCACTTATTTCAGGAATATCTAGGTTTTTACCGGTAACTCGGTCCTGGAATTCGGGGGAACGTGGTTCAAATCCTCGTTCAGCCATCCAGATTTTAGTTATCCATGGTTTCACCAAATCACTCCAAACGAATGCCAGGATGGGTCCTTCAAAATGCCATGACCCACATCCTCTCGCACCGGTATCAACTAGGCGTAAAGCACGAAGAAAAATAATAATAATCTGGAATTCTCCTGCCACATGAAACAAAATGTTACTCTTTATCACAGAAGTGATCCTTTCCGTAAATTCAGATATATCCTTTCCTGCTAATCTTGTCATACTCTCTAAAGTCTCAAGGTCAATGATAACAAATGCTCCGGGCAAAAATAAATTCCTTTTCTCTTCTGTTATTTCATTATTGTAAAAACTGAAAGAATTTCGGCTTCAGAACCCATTTAATTGCGTGCGTATTTCTTTTAGCCTCACTGACGTCGACAACCTTTTAGGTAGGAATGTACTAGGGGCAAGAAACGGGAAGGAATTTGGACATGCACCTTTAAACGTATAAAGGAACCATCCCAACATTAGCCTGGGGTGATTTCGGGACACCACAAAAATCCGAAATTTGGATGGCCGGACGGGGATTCGAACCTGCGTCCTTTCGGATGCAAAGCCAGAGCGTTTCTGCTCAGCCACCACGCTCGGTTTTAATGTTAAAAGAATTTTTTCTTAGAATCTGGTAACAGAAAATAAATATGCTTTAGGGTTCGGAGGAGGAAGGATGACGTAGCTACTAAATTACCTTGCTCTGATGTTTGATATTACTTTGGTATTAGACTATACCCAGATGTAGGAGGAGAAGAGCCTCATGTAGATGTAGGAGTAGGTAAGATGCAGCAGACCTTTAGGAATAAGGGCATGCAGGGCAAGAATGGGGGAAAAAATGGTTCTTCTGCTAGGTAGTAGCCATGGGAGAGGTGTAGGCCCTCTTATGCTGGATCAGTTAGGTACAGGATACCAGGTCACAAGTTTTTTCAAACCTAGTGCAACATTAGGCCAGGTAATAGAGGATATAGGTTCCCTTTGTAAGAGTTTTACTAAGGATGATAGAGTAGTGATAGTGGGAGGTGCGGGAAATAGTATTGATAGAAACGCGAGTTATAGTATAGAGAGTGACCTGAGGAAGGTGGTGAAGGAGGCACAGCATACCAGGGTGGAGCTCATGCAGGTCCTAAGTCGCCATGACCGGCCACAATTGAACTATGCTGTGAGGCGGGTTAATGTGGAAACGGAAGTGCTACTTGGGAAAGGCATTAGTTCTGTGTTGGCGGTTGTGCCTGTGAACACCATTGGTAGGTGGGGTTTCACTAGACATGGCCTACACCTAAATAGAAGGGGGAAGGGAGTACTTTCTGAGTTGTTAGCTAAAGCAGTGAGGGAGCCCATTTCCAGTGATGATGGGGTCAGGACTGTGCCTTTTTTTGGTTAGGGGCTGCTGGTGAAGGGACAAAAATAGATTATCAAAGTGATACTGATATGTTAAAGAAATAGATGAAGTGGCTGAAACAATAACTGACTGCGGTAAAAGTGGGAAAGAGGAGATAAATTCTGAAAATGTAAAGCCATTAGTAAGGGTGTTAATGGTAAACTGTAGAAGTATAATGAACAAAGTAATCGAATTTGCAAACTTAATAGAGATACACGAACCACAAGTAATAATTGGGGTAGAGAGTTGGTTAAAAGAAGAAGTACTAGACAGTGAAGTTTTTCCTGAAGATTACAAAGTGTACCGCAGAGACAGAGGAGCAATTGGTTGAGGAGTTTTCATACTAGTTAACAAAAACTACCTCAGTTCACTGGCGTTCATAGATCAAGACCATGAGTTACTTGGGGTAGATTTCTGGGGTAATAAAAAAGAAAAAATCAGAGTATTGGCTGTTTACCGCAGTGGAAGAATGACAGAAGAGGATGAGGCTCTTGGGGAGAAATTAAATTCATACACAGATTTCAGAGGTGAGAATAGAAAGATCATCATCGTTGGGGATTTAAATTTAACAGGTGTAATCTGGGAAGGAAATAAGATAAATAACACAAGGGAACAAAGATTTGCAAATATCTTAATAAGGGAAGGAGGACTTACACAAGTGATTGAGCAAAACAATAGGGGACAAAATATTTTGGATATATTTCTAATTAAGCCCGATGAAAACCTTTTGAGGTATCAAGTAACTGAAGGAATAAGTGATCATAAAGCAGTTCTAATGGATATTAGAGGATTCAGTAAACCAGCAGCCAAAATTGAAGGGGAAATAGGTACAATTATAAAAAGGCACAGGTTTCGAATTTGAAGAGATATTTCAGAGAAAAATTCAGCAAATGAAAGGAAGGCTCAAGTACAGTCAAGGTGGGAAGAGTTCAAGGAGATAATAAGAAAGGGGGAAGAAAAATTTATTCCAAGGCAGAAAATAAAGAGAAGTGGAGAACCTATGTACTATAATAGGGAAGTGAGGAGGTTGGTAAGAAAAGAACATAACAAAGTTAAGAGACAGCAGGGTAGTAGGGAATATTTAAAACAACTAAACAAGGACTTAATAACAGCAAAGAAAATGGCTAAAGATGGGTTTATGAAGAGTATTGTCAGTGCAGGAGGACCATTGACTGATGCATCTATCAGGAAACTGAAGGGAAGGGAGGGTGTAGAGACACTTATAGATAAGGATGGAGAAGAAGTTACTGTCGATTTGAAAAAGGCAGAGATTTTAAGTAACTGGTTCAGTGAAAGCATTAGGGACAATGAATCAGAAACAGGAGGGTCTAATTCGGAGAACGAGCTTAACAACACAATTAGAAATGACGATAGTAAAAAATTTGATATTCGTCCTGAGGAAATCGTGAAGGAAATAAGAAAGCTGAAAAAACATAAAGGGGCTGGTGAAGGTAATATTACTACAGATTGCCGGATATGACATTGTACCTCATCTTTAAATATTATTTAAATTGAGTCTGGATACTTGCTGCTTACCACAGGACTGGAAAAGTGCAATAGTAGTACTGGTACATAAAGGAGGGGTGAGAAATAGAGTTGAGAATTACAGGCCAATCAGTTTGACATCAGTGGTAGGTAAATTAATGGAAAGATTGATATGCAACCACATCAGAAATATATGTGAGGAACGTAAGTGGTTTTCAAGCAGGCAACATGGGTTCAGGCAAGGATATTCATGCGAATCTCAGTTGGTGGGATATATGCAAGATATCTCAGATGAAATGGACAAGGGAGGCCAAATTGATAGTGTAGCACTAGATCTGTCAAAGGCGTTTGACAGAGTAAGCCACAAAATGGTAGTGAATAAGGTAAAAACCATTTGAGTGGATGAGAAAGTGATTTGCTGGGTAGAAGAATTTTTCAAATGTAGAAAACAGAAAGTTAGGGTAGGAAATGTAGTATCAAAAGAAGTAGAAGTAAAAATGGGTGTGCCACAGGGTAGCGTATTGGGACCATTGCTATTCATTATTCTAATGAATAATTGTGTTGATTGTTTACTATCTGAAATTAGATTGTTTGCAGATGACATAATGCTGTATAAAAGAATCAAAACGATAGGGGATTGTAAACAGTTGCAGGGTGATCTGGACAGGATATCTGGTTGGGTTGGTAAACATGGGATGAAGACAAATGCAAAGAAGAGTCAGCTTATTAGATACACAAATAAAAAAACAAAAGGTTAATTATGAATATAAAGTGGGGAAATAATTGCTTGCTGAAGACTTGAAATGTAAATATCTTGGCATACTTTTGATAACAAGCTTAACTGGACTGGACACATTGGACAGGTGGTAGGGTGATGTACGGGAGAAGTAAAGGAATTGGGTTACAAAACTTTGGTGAGACCATTGCTCGAATATGGTAGTGTAGTATGGGACCCTCATTTTACGTATCAAATACAATAGTTGGATAGGGTGC
Organism: Vandiemenella viatica; assembly: GCA_031002005.1. Taxonomy (NCBI): domain Eukaryota; kingdom Metazoa; phylum Arthropoda; class Insecta; order Orthoptera; family Morabidae; genus Vandiemenella; species Vandiemenella viatica. Next base: position 5,567,547 of record CM061921.1, on the reverse strand, counting down.
AAAGAAGGGCTGCTAGATTTTTTTCTGGAAATTATCGCAGAATGCAGTCAGTGACGGATATGATAAAGGAGCTGAAATAGGATTCATTGCAAGACAGGAGGAGGATGTGGAGGGTCATGGGAGTGTACAGGGCATATTCTGGCGATGAGGCATGGAAAGATATTGCAATAGGTATGAAAAGTACTGCATGGAAGGGAAAAGATGACCATGACCACAAGCTGGCACTCGATTTCAGGCACAAATGTGTGGGAAGATTCTCTTTTTTAGATAAGGGTGTCAGGGATTGGAATGAGTTACCAAGAGAAATGATGAATAATTTACCGAAAACTTTGAAATAATTTAAAGATAAAATTTGTAGAGGGCAAAAGTAGGTGGGTGCAGAATAGGGGGAGGATGGGTGTGTAGGGAAATTGCTACCGGAGCCTGTGCTCCATTGCAATTAAATTAAATTAAAGGGGTTAACGGAAACTGTATTGGAAGTACTGGCATTGGTTGCTAAGGTGTTTTTAGTTAACACCGAAAATAATGTGCATTTCTGGGTCACTGAATCACCAACCCCTATTGAGTAGTTTATAATAATAGTATTGACGCTTTAAGAATGAAATATAATGTTGCACGTCTCCGAGACTGTTCTCAGATGGGATCAAAGCTAACATATCTAATTTACTTTAACATCGCCCATAAACCGTAATCAAGGAGACAGTGCTGAAACTTGCGTCTGTAACCATTATATTTCTCTGTGTACATTAACATACTTGGCCAAACTATATAATGGCAACACCAGTAATCATAGCCTATGTTTCGAGCATGTATCATCGATGATACAGCACTTATTAGTACAGACAACCTTTTGATACTGTTGAAAAGAGTACCTTTTTTTGAAAGTAGAAAATTAAGTTGTCGATATGTTTATAGTAAATTGCAGTCTTAAATCATCTCAAATATGTTGAGGTTTGCATTAATGCAAGCGCCTGAATTCAGAGCTGAAACATTTCGAAAGTGAACTGATTCCAACCACAAATCGTTTTCAGGAGACTATGGTGTAATACTTCATTTTCAGGCGTATTGTGGTAACTGCATACTGATTTGGATGGGTACATTACTGCCTCGTCAACACAATATTCTCTTCCTAATTGCATGTCATAGTTTCTCAGAAAATCGCACATTTTTTAAACAGTAAGGCACTGCAGACCTGTATTCAGTTTTCAACGGTGCCTGTTTCTGATTTGAGTGTGCTGAGATAATTTACGACAATTCTGATGATAATTGGCAAATTCTTATTCGTGGAAATTTGAATTACATGTTATTCAAAAATTGATTCTAGTACTCTAGTATAAGAAGATGAAATGATTCTATTATGCACCAATGGTAAAAACACTTTAGTCTATGTAAAAGGCAACTTTACAGTTATAAAACTACGTTAGATGTACATTTTCAAGTATTTTTTGTATTTAAACTACAAATTATTTATTTAATCTTCTAGTGCAACAATAGTAATAATCGATTTAGTACATTCTGTGCAACTGTTTGAAGTACTGGTTGAATTTATCTTACATCGATTGGACAAATGTTTTTATCATCGCATAGATGAATTCTTATGGGAAATTTATCTTAGTTGTGCACGAGGTGTTCCGTTAGCGGAAATGTGTTTCCTTTTGTCAAGAGTGATGGAAGTATTCTTTAATTTATAAGAAAAACATTTCCGTTACGCCTTAACAACTTGCAGTTTTACATATGACGGATATGTTATTGGTAATAATACTTGTGTACTGTTCTGAAATACGAAATTGAGTTTTTACCACTTAAAATTAAAGCAATCGTCGTTTGCCATATAAAAATATTTTCACTGTTTTTGCTATGAATATATGTGAATTTTGCAAAATTTTCGACTTTTGGTTTGTAAAGGTTTTAAGAGGCTGTGCAGGTTGTTGACAATGTCAGTAAATATTCTATCCAGTCTTTTTTTTTTAGTTTTTTCCTTACGGTTTCTTGCCTCTCTACATCGCTGTCATTAAAGGCGAAGAAGGATTGGCAGCAAGTGTGTGTTTTTTGATTACGGCGTTACGCCTCGTCGACGTCGAGGTCATTAGAGGCGGGAAAGGACTGAGTTCAAGGAACGGGAAAGAATTCGGCCATGACCTTTTGCAGGAACCATCCAAGCATTCGCCTGAAGTGATTTCAGGAAACCATGAAAAGCCAAAATCTGGAGGGCTGAAAGGGGTTTTGAACCCGTGTCCTCTCAAATACAAGGGCCGAGCGTTACCGCTCACCCATTAGGGCCGGTCCAATTTTATTATTCATGACTGATGAGAATGCATTCTTTTTTAAATGATGATTACCTATTTAAGTGAAAAACACAAGTGCACATCCCAGATTCTTACCAAAATTGTACTTTCTACGAACGAATGGTAACAGGTTGGTGTTAACAGCAGTCTGGATATTTTTATTAATGTCTCTGCAATCGAAATTACAAAAAATAATTATTGCTAATAATATTTACGAATTGTTCCCACACAGTGGTTATTAAGAAGGACCGAGCGTGTTGGGTGAGCGGTTAACGTTCTGGCCTCGCATTCGTGAGGACGCGAGTTCGAATCCCCGTCTGCGCATCTAGATTTGGGTTTTCCATGGTTTCTCCAAATCACTACAGGCAAATGCTTCTTTCAAAAAGGCCATATCCGAATTCCTTCCCGTTCCTAGTCCCCAGCCACATCTCGCCTCGAATGACCTTAGCCGTCTACGAGGCGTAAAGCCCTAAGTAAAAAAAAATATTAAGAAGAGAAACAAAAAAAAAAAAAAACCGTAACCGGGATATGAATTGGAGAACTCTGGTACCTCGGAGATACAACATTTTACTTCGAAGTTACCAGAAATTTAGGTAAATTGTTACAAACAGTTACAGGTAATGTTACTGGTTTTGGAAGCCAAGAAGTTGTTTCAAAATTGTTCCTTATTTGAGGGTATACATTCATAATTGCACAGACAGAGATTATTTAAAATATGATCGCTTTGATCATATGGGAGAATATCTCGGGGATGTGAAAAACTATATATCGTTCTTAAAAGAGTAATAATAGTAGCAGCTATCGACTATAAAATAATTCTTGTCAGTTTTTAAACTTTTAAATAAAAAAAATCTTACTCCACATCATTTTTTTATTAATGGCTTTGTCTCCTTCCGCTTCAAAATTCCAATTCATATTTATTTTCTCAGTTCTTTTCGGTTATCAGTTTTAGAGAAGAAAACATAATTTCACAGAGTAAAATGGGAGGTAGATAACAAGTTATTTGCTGGGGCAGGGAGCTGAATAAAGACACTGCTGAGAATGTTAGTGTTGATTATTTTATAGATATTCTAGCGTCGTCTTCACAAACCACCATATTTTCACTACCATCTTAATGAAAGATTATTTATTTATATTGGGATCAGCTGACACTTAAGAGGGATATCATGTTTAACTATTTCCAATTCTGAGTTTAGAGGTCCACCTGTATTTACAACCTTCATTGAAACACATTGCACTTGACATGAGAGACAAACGAAAATGTAGCTACCTGAAACCATATCATCTCTGCTTAAGCCGAGGTATACGTGATTGAGTGAACGACTGCAGTTGTATGAAAAAATGAGGCCTTTAGGCAGTTGAGGGTTCGTTAATGACGGTGAAACTTCCATTTACCGTTAGAGGATTTGGGAAAAAATTCCGAAAGTAAAGTAAAAAGTTGGGACATCAGTTTGGCGTAAGCAAATTTGAAATGATATTTAATAGAAAATATTATCGGTATACGTTACAGATAAACAACAGACACAGAATTGTTTATCTGTTTCTTTTTCTTAAATATTAGTTTACTTTTTATTTCGGTAACCACTTCTGAATCTACATATTTAAAGTATTCATACGTATGCCAGACTGTAACCAAATCGACTGTTTGGATATACATTTATTTTTGACACAGATGCTGCCTCTTGTTCGGTGTACGAACAACACATATCAAGCTTTGAATGGAATAGTCCTTCATGCTTAATTCGTCCTGCATACATATCCACCATAACGATGTTGCTCAACTGTTTGCCTTTCTGACATAAAATATTTGCTTTGAATGCGACAGTCATACAGCGATACACTAAAAACTGAAAGGTGACGTGGTCCTAAAATCACACTCGCTATTTTCATTTCTCAAAGCAATTACAGTATTTACCTTCCTCCAAGTAAAAATGACAATAACACCAAATGTAACTTTTGGAAGGTTTTGGGAAGAGAAGTTGGATTTCATAAATTTGTATCATAAATTGTAAAGAAGAATAGGTCACCTTGAAAACTATATTTTTGCTGAAACACTTAATTCTGGCGGTTCCTTTTTATGTAGTTGTTTTAGAAAGAGCTATAATTTATTTTACATCACACAAACAACGGGACACGAACATAAATATCGCCTTAAATTTAACACTATAGCAACTTGTAGAAATATTTTCGTGAATAATAAAGACGAACAGTGAAAACATATTGATTTTGTAGATTTTTTTTTTTTAAAAAAAAAAAAAAAAAAATTCGGATCCTTCCATTAAATCACCATCTGTATGTTAGATAAGATAGAATACCACTCACTTTAATCACATTTTTACATCTACGCATGCAGCATAACACACTTCAAGATAAACATATAATATTTCAATAGGATATGATCTTTAAACCAAGACGGTTCAATTCCATTTACATATTTATATAACAGTCAAAAGTCAGATAATAATAATAATAAAAAATTCGTACACTGGAACTAGGAATAATAAACAGCATGTGGCTTACCTGTGGTCACGTGCACGCGGTACTGTGTCGGCCGGGGTTGTTGCTATAGGGACGCCTGGGAGCGCAGGCGCTGCTTGTACTACAGGCCGCGCCCGGTCCTATTGATCCGACCACTCCTTCTCTCCTATCGACCCAACACCCTCACAAGCTTTATTGTATCGTTCCTCATAAATATAAGAGCACCTGTTTATCAACTCCTATTGTTAACACAAATCCCTTTCGTATTCTTACCTTGTCAATTACTCCTGGCGGCTAATACGTGGAAGTGTATCACAGAAGTCATCGTCCAAACATCCAGGAAGTCCAAAACATTTAACTATTAGTACGTTAATTATTTATTGGCACACTGTGATGAATAAAGACAAACCGTGAGGCGTATTTCAGAAAATAAGAACAACTTTCATAAAAAAACCAGAGCCGCAAGAATAATATATAAATTGATAAATAAATAACGCTAAAGCAATTGAATGTTTGTGCATTTATTGACCTTCCGAACGCGTTTCACTTCTTTTGTAGAAACATCTTCAGCGGGTTCTCCTGATAATTATGTACATATGTTACAATGTGGTTATGTTGTTGCATTTTGTACAATGGATTTATTATCTAAATTATAATCTACTTTAATTTTTCGGTCTATTGCATTTATTTATTCTCCACACACAGTGCACTATTATGTTAGTCACTTGTGAAATAACGATCTGGAAAATGAATTACCACACACAGGGAATGCAAAAAACACTGCTTCTGAGACTGGAGAATAAAAAGATGCAATAAACAAATTGTAACATGTGCACGTAATTACCAGGAGAACACGCTGAAGAAGCATATGCAAAAGAAATGAAACGCGTTCGAGAGGTCAATAAATGCACAAACATTCAGTTGCTTTGGCGCTATTTATTTATCAATATTATCAGCAATTGAGGAAAATGATCCACAACGTCCAGATATATTCCAGAAGGTTCAGCATTATAGTTCGAAGGTTACCAAGGGTACCGTAATATTGCATACATAAAATAAGAGTATTATTATTCATACATAATCGGTTTTTTCCTACAGTCCTTTTCGCGTAGTACAGATCGTAAAACGTTGATTTAGTTTAGAACATTAAAATGTCTTCAGACTTCATTGTCAATTTACACGCAAGTGAAGATAACATATATAATTACGAAGTCTTTCTCGGCGTTGAGAATACAAATAATGCTCTCGGGTGACTAGTCACCCGAGAGCATTATTTGAAGATAACATAGTTTGATAAATCTTATTCGCCGTATGAATGTGGTCTGTATATACCATTATCTTCAAAGTAAGAATCATGTGGGTGCTACTTGATTAGTATCGCTGACCTGATGCAGAGCATGTATTTCAATGTTATCTTTGATGGAAATATTTTGCACCGGCTTTCGTCGAGATAGCTCCAAGCAAATAAAACTTCAACTGTATAAAGTTCAAAGTAACAATCCAGTACAAGTAAAGGTGAAGAAGGCGTTACGAATATATGTTTAAAAATAACATTCTATGCAAGAAGACGGAGAATTTTCAATATTGTGGCTTAACAACAATTTACATTCAAAACAATTCTTTTGAATGTAGTTGACAGAAGCGAGCTTTGGTGTTATCCCTGACTGAAAGAACTACGGATAAAAGAATCATGAATGCAAATTAGAAGGCTTATGAGGGTTGAAATTTCTGTAAATCTTTCGGACTGCTTTGGGATTGCTACGGGTCATCCTCCCTATAGCCCAATTTTGTCACCATGTAAGTATTATTGGTTTGGAACCCTCGAAAAAAAATGATTAGGTTCCATGCGCAATTGGCTCCGTGTATGTCCAAAATGTAAGGGTTTGGTAAGATTATACTAGCCTTTTCCAACCAAATGTCAACCTCTCCTTCATGTGGTGCACCCTGTTTCCACGGACGAAGCTCTGGTGACCGAATGATTCCCGGTATAAGGAGTCATCCACTGCTTGCCAACGGCCTCCGAAAGGAGAGCGGAAGAGCGGGGAGTAGTTCAGGGCACCCTCTTGCCCCTGGGGTTGGAAACGGCCATAAAGGCGGATGAATCAGAAATGATCTACGGCATGGGGATGCAGAAGGCAACGGGAAACCACTGCATTAAAGACCCAAAGGATATCCCGAGGACATGTAATCCTCTCAAATTATATATATCATGATGGCTCCTGCCTGGGTAAAATATTCCGCAGGTAAAATAATCACCCAATTGGATCTCTGGGCGGGGACTGCTCAGGGAGGAGTCATCAGAATGGATAGAAACATTCTACGAGTCGGAACGTGAAATGTTAGAAGTCTGAATAGGGCAGGTAGGTTAGAAAATATAAAAAGGGAGATGGAACAACTTAAGTTAGATGTTGTTGGGAATAGCGCGATTAAATGGAAGGACGCACAGGATTTCTGGTCTGGGGAACAAAGGATAATTAGCACACAAGCTGTCAAAGGAGTCAATGGTGTACGATTTGTAATGAATAAGAGAGTAGGGAAACGGGTGAGTTATTATGAACAGTTTAGTAACAGGGTTATATTGATGAGGTTAGAAACTAAGCCCGCCCCAACCACGTTAGTACAAGTGTATATGCAAACGTCACAGGAAGATGACGAAGAAATAGAAAAAATATTCACCGGAATTGAAGAATTAATCCAAATGTGAAGGGGGAGGAAAATCTAATAATCATGGTTGACTGGAATGCGATAGTGGGAGAAGGAAAAGAGGGGAATTCTGTAGGAAGTTTTGGTCAAGGAGAAAGAAATGAGCGAGGAAGCAGGTTGCTAGAATTTTGTGAAAGATATAAGCTAGTAGTGGAATACACACTGTTTAAGAACCATGCAAGAAAGATATACACCTGGAAATGTCCTGGGGATACAGGCAGATATCAGCTAGATTGTATCATGGTCAAACAGAGATTCAGGAATCAAGTTCTAGACTGTAAAGCGTACCCAGGAGCAGACATAGACTCTGTCCATAATTTGATAGTAATGAAGTGCAGGCTGAAATTCAAGCGAATAAGGAAGCAGCATAAGCAGAACAGTCTGGCAGTGAATAAACTGAAACAATCTAGTACTAGAGAAAAATATTCAGAAATGGTAGACTTAGGTCTAAGAAGTAACCCTGAAATGAACTCAACCGAGGACGAATGGAATGCATTAAAGACCGAAATAATGAAAGCTGGTATAGAAACACTTTAAGGAACAAGCTGCCCGAAAACCTTGGATCACTGAAGAAATTTGGAACTGATGGGTCAGAAGAGAAGGTACGAAAATGCTCAGGATGAAGCAGAAAGAGAGCAGTACAGGCAATTTAGAAATCAAATAAACAGGAAATGCAAAATAGCAAAAGAAAAATGGCTAGAAGAAAAGTGTGAAGAAGTAGAAAAGGAAATGGTTGCAGGTAAAGTTGATGTTGCATATAGGAAGATCAAACAGAATTTTGAAGAAATGAAGAATGCTGATAGGAAACCTCTTTTAAGCTCAAACGATAGAGCTAATCGATGGAAGGAATACACTGAGAAACTGTATGATGGGGACGACTTGAACAATGGAAAAGGAAGGGTGTTAACATTGATGACTTAAGAGATCCTGTTTTAAGGACAGAATTTAATAGAGCTTTGAATAACTTGAAAACAAATAAGGCACTTGGAATCGATGAGATCCCAGTAGAACTTCATAAACACTAATGAGAAGAAGGAATCGAAAGATTATTCTAGCTGATATCAAAAACTTATGAAAAAGGAGAAATTCCAACTTATTTTAATAAAAATATCACCTTCACACTTCCAAAGAAAGCACAAGCCGACAAATGTGAGAATTATCGCACCATTAGTCTGACATCACATGCTTCAAAATTACTTACCAGAATAATATACAGTATAATGGAATGGGTAGTAGAAGACATAGGTGAAGATCAGTTTGGGTTTAGGAATAATTGTGGTACAAGGGAAGCAATTTTGGCTTTAAGATTAATACTTGAAGGGCGGATCAAGAAAAACAAAGATACTTTTATGGCATTTGTTGAATTAGAAAAAGCTTTTGATATTGTTAGGTGGGACAAGATGTTCAAAATTTTAAAGAAGTCAGGTCTAAAGTATCGAGATAGAAGAATACTTTATAAACTTTAAAAGAATCAAGTGGTTGTAATAAAAGTAGAGAATCATGAGAGACAAGAATCAGTTAAAAAGGGCGTGAGACAAGGTTGTAGTCCATCCCCAATAATATTCTACTTGTATGCGGAGGAAGCAATAAAGAAAGTAAAAGCAAAATTTCCATGTGGCATAAGTGTTCAGGGAGAAAAAATTAGTATGCTACGATTTGCTGATGACATTGTCTTGTTAGCAGAAAGGGCTGAGGACATTGAGAAATTACTGAATGGCATGAACAAAATACTGAAGGTAGATTTTGGACTAATTATAAATCAAAGCAGGACTAAAGTGATGAAATACAGCAGAGATGATTCTAATACTAGTAAATTAAATATAAAAATAGGATCGAATGCATTTGGAGAAGTAAGTGAATTCTGTTACTTAGGAAGCAAAATTACAACCGATGGTCGAAGCAGGAATGATGTTAAAAGCAGAATAGCACTCGCAAAAAGAGCCTTCACGAAAAAGAGAAATCTTTTAGTTTCAAATATTGATCTAGGAATTAGGAAAAAAAACTTTTTAAAACTCTATCTGCGGAGCACAGCACTTTAGGATAGCGAAACATGGACTCTAGGAATACCGGAAAGAAGTAAAATTGAAGCATTTGAAATGTGGTGCTATAGAAGAGGGCAAGTGGGCAGACAAAGTAAGAAATGAACGAGTTTTGGAGATGATGGGTGAGAAAAGAAGTCTATGGAAGAAGCTTACAGGAAGAAGAGACAGGCTGATAGGACATATTTTGAGACATGCTGGATTGGTTAATTTGTTAGTGGAGGGAACAGTCGAAGGTAAGAAATGTAGAGGAAGACAGAGATTAGAATATATGAAGCAGATAATTGAGGACGTGGGTTGTAAGGGTTATTTAGAGATGAAGAGATTAACATAACATAGGAAGGGATGGAGGATTGCATCAAGCCAGTCAAAAGACTGATGACAGCAAAAAAAAAAAAAAAAAAAATGTCCAAAATGTTTTAGTGAAGAGGAAATTAAATAATTGACAGTAGACTGGAAATAATATGTAGAACAAAGCATATGGTACGAATAGTTTTTTTTAAAATTGTTTTTCATAATTGATGCCCTCTCACATATGTTATACAATAAATTATAATTTAATTTTGAGATGATATCATATGCTTATACAGAGTAGCGGGAGCTGTAGCTCATATTTCTACAGTTTTTATAATTAAGGGGCGAGTCTTTTGCAGAAGAATGCAATGGTAAGCGAGACAAGCCTAGTGCATGAAGGAAGAATGATCTCGAAAATAAAGTTACTAATAAATAATTAAAATTATTGCTAAGCAAACAAGTCAACCAAATTGCCATTTAGCTGATGCAAATGCACCTACAACACTGCATTAACTTCATAATTTTTAAGGAACCGTACAAGAGATCACTGATTAGTATATCTTAATACATTTTTCAATACCAAACGTATTACTTCAAACACGATCGTATAGTATCGAGAATTCAACACAATTTTTTTTTTTTTTTGCGGGTTAAATTTGTTATGAAAAAGAAACCTCTTCAATTTGTGTTTTTATTTTTTAGGATTTTGAAAAATCTTAATTGTTTGGACTTTTAATTGCGTTAATTCGATGACTATTTGGCTGACAGCAATAAGATGAATGCATGCCATACCATTTATCCGGTCGTAGGCGATTACTATGAAGGGTGTTTACCTTTAACATAACAACTTCCCGAGGGGATGTAAGCAGGGTGGTTTCCCGTTGCTACGATAGTGTAAAGTTGTTTGTAAGTGTTGCTGTATGTGTCGATGACACTGCTGGTATGTGTGTTGTGTGTTACAGTCGAAAGAGGAGAAACAATAGCGTAAAAAATTGTAACATTTAAAGGATTATAGTAATTTAATGGAAATGCATCGTGATAGCATTATATGATATCAAATTCAGAGGGAATAAAGCAGGTGTTTCACAGTACGGGATGTCCTACCAGTTCATAGCGTATCCTCCCATGGGGGGGGGGGGGTGCAAGACATGATCGATTGGGGTATTTTTAATATCAAACCTATACTGAAATTTTTCTCGCTGACTCCCCCCCTCCCTCCCCCGATAAAAATAAAATGAAAAAATATTATCGCTTACTAAATTTTCGCTGTTCATGCGGTCAAACTTCAGCATATGCCATGACGTTTTAACTTATTACTTTTTAACTATTGACACACTGCAGATAGTATCAACATATACTACTGAATGCTTCAACAAAATTACATCACCCCGCGACACATAGTGCAGGAATTAGGACGTGATAGATACATATACGCTTCAAAAACTACCTTCTGTTTGCATTGGAACGCAGTAAACTCAACATCATGTCTGACGTTTTAATTTATCACTTCTTTACTACTAAAAGATATTCACAACTTATTTTGCATATGGCATATGTCAATGTATACGTGCATGCACCTGCACAATTATATTGCTGTACAGCAAATAGTTGAGGATATATGATGTCATAAATAAATATATACGCCAAAGACGTGCTTTTACTTAAAATGGAGCGAAAATTACCCCTCAAATATTTATCCTGTGTTTCATTATGAGAGCACTTAGCGACTTCCAATAAACTTTAAGCTCAATTTCAGTAATTTTTCAAACATTTTCTCACTTACATGTTTATCGTCAAGAATAACGGAATTAGAGCGCGCCGCGCTACCTTATGTCTCTCTCTCTGAATAAGGTAGGCAATTTAGTTATAGCCTATACGAGAAACCTAATTTACAAAACCATGACTGCGCCTCACGTGGAATTTTGCTCAAAAGTGCTCCTTCATGCCGATCAGGAGAAAATTGAGAAGTTCCAGAAGTTGCAGAACAGGGGACATGCGAACTATATTGTATTGCGATATGTATACACCAACGCGGGATATGTGTCACGTTTTAAATTATTTATCTACTAGCTGACACGGTCACGCGTTGCTGTGACTCAGTAGTTATAGTACGTTGGATCAATTTTATTCTAAACTACCTAATGTAATCACATTAATATTCACTAATAAAGACAAAAACGTTTTAGTCAATTTGAAAATTCAAAAGTAATTGGTAAAGAGTTTCGGATAGTTGAAATTAAGGACAAACGAACATAAAAAAATTTAATTACATTTTATTACAAATTACTTAATTGAAAATATATAAAAATTGATATTTATAGAAATAAATATTTTATTTTTTATTTATTTACAAATTGAAATTTCGGTTTAATTAATGAGGTAGATGAAGTTGATTTATAACATTTAAAAAATTATTTTCATTATTTTAAATTATTACAATTTATAATTTTAATTTATCAAAGGGCTAATTGGTGTACAATATTTTTGCCTAGCCTTTCTTTTGCTAATACAAATAGATTTGATGGTTTCCCTACACGTGAGCAGGCGACATATAGCTGCCCATGGGAGAAACACGTATTATCCAAGTCAAAGACGCAAACGGACATTGTTTGGCCTTGAGACTTATTTATGTTCATAGCGAAAGCCAAATGAAGCATTTTTAATAGTATTGGAGTACTGGAATACGTGGCAACAGGACGATATCTCCTTTGAACTTTCCAGTCAAAATAATTGCTTCAAGAACATTTCCGGTGATCATTTTGATGACCAATCGTGTACCGTTGCATAATCTAGGTGGATTCAAATTCCGAAGTAGAATAATCGGTGAACCAATCTTTAACCGAAGATTGTGTGGTGGCATTCCTGGTATATCCAAAGAATTTACAAACTCAGCTGGAAAATTTACGGCTTCATTATCACCTACAATAGTGTCTATTGATTTAAAAGACATTAGATCACCTGGCAACAACTGTTGCATCTGGAAGTTAATTTCATTGACATCAACATTTTTTGCTGCCAAAATAGCACGATTACTGAGCCAATTATGATCTGAGTAATTATTTGATATATCCGGAAACACACTCTCAATTAGTTCATTTTTTGAGTGAACAACAGTGCAGAATTTGTCTGGCAATTTGATGTATTGTGTATTTCGATGCAATTCTATTTTACCGTTTTCAATATCCAGCAATTGCTTACAAAATACTTGTGCCGATGGATCATTTTGCCATTATACTTGCATGTTAATGGTCATACAAAGTGTTTCGACATTCCGCCATTAAGACGATTGTTTTAAACAGGCGTTAATCTCATCGGCAAAAGTAGAGCGAGGAATCATGGGCGTACTTCACATTACACAGCAAGTTGTGCCAGAGGGGAAAATCGGGTTAAATGACTATGAAAATCCCCGCCGAGACAGGGATTCGAACCGGGGACCTTCCGATTTCCAGTCAGACGCCTTAACCACTAAGCCACCAGACCGCTCGCTATTATTTTAGAAATTGGATAAGCTTGTAGTATTGGAATGGAGAATTATAAGAAAATTATGGGTCCATTGAAAAATACAGTACAATGGAAGATAAGAACTAATGAGGAAATAAATAATAATATTCAAAAAATAACAGAATCAGTCAGAAAAGGGGAGAATGATTTTTGTCGACACATCTATCGCATGGATTACACCAAGCTAACAAAAAAAGTATTTTTTGGGATTCAATAGGTTAAGAAACATTTGAAACGAAATAATAGCAGTGAACAGTAAGGAAAGAAAATATTTTCGAAAGCAGATTTCGAATATGGCAGGATTCCAAGGTAGAGAGGAGAAAAAAAACGGGTGCAAAATGGTCTGAAGAGAGAAAGAGAAAACACAGTGCAATAATGGAGTACTGGAGAAGAAGAAAGAAAAAAACAACAGTGAAAGAACTGAAATTGACACGTGGTCCCTAGCTGGCCATAACGAAAAGAAGAAGAAAAATGAGAAGCAAGCAACAAATACTTACACGTTTTTGAATTTATCGTAACGTTTTCTTCAATGTTATATTCATGTGTACAATTACTTTGTCACAATACAATACACAGCACTATTATACTAATGATACTACACGAAAAATTCACGAAACTGGCTTATGTCATACATAAACACATATGACGTGGAGTAGACTGTAACATAAATAAATCGAAACACAACGCCATGTACCTAGATAACTAAGTGTTGTGTCGATAAATTAATACATCGCCATCTGTTAGATACCTACGGAACTATAATAATAATTTCGTGCGGTCGTAATGACCTGGTGACAGGGTTTCCATTTGCTGCACATTTCACCCCTGCGTCGGAGGTGAAGGTCGAGTTAAATGCGTATAAAAATCCCCGCCGAGACAGGGATTCGAACCAGGGACCTTTCGACCTCCAGTCAGACGTCTTAACCACTTAGCCACCAGAACGCTCACGCTTGCGGCCCTTTCAAATAATTACAAACCATTGTCCTATGACAAACATTGTACGAACATTTAATTCGAAATAATAAATATTAAGGTTAATAATCGAGATAAAAACTATCCTATCTTTTAAGTTGGACCAAATTACACACAGTAAGCCAGACTTCATCAAAATCAGTTAAGTAGTTTCGGAGTTCATCTCTGACAAACATCGTGAGGCGAGATTTTTATATATATAATATAATAAAAATTGACGAGCGAATAAAGCGAAATATTTTAATATTAATTTTTAAAATGGTACACGGAATAATAACTCCAGAAATGTGCGATCGGGTCAAATACGTAGGAAATCGGACAGGGAGAGTTACACAATAGAGCAATCATATTGCTCTGCCGTTTAAATGCACCTTGTCCGCTCAAAGAAATTTATTTTACAACGGTTTTAAAATGTTTAAAAAACTACCCGCAAAGTATAAAGATATAATGAATTTGGACACTTTTAAGAGAAGACTTAAAGAATGTATTTAAATTGGTGAATTTTAACGCGTATAAATTATTTATTAATATTTAACTTTAGATATTTATTTGTTTATTAGGTATGGTGAAGTGTGTCTTTTTATATATATTCCGATCGATGTCTGTTTAAGTGTTTATAATTTATTATTTATTTATTATTAATTTATTATACTTTTATGCGTGTTATTTAAATTATGTTACTTTCGCATCACAAGTTTACCAAAAACAATATGTACTTAAGTAATTTTATAAACCGTCATGTATATATTAATATCTTTTATAACATTATAATGCATTAACAATTCATAATACATTGTACACCACTACTTATATTATTTTTTTGTTAAAACAAAAAATTTTCTGCAAATTTTACTAGCTTAGAAAGCTAAATGATTTCTCTCTCTCTTTTGTTTCTACTATTTTTGTTGAATGGGGAGACCACGTGGCCGGCTTTATACTTCCACTTTGTAACAAAACAATAACAAGTTAAGTACTATATTGTAACCATGTAATACTTAGCAACACAAATGCAGAAGCAACTTTAATACAGAATGCAAACTCAAAATACACACCTCAGAAGATTTTACACTAGTAGTGATATAAAAAGCAAACTGTGAAATAAATTATTATACATTGTTTGGTTTATGGATTTGACACTAATATTTATGTGAAAAAGCAAACTGTAAATTTCTTTTCTTCTTGCAGAACAAGTCAATCACTTTGTCCTGGAAACCAAGGTTTTCCGCTCTTTTCCTGTGAACATTAAGAAGGCACAAGCTGGACAGACGGTCCTCGCCAGTAGTACTTCTCAGCCACGTCTTCACTCTACGCAGTGTGCTGAAAGAACGCTCTATGGTGCAAGTTGTAGGGGGTATGGTCTGGTAGAATACAAGCAATCTTCTTACAGCTGGGTAAAACATTGTTTCTGCAAACATATCATTGAGCTTTGTTTCTTCCAAACACTCCTTATTTGTCCAGACGTCATATCATAATCTGGCTTCTGCTTACAAGTTGTCGATTTGGTAAAACCTTTCCAAACTTTTTATATCTCTCATGAAATCATCTTTCTTCTCCTTTTTTATTAAATGTGGGTGAAGAATCTCACCTTTGAAAGGTATGTTTTTGTCATTTTCAAATCTTGTGATAAGTAACGTGATTATGGAATCCATGTACGGATTGAAAATTGCCACTTTGAAATAGTCTTGGGGTGATGAAAAATTGACATTCACATTGTATCTGAGGATCTGCCTTCCATTCAATCTTAGGATTTTTACATCTATTTCAAGTTCCTGTTCCTGTTTCTGAATTCGTCATCGCTTTCTCTCTGCTTCTATCAAGTCAGTGTTGACGTATCTGTAAACTGAGTGGAGATCCGTATCAATACCTTGGAGTTTGTTCACTGTTGGTTCTATATATGAAGAATACCTCGATATAATGTGTAGGCAAACGATAAATGTAGTTGATGATGTTGGGCAATCAAGTTGGCTGATCGAGTGTCTTGCTTTTATTCACTGTTGTATGCCAGGTGATTCAGACTATCCTTTATTACCAAGAAGTTTTCTTTGAATATCCTGATTGATGAATATTTATGCGACCATCTAGTTTCACATAACAGTGGAATGTTAGGTATTGTTTTCCTACGCAATAGACTTTCTCTATAGAACCTAATAACTTCTTTTATCGTTCCGATTGTGTTACGAATTTCCTGAACACTGTTAAGATAATTGACAACTAAGTTCAGTCTGTGCGCCAATGAAAATAGACAGCTAAAGGATACTTCCATCTGATCCTGGCCTGCACTCCAGTTTCATGGCCTACCATTTTCGAACAGCCATCAAAGTCAAGGCCAATCAGCTTATTCATATTAAGGCCTAATTTTTCAACAAAATTTAAAACAGATGAAGAAATTCCTTCAACATCCAATGTAGTAAGCTCCGTAAACCCTAAAAATTCTTCTTTTACTGTAAAGTACTCTTTATCGTCTACAAATCGTACTCCCACAGACAGTTGCTCTTTTCCACTAATGTCAGCCGTTTCATCTGCCACTAATGAAAACGCTGATGATCTGTTTACTTCATCAACGATCTCGTTTTGTATCACAGAGCCACATGTACTTATTAAATCATTTTGCACTCTGTGTGATGTATATTTGGCTTTTCCGCAATAGTTTTGCATATGATCCTCCAACACTCCAACACTCCAACACTACAAAAGTAAATCCTGAAAGTTTCCTTCGCTCGAATTCTTTCCTCTAATGGATATGTCATGAGTGCCACAGAAAATTAAAGTAGCAAGAATTGATTTCAGTTTTTTTCTGTTGGTATTTACAAGCTTCGTGATCCCACTATCTAACTGTTCAATCACGTTTTTCTTTCTCATTTCTAAGGACTCACAAAAACTTTTAGCCTTACTCGTTAATTCTAGATGCCAACTGCTCTTTTAATGGCCATGAGCATCTTCATGAAAATGTTTGTAATCTTGATGAGCCTTTATCACGAAAGCAAATATTCCTCTTTTTAAAACAGGTTTGAAAAGACTACAAAACTTACAAAGGCCCCACCCCCCCTTTCCACTTGGGCGAGTATACTAGCCTTGATTACTTTTTTGGCACAGTTTTTTGAAAATGCCTTTCGATAGTTTTTTCTCATCAATGTCCTTTCTGAAATCATAAGTCATATTTGGGGTGTAAGGGTTTGGGAGAGACTATACTAGCCTTTTCCAACCAAATGTCAACCTCTCCTTCACGTGGTGCACCCTGTTTACACGGACGAGGCTCTGGCGACTGAAAGATTCCCGGTATAAGGAGTCACCCACTGCTTGCTAACGGCTTCCGAAACGAGGGCGGAAGAGCGGGGAGCGGTTCAGGGCACCCTCTTGCCCTTGGGGTTGGAAACGGCCCCTAAACGCGGATGAATCAGAAATGATCAACGGCATGAGGATGCAGAAGGCAACGGGAAACCACTGCATTAAAGACCCAAAGGGTATCCCGAGGACATGTAATCCTCTCAAATTATATATATCATGATGGCTTCTTCCTGGGTAAAATATTCCGGAGGTAAAATAGTCCCCCAATCGGATCTCCGGGTGGGGACTGCTCAGGGAGGAGTCATCAGAATGGATAGAAACATTCTACGAGTCGGAGCGTGGAATGTTAGAAGTCTGAATAGGGCAGGTAGGTTAGACAACTTAAAAAGGGAGATGGAACAACTTAAGTTAGATGTTGTTGGGAATAGCGCGATTAAATGGAACGACGCACAGGATTTCTGGTCTGGGGAACACAGGATAATTAGCACACAAGCTGTCAATGGAATCACTGGTGTAGGATTTGTAATGAACAGGAAAGTAGGGAAACGGGTGAGTTATTATGAACAGTTTAGTGACAGGATTATTTTTATGAGGGTAGAAACTAAGCCC
The DNA here is from genome assembly GCA_031002005.1 of Vandiemenella viatica. NCBI lineage: Eukaryota > Metazoa > Arthropoda > Insecta > Orthoptera > Morabidae > Vandiemenella > Vandiemenella viatica. The sequence goes on along the minus strand of CM061921.1, from coordinate 5,549,381 downwards.
GTCCCAACCACAGTAATTCTAGTGTATATGCCAACGTCACATGAAGATGACGAAGAAATATAAAAAATATGTGCTGAAATTGAAGAATTAAAACAATATGTGAAGGGGGAGGAAAATCTAATAATCATGGGTGATTGGAATGCAATAGTGGGAGAAGGAAAAGAAGGGAATTCTGTAGGAAATTTTGGTCTGGGAGAAAGAAATGAGCCAGGAAGCAGGTTGCTAGAATTTTTTGAAAGATATAAGCTAGTTTTGGCAAACACACTGTTTAAGAACCATGCAAGAAGAATATACACCTGGAAACGTCCTGGAGATACAGGCAGATGTCAGCTAGATTATATCATGGTCAAACAGAGATTCAGGAATCAAGTTCTAGACTGTAAAGCGTACCCAGGTGCAGACATAGACTCTGACCATAATTTGATAGTAATGAATTGCAGGCTGAACTTTAAGCGAATAAGGAAACAATATAAGCAGAACAGACTGGAAGTGAATAAACTGAAACAATCTAGCACAAGAGAAAAATTTGCAGAAATGGTAGTCATAGGTCTAAGAAGTAACTGTGAAAGGAGCTCAACCGAGGACGAATGGAATGTGTTAAAGACCGAAATAATGAAAGCTGGTAAAGAAACATTAGGCTTTAGGGAACAAGCTGCCCGAAAACCTTGGATCACAGACGAAATTTTGGAGCTGATGGATCAGAGGAAAAGGAACAAAAATGCTCAGGATGAAGCAGGAAGAGAGCAGTACAGGCAACTTAGAAATCAAATAAATAGGAAATGCAAAATAGCAAAAGAAAAATGGCTAGAAGAAAAGTGTGAAGAAGTAGAGAAGGAAATGGTAGTAGGAAAAGTAGATGTTGCATATAGAAAGATCAAACAGAATTTTGGAGATATGAAGAAAAAAGGTATAAACATTAAAGCTGCCGATGGGAAACCTCTTTTAAGCTCAGAAGATAGAGCTAACCGATGGAAGGAATACATTGAGAAACTGTATGTTGGGGACGACTTGAACAATAGTGTAATGGAAAAGGAAGGCGATGTCGACATTGATGACTTAGGAGATCCTGTTTTGAGGACAGAATTTAATAAAGCTCTGAATGACTTGAAAGCAAATAAAGCAGTTGGAATTGATGAGATCAATGCAAAACTTCTTAAATCCCTAGGAGAAGAAGGAATCGAAAGATAATTCAAGCTGATATCAAAAAGTTATGAAACAGGAGAAATTCCAACTGATTTTAATAAAAATATCATCTTCACACTCCCAAAGAAAGCACAAGCCGACAAATGTGAGAATTATCGCACCATTAATCTAACATCACATGCTTCAAAATTACTTACCAGAATAATATACAGAAGGATGTAAAGGGTTGTAGAAGAGATAGTAGGTGAAGATCAGTCTGGGTTTAGGAAAAATCGCGGTACATATGAAGCAATTCTGTCTTTAAGATTAATACTTGAAGGGCGGATCAAGAAAAACAAAGCTACTTTTATGGCATTTGTTGATTTAGAAAAAGCTTTTGATAATGTTAGGTGGGATAAGATGTTCAAAATTTTAAAGACGACAGGTCTAAAGTATCGAGATAGAAGAATACTCTATAAACTATATAAGAATCAAGTGGCTATATTAAAAGTAGAGAAGCACGAGAGAATGCATCATTTAAAGGGGGGGGGGTGAGACAAAGCTGTAGTCTATCCACGTTAATATTCACCTTGTATGTAGAAGAAGCAATGAAGGAAGTCAAAGAAAAATTTCCGTGTGGCATAAGTTTTCACGGAGAAAAAATCAGTATGCTATGATTTGCTGATGACATTGTCTTGTTAGCAGAGAGGGCTGAGGATATTGAGAAGTTATTGAATGGCATGAACAAAATACTGAAGGAAGATTTTGGACTGAATATAAATCAAAGTAAGACAAAGGTGATGAAATGTAGCAGAAATGATACCAATACTAGCAGATTAGATATAAAAATTGGATCTGAGGCAATAGGAGAAGTAAGTGACTCTGTTACTTGGGAAGCAAAATTACAACCGATGCCCGAAGCAGGAATCATTTTAAAAGCGGAATAGCACTAGCAAAAAGAGCCTTCATGAAAAAGAGAAACCTTTTCGTTTCAAATATTGATCTACGAATTAGAAAGAACTTTTTAAAACTCTATGTGTGGAGCACAGCACTTTACGGTAGCGAAACATGGACTTTAGGAATACCTGAAAGAAAGGAACTTGAAGCATTTGAAATGTGAAGAATGCTGAAAATTATGTGGACAGACAAAGTAAGAAATGAACGAGTTTTGGAGATGATGGGTGAGAAAAGAAGTCTATGGAAGAAGCTTACAGAAAGAAGAGACAGGTTGGTAGGACATATTGTGAGACATGCTGGATTGGTTAATTTGTTAGTGGAGGGAACAGTCGAAGGTAAGAACTGTAGAGGAAGACAGAGATTAGAATATATGAAGCAGATAATTGAGGACGTGGGCTGTAAGGGGTATGTAGAAATGAAGAGATTAGCACAGGATAGGAAAGGATGGAGGATTGCATCAAACCAGTCGAAAGACTGACGAAAGCAATAAAAAGGCATATTTAGAGCACGTATGTTTGTTATTAATTGATACATGACTTCTTCTCACACTGAATCATTTATGTATTCACCTAAATCAAAGCTGTGATTAACTGCTAATGAACTACTAACGAACTCTGGCTTGTTAACGGTGGAAACTGAAGCGGGTGGGTTGACGTCATTCAAGTCAGTAGCATCAGGATTAATGATATCAGCAGACTCAGGGCTAATGCTGGAATTACGTAGTTGCAACGTGAAGTCAGGAGTTGGTGTTGAGAATTTAGAAGTAGTTGTGGGACGCACTTTCAAAGTTATTGGATCTGGAACTTTTAATGAGTCGTGGAGGTTCCTTTTCTGTGTAGCAGTAACACCTTATTGTCCAAAGAAATTCCTGATATCCATCCCAGAAATAAATATTTCTGACTCGATTAAGTCAGAACGAGTGAGCTACTACACTGCGAGATCAAAGTGGAAGTATACTCACCGAATATTGAGAGAAAAGATGAAGCCTGATACTGGCAATGAATAAACATGGTGGTATTGCCGGTTGATGGCCGACAGGGGCAAAATCAAGGATATGATGAAGTCTCTTTCGTTCATCAAACCACTAATGACCGAAAGATGCAAGACGTAGTCTTTGAGAGAGGGCGAATATGAGTAAGATTAGATAAGGTTTTGATTAGGTGCTATAGTTTTGATATACAGGGTGGTCAGAAATTCACTCATCGGCGGGTAAGAGCAGTGTTCGGGACGTTGCACTAACGAAATAAATACAAAAAAAATCTAGTAAAAGTCGTACCGTTTTTTGAGTTATACGCAGCTAAAGTTGGCCGATAAGAGCGCTGCGCGGGCGAATTCAAACAGCCTTCCACAGGCGGTGTTGCCATGCGTACTCGAGGCATGCGACCGCCAAAGAAAACGAAAAGAAAAACTCTCTTCGGAAGTGGTGATCGAACTCGCAACCTTCAGATTGAGAGTTTGTCGTCTTACTGACTACGCTGCCAAGGCACTAGAATTTCCTTGTTTTTAGAAGCTACTAGGGCGGACTGTTTGTTCGTAATCGGAATTGATCGGTAATCCGCGACATTTTTCGGGAAGTCTGTGGTGGGGCTAGAGGATTCTTTTTTTATGGGAATTGTTTTTTTAATCTGCTTGCTAGATTAATCTTTAATTTTTGTACAAAAATCGTTTAGTTACTGGCACAAAAAAACCGTAACCCTAGTAAAAATGTATCCCAATAAACAACAATAACAAAAAAATACGGGTTCTTACATTTTACAGCAACTGCTCAAAATGTCCTCCCTCAACTGCAATACCGGCACGACAACGCTGAGTTACTGAATTTGCGAGTTTTCCAAAATTGTAACTTTCTCTAATTTCATCAAAAGCTAGAATTATTCTAGCCAAAAGTTCTTCCTCTGTATCTACTTCAGTCTCATAAACAATGGCCTTGACAGCTCCCCAGAGATAAAAAAAACCAATGGGTTGTTGTCTGGTGACCGAGCTGGCCAGTGAATTGGGCCTCCTCGACCAATCCACCTGTTAGGATACAATGCATCTAAGTGTTGACGTACCGGTACTGCAAAATGCTGCGGCGCGCCGTCATGTTGAAACCACATGTCATTACGAATTGTCAAAGGAACGTCTTCTAAGTACAACATATGGACGTTTTCTTGAAATGCTAAATAAGAAGCGCCATTTAATCGTTGCGGAAGTAGAACAGGGCCTAGTATAAAATCGCCCAAAATACCCGCCCAAATGTTAACACTAAATTTGTGTTGGTATGACTTGACAAAAAATTGCATGCGGATTTTCGACATCCCAGATGTGGCTGTTTCGGCTATTAAAACACTTCTCCCTGGTATAGCACGCCTCATCCGTTCACAGCACCTTCCTTTCAAAGTTTGGATAATCGTTACATTGCTGCAGGTACCACTGTGAAAACTGAACTCGAGGTGGAAAATCGTCTTCCTCCATATCTTGAACCTTTTGAAAGCGAAAGGGATGTAACCCTTCGTCGTGAAGGACGTGGCATGGTAATTTAAAAAAACAACAAAAATGACCCTATTGAAAGGCTGCATTTAAACGGAGAATTTGAGGGATCACTTAGACTGGACGTATCTGCAATGCGTTGGCAATGACCCTAGAGCTTGTCCTCGGATTATCAGCAATCGTTCCCAGGACATTGTCTTCAAATCCTACACTCCGCCTGAACCGATTTCGTCCGGCGTCGGGCCTGTGGACAACAATACTTCCCATCTACCTCAACCTTCTGTCAACCAACACAAAAGTGTTGGCCGATGGAATCAGAGGCGGCCCTAGCAAGTTTTTCATGTGGTGCGAGATCTCATTGTGGCGCCCCAAATGAGCAATCTCTTATTAGTGATTAATTTAATTTAATATAATTGCAATGGCAATTTCCCAACACACCCATCTTCCCCCTATCCTGCACCTACCTACATTTGCCCTCTACAAATTTTATCTTTAAATTCCTTCAAAGTTTTCGGTAAATTATTCATCATTTCTCTTGGTAACTCATTCCAATCCCTGACACCCTTACCTAAAAAAGAGAATCTTCCTACACCCTTGTGCCTGAAATCGAGTGCCAGCTTGTGGTCATGGTCATCTTTTCCCTTCCATGCACTACTTTTCATACCTATTGCAATATCTTTCCGTGCCTCATTGCCAGTATATGCCCTGTACACTCCCATGACCCTCCTCATTCTCCTCCTGTCTTGCAATGAATCCCATTCCAGCTCCTTTATCATATCCGTCACTGATTGCATTCTGTGATAATTTCCAGAAACAAATCTAGCAGCCCTTTTTTGCACCCTCTCCAACTCCTGTATTTTATACTTAAAATGAGGGTCGCTTACTATACTACCATATTCGAGCAATGGTCTGACCAAAGTTTTGTAACCCAATTCCTTGACTTCTCTCGTATATCCCCTCATCACTCTCTCCAAGTGCAGAAATTTGAAACCTTTTCCTACCACCTGTCCTATGTGTCCTGCCCAGTTAAGTTTGTTATCAAAAGTAATTCCAAGATATTTACATTTCAAGTCTTCAGCAAGCAATTCTTTCCCCACCTTATATTCATAATTAACCTTTTGTTTTTTATTTGTGTATCTAATAAGCTGACTCTTCTTTGCATTTATCTTCATTCCATGTTTACCATCCCAATTAGATATCCTGTCCAGATCACCCTGCAACTGTTTACAATCCTCTATAGTTTTGATTCTTTTATACAGCATACATGTCATCTGCAAACAATCTAATTTCAGATAGTAAACAATCAACACAATTATTCATTAGAATAATGAATAGCAATGGTCCCAATACGCTACCCTGTGGCACACCCACTTTTACTTCAACATCTTTTGATACTACATTTCCTACCCTAACTTTCTGTTTTCTACCTTTTAAAAATTCTTCTACGCAGCAAATGACTTTCTTATCCACTCCAATGGTTTATTAAGTTATCCATATAGATAGATTGAAGATAACATACAGTTTTTATATCCTACTAATGTCATAAATGTAAAAGTTTGTTAGTTCGGATATTTTCTATTTCATGTCGAAACTACTGAATTGCTTGGAATAATGTATTGGCCATCTCCTTTTATACCAAAGAGCAGTTCCCGTGTGATTCGGATACGAATATGGATATGAATTCTTTATGAATGAGCAAAGCCGCGGGCAAAAGATAATCTTTATATATGATAATAACTCAAACCTCCAAAAAATTAGTATAGGATAGCAGCGGTATGAATGAGAAACAACAATAAAAAGGAATACTATATGTTTGAAAAGGTTTATTTGAGCTACTGTGGCGAACACAATGCTCACTTCACTTACACGTCAAATTCGCAGTTTTTAATAATTTTTTAAAATATTTAAAAATAGAAAATATATGAAAATAAAAATTCCCACTCTTAATACCGAAAAATAAACTTTACCAAAATTTTCCCAGAACCCTCGCGAACTAATTCTTCAACAGGTTAAATGCATTTATTCCCCCTCCCCCCCCCCCCAGGTAAAACCATTTCCAACAAGTACTTTTCATTGTTTTTGCCCCACTCTGAAGCTAATCCTGCTACGCCCTTGGAAAGTTGTGCTAATAGAGTGACCAACGTATTCTTTATTCTATCGATGATATGCAAAAACATGTTCTTTGTAAACAATTCTTCTGGATTTGTTGCTATTTCATTTATGGCTAATACTCAAAAAAATCTTTACTTTCTTCGTCATCTGACTGGGTTAATAATAGGAAATTTTCCACTCTGAGATTCAATTTCTCCAGCTGCCAGTTATCAGAGCTCAAATTCCGAGCTGGGGTGGAAGGGAATATTTTCCACCTCCCCAAAACTGGTACTGACCTGTTGAAATTTGTTTTAGCTGCTTAGTTATAATGCCCTCTTCACGTTTTGAACTCTCCTTTCTCGGAAAAGTAGCCGCGAATTAAATTAAAAATGCCGAAATGTGAGACGATACGCATCCGCGAAATGGTAGCAACATAAAAGTTTTAACCATCATTTCAAAAAAAATTCATTGTTTTTGAGCGCCTGATGCATCTAATAGCTGCACTGCACTCTCACATTTCGGCATTTTTAATTTAATTCGTGGCGACTTTTCGGAGAAAGGAGGATGGAAAACGTGAAGAGAACGTTATAACGAAGCTGTCAAAACAAATTTCAACAGGTCAGTAACAGTTTCGGGGCGGTAGAGAATATCCTCTTCCCACCCCGAGCTGTTTTTCAACACATGTGAAGATTTTCATAAATCCACTTTCGGCTGCATAGCCTTTGAAACAATGTATTATACTAAGTCACCAATGTAATTATTAACTCAAATTGATCCATGATCTGGCTAAGTGACAAGGTATCCGTTGCTGCAACTGAATAATTCGTTTCAGAAGGGCGTCACGAACTGAAGAGTAGTGATAACGAACTGTAGGGATGCTAGAAACTCTATTCTTGAAACGAGTTTCGCAAATTTTTTGGCGGTAGTCCTGAGTGCTTGAATATCACTTCCCATCGCTTTTTTAATCGAGAGAATAACACAAATATTCTTCAAATAAATCCGGACAAGGAAACCGATTTAACTGATATTTTGGCGGCACTAGCTATTACCAAATTTAATGACAGTTACTTTAATTAAAAAATGCTTGAAGATACTGGTTCAGAATTTTGCTTTTGCCACATTTGTTCCTCCTACCAAATTGGATCGACTGTCATATCTTTGGCCTCGACAATCGTTCATATCCAAATCGAACTTTTGTTAAGTATCAATGCTAAACAGGGCAGAGTCACTTTCCGGATTGCAAGCGTAATACTTCGTCTTCATTAGTGTCAGCAAAAATCAAAGTCAAAGATAATTGTTCGACGTGACTTACATCAAGAGTTCAATTCAGTATGATGGAAAAATATTTAGATAACCTAACTATAGTCAAAATTTTATTACGAACTTCATTCGTTTTGAATACTTTTGCCAATCTAATAAGATATTATTCTCGTTATTAGCAATACGACGGAGATGTTCCATCACCACAGGGTAATATTTTCCTAGCAGTTGCAATATACCCGGGAAGTTACCATCAGTAGAATTATTTACTATTTCAGATCCAAAGCTTCGTCTGAACAAGATATCATTCATTTTTTTTTTTTTTGTAACAGTTTAACGTCCCTTTTTAACAACGTGGTCTTTAGAGACGGGAAAGGATGGGGGCAAGGAATGGGAAGGAATTCGGCCATGGCCTTTTTTTTTTTTTTTGTAAGGAAGCATCCCGGCATTCACCTGGAGTGATTTGGGGAAACCATGGAAAACCCAAATCTGGATGCCTGGACGGGGATTCGAACCGCCGTCCTCCCGAATGCGAGGCCAGAACGCTATCCGTTACACCACCACGCTCGGTATATCATTCATTAGAGGATTGCAGCCCACTGTGATTTTTCGTCTTCAGTCTGTATATACAAATGCTTGTCTAGTTATTTAATGGAATTAACGCTTCTATCCAACTGAGCATTGTGTGACTGTGATCTGATGAGGTTTCGTGAGTTTTGAGACGCTCTGATAAGTAAATCCATTCATCCAATCCTTCTTTCCCAAATAAAAATGAGACCTTCTGTTAAATAAACAACATATGAACAATATACTTTATCCGCAGATTTAGAATAAAGGAACTATCTACTTTTATAAGTTTCTTCATTTGGTGTTTTTGAAAATAAGTATTTAGAAAACGACGTCCATGATTTTTTTTTATTGGATTTTTTCGTTGCTTCAATAATTATTTCATCTCTGTCAGCAGAGTCAATGAGCGACAATTTTGAAATATTGTCATAATTTGTACTTTGAAAAGATGACAGTGGTGGCATGTCTTGTATACCCATTTGTAATATTTTGAACAGCAGACGATGTTCTAGCCATAGATATATCTTCTCGCACATGCTGCTCTTCATCATAAGCCTCATTTGAATAACTTCCATTAAAAATTTTATTCCGTCTCGTGTTGAACTAGTTTTGGTGACGACGATTCAGCTGACTTTAAAAAAAAAAACAGCAATTTTGAAGCCTTCTCAATTTCGTCTTGATTTTGTTTTCTTTTAAGTATTGTGCGCCATACAGATTTTTTTTTTTTTTTTTTTTTTTTTACTTTAGCGACATGTCCCGTCTGTAAAAGACTGATAAGCTTTGTAAATATTTATGATACCAACGTTAATTATTGTGATCACCGAAGGTTTAATATGGTAGAAAGAGAGAAATAGGTTGAATCTCGGCCCATGCATGAACTTCCCAGACTACAGCCGAGAAGGCATGAAACAGGTGCGGGAGAGGCACAACGCGGCACGGGAAGGTGCTAACTTTGGAACGAGTTGTGATTTTCATGATTTGAATAACTCGAACTGAATCTAGTAGCAACTCAAATTGACTCTATTCTATGATACCATACGACTATGCATTAAGCTGAAACTCTTACTTTCATAAAATCTTCTAGATGATGTGTGTTAAAATAATATATTAATTATTATAGAATTCATTTTTCATTTTTTGCGCAGACGATCTCTCGCTGCATTTTCGGCGCCCCCCATATAACGGCGCCCGGTGCGGTCGCACCGCTCGCACCACCCTAGGGCCGCTACTGGATGGAATCACACAGTTAGGAAATCGAGTAGTGTAAATCTTAACTGCTTCGGCCCTGTTATGTCCAGCACTGCCATACGCCAAATGCATATCGGCGTACTCTTCAAACGAAAATTGATGACGTTGCATGATGACAGTGTCTTTATCAGTAAGATGCGTTCGACTGCGAGACTTCTTCTGGCATGGTCCTTTAGCCCCACCACCGACTTCCCGCCCTAGTGGCTTCTAAACTAAGGAAATTCTAGTGCCTTGGCAGCGTAGTCGTTAAGACGGCAAACTCTCAATCTGAAGGTTGCGGGTTCGATCCCCCTTTCCGAAGAGAATTTTTCTTTTCGTTTTCTGTGGCGGTCGCATGCCTCGAGTACGCTTGGCAACACCGCCGGTGGAAAGCTGTTTGAATTCGTCCGCGCAGCGCTCTTATTGGCCAACTTTAGCTGCGTATAACTCAAAAACGGTACGACTTTTACTAGATTTTTTTGTATTTATTTCGTTAGTGCAACGTCCCGAACACTGCCCTTACCCGCCGATGAGTGAATTTCTGACCACCCTGTATATAGCAATGTCGGCCTGTATTGTATATACACTCGGCGCCTAACGTCGACTGCGAGCGCGACGTACAACCTAATTTTGCGTATCCTAGAATAGCGCGAAGGTTTATACTGTAGTATTGCTTAACTGGGGGTTGATTTGAACCAGCATTATACGGCAGTTATGCTAAACTAGCAAGTAAATACTGTATTATTATATATCAGCTTGACTAAAAGATTAAATAAAAGATAGTCGTGTGTATAACACAAAATAAATAAAGCAGTTAATGTTGTAATCGTGAACACTGCACTATATATATTCCCCGAGACTAGGGGGGGGGGGGTACCCCCCCTGCCCCAGGACATGGGCGCCAATATAATCCTCCTCGGGCAACAACACATGTCATGCAGACTAGAGATGGGTCGTTCGCGAGTGAACCAGTTCTTTAGTTCTTTTGAAAGAGCTAGTGAGCTGTCGCTCACTAAAATTGAACGGTAGTTCTTCTTGGAGGTCGTAATAACGATGGTGTGTCGGTCTCGATTGAACTTCAATCGAGTATGAGCCAACAATAAGTCGGTTTCGGCTTTGCCACTCTCGCCCGACCCATATTTGTTCTCTGTTCCACGCCGTTCATTGTTTATACACTCCGCTCTGAAATAAATAAGAAATCCCGAAGAGCGAGAAGAGCTAGTTCGTTCGCAACGTTCTCCGATTTCAGCGCTCAGTGCGGATAGAGCTAATTCGTTGGCGACGTTCTCCGATTTCAGCGCTCAGCACAGCGCGAAGCTGTGCCACTGGGGAGCTAGTTCTTTCTAATCTGACGTCCCACTCCGCTTCTCTTTCTGTTTCTCTTTGTGTATTGCGGCTACAAGCGTGCCTTGTGAAAGATTATTTTCAAAAGCTGTACAAATTTACACTGAAAAAAGAAGTAGGCTGCTGAATGGCAAAATAAGTAAAATTTTATTTTTGAACAGTAACCTTCGTTTCATTTAAAGCAAAAAGTTCTTTAAAATTGATTGTACTTTGTGTTTGTAAATAAATTAATGTAAAACTGACTATGCTCAAACTATCTCCCAAATATTCCCAGCAATCCGAACAATTTTTCATTGACGCTTTGAAATGGCCTTTTCTGCATGAAAGTAATCCGGTAGTATTTTTTTTTTTTAAATGTTTCAGAATAAATACAAAAATAAATGAAAATAAGCGATGTGAGATTAACATAAGAAACTAGTCTAAATGTATATAAAATGAACAGACACTTCACTCAAAATGGATATAACTGCTCTTTTTGTTTAAACTGAGCTAGTGAACTGGTGAACGATTGAAAAGAACTGGCTCTTTTCATAGAGTGATCAAATGAGCACCGCTCTTTTTAGTGAGTCACTTTGCCCACCTCTAGTGTTGTAAAAAGAAACGTTTTTTTTCTGGCTTGAACAAAAAACATGAAAAAAACTATGAAAAAAACATGTTTTTTGTGGGACACGTTTTTTTTTTATACCTACTAAATCTCAAATTTGTAAGGCATTTATTGTTTAATATGACTGTTTTAGAGATTATTCTAAATTGTTATCTTAATTTTTAAATCTAATATATTTTTCTGGCTCAGTAGGGGGGAAAAAATACGTAAATATTGGCAACATGGACTGAAATTTTCTTTTATGAATGGGGACTTCCCGAAGAGGCTAGGTTGCGCCAGAAGGAATCCCCGTTCCCCGTTGTTTGGATTGATACTCGCTATTTGAACTAGTGCTGCCAGCCCTACGAATTTATCTGTAGACCTACGGATCTTTTTAAAAAATAAGGAATTTTAAATTTATCTACGGTTTTTTGCCTCTTTTTGTTACTTATTGTGCTTTCCTTATTCGTATACTTGTTAAACTCTCAGCGTATAGTGATACTGACTCATTAAATTGTCAGTAATTATGAATCGTTTCCTTGCAACTGTTGGCGTAAACCAACGATTGAAAAGAAATAAAGCTTCTATTTTGTATGATAATAGATTTAAATTCAATCTTAAAAGACCTTAATACAGAATTATCGGCGCAGTCTTTATGCACAGTTTGTACTTTGCTCACAATTTAAAATTTCAATCTCAAAATCTTTTGCGTACAATACAAGAACAACCAGTAAAAGAAAATGTAATTACTTCTGAAGTTATGGATACAGAGGAGACAGAAGAAGAAATAGAAAATTCCGACACCGACTGAACTAGTGTTGGTAGTGCTGATACTAGTGAAAGTGATACTGACAGAGGATGAATAAAATTATGTTACCTATATAGATACATTTATTAATCATTATGTAAAATATTATATGATTCAGTAAGATTTAAAACACACTTGTAACATTTAAGTTCCGTAAATGAAACTATAATTTATCAAATATATTGTTTTCTGGAAAAAAAAAAAAAACAAATTTAAAAAAAAACAAGGGTGCTAGGTTTTTTTTCACAAAGCTGAAATTTTTTTTTTTTCAATTTGAAAAACTACCCACCTCTAATGCAGACGACCATGCAGGTGGCGAATGGCATCTTGCGATACACTGTCACAGCACCTTGAACCTGTTACCGTAATTCAGCTTGCCATGGAGACCGCGTCAGTTCCTGTCCAATCATGTCTCATACATTTCCGATGGGGGAGAGATCTTGTGATCTTGTCGTACACCACGAAGAGTTCGTTGCGTTGCTGTAGCCGTTTGTGGAGCTGCATTATCCTGTTCGAACAGCACATCGCCTTCCTGTCTAAGGAATGCGATTAACATGCCAGATGTAAAATAATACAAAAATAACACATGCCAAATAAAAACTGACTATGGATTATTACAAACATTTAAAACAAGTAAAGGTATGCTGCAAGGATGCCCTATGTCACCAACCCTATTAAAAATGTATACAGATGTTAGTTTGAGAACATGGTTGGGAAAATGTAATAGAAATAATAGATGGAAAGTATCTACATCATTTACTATTTGCCGATGATCAAGTCGTCATAGCACAAGATAGTGAGTATGCAAATTGCATAAGTAATCAGCTGTTAATAGAATATAAAAAATGAGGCTTGAAGATTAACTATCAAAAAACCAGAATATCTTACTAATGATCTGGAATTCTGGATGAATTGTACATTGATGGAATAAAAATTAAAAAAGGAAATAATTTTTGCTATTTGGGCTCAATTTTAGAACGATAAGGAAAATCGAATATGGAAATTAATTAAAGAATTACTATTGACCGGAAAGTAATCAGGATTCTCAATTCATTTCTATGGAGCAAGAATGTTATGAATAGAACAAAAAGAATTATATTTAAGTCATTATTGAAAGTATAGTGATATATGGATCAGAAACCTGGACAAACAACCAAAAACATACTAAGAAGTTGAAAGCATTAGAAATGGCTTTCTGGTGAAGATCAGAAAGAATATGAAGAAAAGAAAAATTGAGGGATACTGAAATAATAAGGTTAATGGAAGTGAAAGAAGAGATGTATGACGTTATAAAACGAAAAAGATTGGAATGGTATGGACATGGAAGAAGGATGGAAGACACTAGGATACCAAAACTAGTACAGGAATGGGATGTTAAAGGAAGGAGGAAAAGAGGACAGCCCATGTTTACTTGGTTCCAAAGTGTACAAACAGCAATTAGAAGATTTGGTGTAGAAGAGGAAGATATACAAGATCGAAATATATGAAAAAATACCTACAGAAGATGAACTCAAGTTGTATGTTCCGAGTTTTTATTGTTATGCTGGAGTAAAACCTCTGTAGTGTGGAAAATCTCTCTTAATACTAATAATTATAATGTAGCGAGCACTGTTTTCCTTTCCTTCCACAAACACCAAGGGCCAACGCGAATTGTAACTGATTGCTCCCCCCCCCCCCGCCCCCCATGAAGCCAGGGATTGGGCCTGTGTCGGAGGCGAATGCACACTGGAACGCTCGCAAAAGTACACGACCATCACTGGCATACTGGAAGAATTAACTCTCATCACTGAAGACAACAGAGCGTCATTCCATCCTCCAGTCGACTGTTTCACGGCACCAGAGGAGATGTGCACGGCGGTGTTGTGGTGTAGAGGCACACGTAAGATTCTAGGAGACGTTTCTCAATGGTCCGTGCTGACACTCAGTGCTGCCAATTTAGCATTTTTAAGACTAAATTTAGCATATTTTCAACTTATTTTGGATGAAAAAAATCAATTTAGCATATATCATATTTTTTAGTATTTTTTCCTGATAAGTCAACGATTTTCTTGGAGTGATAAAATTTTAGTATTGTTTATTCATTTACTAAAACAATCTATCACAACGAATTTTTATTAATTATTGTTAAGTTTAAGTTTTATACATCTTACAAGTGTAAAGCAAGTGATTCCATAAAGGGATTTAACAAAGATTTTTTTTTTTTACAAATTTAAATAATTCAGTTAGTAAAAATCGTTAAAAATGTATTGTTTATTCTAATTTTATCTCAAATATATATTTAAGGTTTGCTTTAGATAATCTTCAAGATAAAATTTACATGTCTTACAGACCCAGCGTAATTAAGATTTTCTGCTCTTTTAATTGCATGATACATAGACAAGTTTGATTTTTTGGTAGGGTTAAATTCTGGTAGAGTTGTTGTTCGGTAGAGTTAGAAAATGGTAAAGTTATCTTAAGGTAGAGGTTTTTTTTGTGTAAAGATGTTTGGGTATAGATAATTATTTTAATAAAGTTTTATTTTGGAAGGTTTGCGATTTGGTTGACATGTTAAAGGTAGGCTTGTAACCAGTATAGAGTACAAGTGGTAGACATATTTATGGTAGATATTGCGTTTCGTAGAGATTCCCGTTTATGGTAGAGTCATTCACAGGACCGCCACATTTATCGTCCGCATCCAACCGATGAATAACAATCAACAGTGTCATATGCCTGCACTCTATACGCACTGCGCAGAGGTTTTATGATGTATTCGTAACGTTACTACACAATCTGGCGATTAGTAATCGCCGACCATTTCTTGAACAATAAAAATTACACCGGGGTTCGAACCAGCTAAACCCGTGTCGAATGCCAGACACCGTAATGGACCTCAGATACCTTGGCCAACAAGGCGGATACAATGCTACTATACATAATTTACTTCGTAAATTATTTCCGAAATGTAGAATTAACTATTTCAATCTTGCCAAGATAATTGGGTTCTTATGTGTAGTAACAAACATTTCCTTCGTTGTCGACTGTTTTTTTAACATACGACTTAAATGACGAAAGTATAGCACTGGAACTGAACAATATCCAATCACAGAATGCTCATTCTATTTTCATCAGCTGGAGAATGCTTCTGACGGTATACAGGGTGTTACAAAAAGGTACGGCCAAACTTTCAGGAAACATTCCTCACACACAAACAAAGAAAATATGTTATGTGGACATGTGTCCGGAAACGCTTACTTTCCATGTTAGAGCTCATTTTATTACTTCTCTTCAAATCACATTAAACATGGAATGGAAACACACAGCAACAGAACGTACCAGCGTGACTTCATGCACTTTGTTACAGGAAATGTTCAAAATGTCCTCCGTTAGCGAGGATACATGCATCCACCCTCCGTCGCATGGAATCCCTGATGCGCTGATGCAGCCCTGGAGAATGGCGTATTGTATCACAGCCGTCCACAATATGAGCTCTAACATGGAAAGTAAGCGTTTCCGGACACATGTCCACATAACATATTTTCTTTGTTTGTGTGTGAGGAATGTTTCCTGGAAGTTTGGCCGTACCTTTTTGTAACACCCTGTATGTGTGAATCGATTGTAAGTCCAAGAAATGGAAGCTGCACGGGTTGTTGCAGTATGTAAGACAATAACAGACCAGAACAAGCAGGAGGTTTAGTCAGGGATTATATCGTTATCACGAAAGCTTAAAATATATTAGCACATTACAAAAATCCTATACGAGAAAAGGTTTTTACAAGAAGACACAAATCGAATTTATAAAACGAAACAGCACTTGGCCGATTCCGTGAGGTATTTGGGCGTAGCAGTACAAAGCAACATGAAATGGGACTTCCACATTCATTCGGTCGTTGGTAGAGTTAATTCTAGGATGCGATTCATAGGTCGAATCTTAAAAAAATTATAATGCACAAATAAAGGAAATAGCGTACAAAACTCTCGTGCCTCCACTTTTGGACTACTGTTGCGCCGTTTAGAATCCGTTTCGCAGTAGGCTGACTGACAATATAGAGAAATTACAGAGAAGAGCTGCTCGATTCGTAACTGCTTGCCACAGTCCTTACGAAAGTGTCACAAAACAGATTTGAAGATTGGGCTGGGATACTTTGGTTGACGGACGACGTAGGTTACGTTTGAACTTATTGGTAAACATGCGTACAGCCACATTCATTTACTAGTGTGATCAAATACTTCGCCCACCAGCCTATTTGTGCCGCAATGACAGGAGTGATAAGATTAAAGATATAAGATGCCGCACTGATTCTTATAAGAAATTCTTTCTTTGCTTGTGCTCTTCGGGATTGGAATGCACAGAGCGGAGAATAATTTTGGTACAAAGCACCCTCTTCCACCCACAATTTTGTAATTGCAGAGTATATATGTAGATGTAGTCGTAGAAGGGCTTTATAAATATAAATTGCTAGGGGTTTTTCGGCATATGTCGGAACCGGTAGAATGTTTTGAAACGTTGCTTCATAGATAAGAAATCATGAAAAAGTATTCTGTCAACTCGTCGTTTGGAGGGGATGTGAATCATAATTTATAGACGATGATGCAACCATGGCGTGATTACAGCGGATAAGATATGTACAGGACTGAAATTTGACGAGGGGAAACAGTGTGGAGCTTTCCCTACAGAGAGGAGTGATTCGGAAAGTGTAGGGTGTTAGGGTGAGTGGCAATATTTTTCACATGCGCTGGTACTGAATGATAAAGTTTTAATACCGAAGAATAAGTTACTAAAGTTAATGGTGGTTATTAAATGTCAGTCTAAGTAATGAATAATTAGAACCGAAAGAAATAGGTTACTAATTGTCAGTCCAAAAGCGCCCACACATGCTACTGTACACCTGAGAGGTTTACCTGTACAGGCAAACTGTACAGGTAGACAAAACTGCACAGTTATCCGGACATGTACAGTTGACCGGAGAAGAATGAAAAATGCCGGCCTCGGTAGCGTAGGGGCTAGAGTGCTAGCTCCGCGTACCGAAGGTCGCCGGTTCGAGTCCGGCCGAGGGCATGGGTGTTTAGTGTTCTGTCTGAATGTCTTGTCCGTGTTGTAGTGTCCTTGTGTCAATACTTGATAGCAACAAATCACATTGAGCTGGCTGTATGGCCCAGTAGCCGAATGCCATTAAAACAAAAAAACAAAAAAATGAATTCTCTCTACCTGCGCCAGAGTTCTATGGGGGTATTACGGAAGACCTGTGCAGGTTTCATTCTCAGTTATAGCTTTGTGGAAGAGAGATCGCGTTTTGTGCAGTGCCGTAACTTTTTTTTCCCTTTGTTTTCCTCCATAGTACAAACGTACGATATCTCAAATCGTAAGCTTAGTAAAGTTGTGGAAGAACTCATTGAAATTTATAAACCAGAACCTTCTCTCTGGCGTGTCAAGAGCAGCAAATGTCATGATAGCCCGAAGAAAGAAGCCACCCATACGAAATTGTTGCAAAAACTACAAGAGTGTGTATCTGATGCTGATAAGCATACAGTAATTAAAAAAAAAAATCTAAGAAGCGACGTCCGTAAAGAGAGAAAAAAATGAAACCTCATTGAAGTTTGGAGCGCCAACAGATGCAAATTATGTATAAGAAACTAGCATAGTTCCCGGCGTTGCGCTGTATGATCTACTGTAGGTTCGTTTTCCCACACAGTAAATATTGAAGTCCACAACAGAGGTTAGTGTTCTGCTGATTTATTCCTGCAATATTTTTAGCCATTCTATCAGTAACATGTGCGCCAAGTTTCATCAAAATAATCACAGCGTTTGGTGAAACAATTTTTTTTTTCAGGAAATGTGGTAAAGACGGAATCGTTCAACAAAAATTATGAAAATACCGGAAATGCTGACACTAAAGGTTTTAAATAGTTCACTTTCATGTTCAAACCAATCAAATATGCATAGAAAGCAATTTTAGATAAACTTATTCATCTATAGGCACGTAATTACGGTAATATTTAGTTTCTATCCTCAATTCGTTCAACAAATTAATATGAGTGCATTCTTTTCTTGTTAACAACCACTTTTACACCACTTTTCATATTTTCTTTGTTGTTTACATTTCAAAACATTTGACAAAGAAGCCTAGCATCATCTTGTGATGATTCCATGGTTACGCTGGATACACGGCTCCGTCGGTGCTCCGGTGTGTTTGTACAGGTAAATTTGTCAGGTATACATAGCATGTGTGGCCGCCTTAAGCTAAAGATTTAAGAATTAAGGAATCGTCTAATGGATGAATAGGCTGCAAAGGGGACGATACTGTAAGCGACAAAAAACAGTTTTTGCGAGGTAAGATGATTGAATAGTTTGTAGTAGTGACGAGAAAAATTAATTAAATGGTTCCTATCTAAGTTTGCTGAAATCTTCGGATATATTTTTAGAGGATAATGTTGGCAGCTGTAGTTTTTTTTTTAAAAAAATGCCAATAAACAGCAAGTGTTAAACACTAGGCAACTCTTAGTGCTTAATCCCAGAATATTCACAGGTGAATCGAATAGCTTGAAAGGTTGCGCAATAGAATGACAACCGGCTGTTGCGCAATCAGTGGGAACATTTGTCTTATTAAATAATTTGTCGCACCCCTCCAAAAACAATTAAATATTTTTCCTAAAACTATCTTGTTACTGCAAAGATTAGTAACTAAGATAGGAATACATTTTTCTAAAAGTAATTATTATACAAGATACCCAGAGGTACAACTTGTTTATGGTTCGTGTAAAAACGGTCTAAAATTCGTGGTATGCCATAACTGAGAACACAGCTTTTGCTGATTGTGATATTTTTACCATTAGTGTGAAACTTTGAAGACCAGTTTTATGAAATGCACTAAAAATATCAATAAAATAGGTAAGTACTTCATATTTTTTTATTTTAATTAAACAATGTCAGAAACAGTTCCAAATCCCTGCCTTGGCAATGAAAGCATATTACGTCATTCTTCCATGTATCTTCGGCTACCCAGCAGATATCTTGTCCAAGCCCCTCAGGAAGGAAAATCCGAGAGAGAAAATCGGAAGGCTACAAAGAGTAGTAGCAATTAGGCTTACTGGCGCGTGTCGCACAATGTCAACAGAAGCTCTAACAGTAGAAGTGAGGAGACGGCGAGCAATGTACTGGTGTAGTACTGGGACCCACAATTTGGGCATCAAATATAGGAGATATCAGTGTCTGTCGAAGGATGGGTGACCGCCGCTGCAGTGGACACATATTGGGGTACTTTGGTTCACACATTCTGTTCCATCATGTGGATTTGTGCAAAAGGGACATCGTTTGCTGCTTCTGCACTGATTGCTGGGGTGCCCAAAGCGGAGGCAGTTAAAGCACTGCATTACCGGCTTAATATAGGGTTCTACAGGACATCTCTCTCCATATATATAGACATAATTGGGGCGCCTCTGAGCTTTGAAGGTTAGGATACATACCGGAAGCGGGATTTCTTTCGTTTGCTCATTTTCTTTCGATTTTCTAATAAACCTTTTGACCTTTACTACTTGATATTTACACCTCACAACCTCCTTTATTTCTTCCTCTGATATTTCGGTCATGACGTTTCTAATAATCCCTTGCTGAGTAATGAGAGAGGACGGAATGTAGGCCCTTAGGCCATTTCGCTCCCAAACAGAAGTCGTGATCAGGCTGTTGGTCGGTGCTACCGATCTCATTTCAATCTTGACGCGATTTCGCCCAGCAGGGGCTATCTGGATTATGTTGTTACCTATATCCTGGCTGAGGGAGTACATGAAGCGGCCGATGGCCATAGGGTGGATGTATCCAAAGTTTTTGTCCTGACTTTCTACATAAACGTGGTAAGGACCTAGATCATAACTTTCATAATGTGCTGGCGCCGCCCCATTAACCTGCAGGATGTTGTTTTCGGTGGCCGTTGCTGGCTGCTGTCGCTGTGCATGTTCCGGCTGCGATGAGTCCATACTAATGTCTGCTGGTGGCGGAGGATGCCGTGAGGAACGGAGAATCTTGCTGCTTCCGCTGCTGTCGCCGGTGCCGATGTCGTTTGCGGAGGCGAAGGGGCGATTCTGTGGTATATGTGCTACCACTTCATCTTCTGTTATCGATTGCTGGTCACGTTGGATTAAAGTAGGATTGAAGATTGCTGATGGTGTGTTCACAGTATTGAGAATTGAGCTGACCATGTCCATGTTTACACTCGTATCACCGCTATTGCTATGCGATTGGAACTGCACATGGCTGCCACTGATGTTTTCTTCGTCTGCTGGGCCTATGATTGTCTCACCATTTGCCTGGCAGAGTGTCGACGGCTGGAGCTGGAGCTGGAGCTGGCCACCTTCGCCATAGTCCCCGCCGTACATGACGGCGGCAGGCTATGTTGAATTAACTGATGTATGTACTTGATCAACTATTGCACTATTTCACCACGAGGGTGGGAAGATACACACGGAGAACTAGTCCGTAGCCGGCCTCGGTAGCGTAGGGGCTAGAGTGCCAGCTCCACGTGCCGAAGGTCGCCGGTTCGAATCCGGCCGCGGGCATGGATGTTAAGTGTTGTGTGTCTGTGTGTGTGTCCTGTCCGTCCTGTTGCGTCCGCACTTTGAAGACTATATAAACACTGGATTTAACTGATTCACTGGAAGCTTTAATATAACACATTGAGCTGGCTGTATGGCCTCAGCTGCCAAAAGCCATAAAATTAAAATAAAAAAAACTTGTCCGTAGTTCCGGGAAAACAATGCCCGGAGTCCGCAAAGCACTTAGCCGCACACAACGCTGATCCGGGAGTATAAGGAAGCTGAGACTCGACTGCATCCGATGTTTCTCAGTTTACGCGCACTACCATGCGATCATTCAATCTTTGCTGAGCCATATAGTAGGAGAGCTGGTAAACGTTTTTGGGTAGGCACCGTGAAAATTTGTATAACACTTCTTTTGTAATGTCTAAGTACAAAATCAAAGACCTGGCTGATGGGATTGGGAGCACAACCGAACTATTAACTTTTGAAATTTTATTTTCTTTCAAAATGGTATTTCATAAATATCGATAAAATATATTTGAGGTGTGCAGAATAATAATTGCACCTACAAAATAAATATTTTTGGAAAGACATGTGACTTTGGTAGGAATTTTTACCTGCCAAGCGATCTGGGATGTTATACCAGAGCGCGAGTGAGCAGTATATCGACAGCCGGCAGCTTATTCGCGCGCCGCTATAAATTTCCCGATCACCTGGCAGGTAAAAAGTCCCACCATGATGACCTGTCTTTTCAAAAATATTTTTTCTTGGGTGTAAATATTATTTTGTGCAAACCTCAGCGTGCCTCAAATATATTTTTTCGATATTTAGGAAACACAATTTTAAAAGAATTTTTTTTTGAAAAGTTAATAATTCGGTTATGCCCCCATTGCCATTAGTCAGGTCTTCGATTTTGTTCTGAGACATTACAAAAGAAGTTCTAAACAAATTTTCACAGTGCCTCAAATACCTACCCAAAAATGTTTACCAGCTCTCCGACTATAGTAGCCTATTCCTTTAATAAGTTTTTATTCTCCGTAATGCTGAAAATGATCGTGTTCGGCGGTAGGTGTCGATAATGGAATGGTTAAAACGTTTTTTTTTTAACAATATAATGACTTCAGGTTCAGGTATCAAATCTTTAGTATTTATTCGCAATGAAAAATTATAAAAGAAGCAATGTCTTCCGCATTATTCAGTCTGACATGTGATGTTCATGCTATATGTAAAAGCAAGTTACGATGAAGAACCAAACGATCCACGTCAAAATCATCTCTTTCACATAACTGCTGCTTGTACAATTTTGCCACTAAGAAATTGTTTCATGTTATTCAAATGTGTCAAAACATTTTTAAGTAAAGCGCGAAATCTTCTGTAGAGTTACGTATAGCAACGATCCAGAATAAATATCAGGAATTTGATAGCAAAAAGAGATTCAGTTCAGACTATTTTAAAACAGTTTTGTTTTCGCTCCGGCATCATCTTTCTGATTTCTTGTGTCGTTTAAAAAACATAGCAGTGCAATGTAATTGTTTAGAATAATTTTCAAGGAAGATAAGCTACCTTTTAGGCTAAAACGTTCGCAGATAAAGGTTTTGAGCATCGCCAGCTACCTGTGGTGATTCAAAATAAGCTTGGCATTTCGGCGAACCACATACGATGACAATAAGCTCCCTTATTAAGTCTTTTGTTGCAGGTACTTGTTTCTTTATTGAGCAATCAGGTGTAATGCACATGATTTGCCCTTGCTTCGATTGGTATAAGATGCAATTGAAGGCCCGTATGCGCTCAGTTAACAGAAGCATCGCCATCTATACGCAGAACAAAACACATCTCGATACATTTGTCGAATCTTTTAGTACGTCACTGAAAATTTCATACAAATTCTCGGATGTTGTTGAAACCGTTTTATAAAGGCCGATAAAAGTTTCATGTAACTATATTAAGCATAGAATCCGCGCAATGAAAGCAGAAAGTGACTTGTAAAATCTACATCTACATCCATACTCTGCAAAACACAAACATTGTGGGTGGCAGAGGGTGCTAAGCACCAATCCTAAACCCGTGCATTCCAATCCCGAATAGTGCGAGAAAAAAAGGAATACATAAAAGTATCAGTACGGCATCTTATTTCTCTAATCTTATCCCTCCAGTCATTGCGACCTAAACAGGTTGGCGGAAGAAGTATTCCATTGCGCTCAAAATTTAAATTTTTTCGTATATTCTCCAATAAATTCGAACGCAAGCTACGTCATCTGTCTTCCAAACTATCCCAGCCCAATCTATGTATCAATTCTGTGATGCTTTCATAAGAGCTGTAACATTAAGTCACGAATCGAGCGGCTCTCCTCTGCACTCTCTCCACTGAGTCAATCAGAACCTTGCGATATGGATCCCAAACTCCACAACAGTAATCCAGATGCGGACGCACTAGTGTTTTATACGCTATCACCTTTGTATGAGCATTACAATTCCTGAAAATACGACCTATGAATCGTAATTTAGAATTAGCCTTGCCTACGACTGAAGTTATGTGCATGTCCCATTTCATGTTGCTTTGTACTATCACCCCCAGATACTTCACGGAATCAACCATGTCAACAGCTGAATTGTTTATTTTGTACTCGTGAACAAACTGATTCTTTTTGTTACTTATCCGCATTGACTTGCACTTTTTGCAATTAAGTGTAAGCTGCCATTTACGGCACCAATCGAAAATAGCATCCAAATCGCGCTGAATTTCTAAGCAATCGTCGGAACACCTTATTTCCCTATAGAAAACTGCGTCGTCGGCAAACAATCGCAACCAGCATTTGACGTTGTCACCTAGATCGTTTATAAATATTAAGAAAAGAAGTGGTCCTATTACACTTCCTTGAGGAACGCCCGAAGTAACATTTATCTTATAAGAGGCTTCCCCGTCAACAACGATATACTGTGATCGACCAGGTAGAAAATCACGTATCCACTCGCAAATCTGAGCCGAAATACCGTAAGCTTGAATCTTCGCTAAAAGTCGGTTGTGTGGCACAAAATCAAAAGCTTTCTGAAAATCCAAGAATATTGCATCAACTTGCGAACCTGCATCGATAACTTTCATTACGTCATGGGAAAATAGGGCCAATTGTGTTTCACACGATCTCTTCTTCCGAAATCCGTGTTGACACGGTGTAAGTAACTCGTTCCCCTCTAGAAACTTCATAATGTTCGAGCATATGACATGTTCCAGAATTCTGCTGCAGACAGATGTTAGAAATATGGGTCGATAATTCCTAGGATCACTCCGATCTCCTTCCTTGAAAACGGGAATTACCTGGGCTATTTTCCAGCTAGAAGGTACTTTTTTCTCTTCCATAGATTTACAGAATATATATGACAGAAATGGTTCAATATCCTCCGCGTATTCAGAAAATACTCTTACCGGTATACCATCGGGACCCGGCGCTTTACCCCACTTCAGGAGTTTTAATTGCTTTACAATACCTACGCTATCAATTTCTATCGGATCCATCTCTAATTCCACACGATGCGGTAAAGTGGGGATGTTTTCCATGTTTTCGTGCGTGAATGAATTTTTGAATTCTGTCTTAAATACGGTAGCCTTGTCGCGGCTGTCTTCAACTTCCCGTCCGTCTTTTATTAGAACTGGCTTATTGTTCCTACTACAACTAACTATTTTTGCATACTACCAAAATTTCTTAGGGTTTTCAGTGAAGCTCTTAGAGAGAGAATTGGCACGAAGGTCACTAAAGGCCTCACGCATCGCATTCTTAACATGTCCCCTTATCTCCTCTAACTTATCTAAATCAGTCCGATGCAATCGTCCTTTTTGATCGTGCATGTATCTTCCTTTGATTTTTAAGAACTTTTTAACCTCCCGTGTGTACCATGCGGGATCGTTCTCTTCCCTGACTGTCCGTTTCGGTATATGCAAGTTCATACCTTCCCCGACTATATGTAAGAATCGATGCCACCCCTCTTCAACGGTGCCTCCTGCTACTAAGAAGGTATGGTAAATATTGGAAATGCCCTAGTTTCATCAACCATTATTGCGTTTTAGACCGCATTTGGACTGCTTTGATTGTGTTTTTATGTAGTAATTCGTCACTCAAAATTGTTTATAGCACGTTAGTGATATCGTGTGACAACGACCTGAAGCCACCAATATCCTGAGAATATCTTGTGATCGCAGCTTCAACAATGCAATGTAATTTGAATGGTCGTCTTTGTGACACCTCATGGCTAGAAATTCGGTTATTACACAACGAACAGTTTAAATCATTTTTAAGGGGATGGGTCTAGCTGTTTTTATATCTTGGAGTTTACTTTTAGATAACATGCAGTATATCTTGACGCCACGTTTTAAATTGGCTTTATGCAATAAACAAAAACAGTGAACGTCAAACTATTCATACCTTTCTAAAGCTTTGTTCCATGTTGAAGAACTACTTTGAGTGAATGCGTTGATGGACTAATTATCTCTTGATGATTTTTTTGACGCTGAAACGCCATTAGACATGGTTTCTTTACAGATTTGAAAACAGTTCCTCTATATCTCCATTATCATCTGCCATTCATTATTAAAATTGCCACTTTTTTTTTCTCTTCAAATGAATTTAGAGAAATAACGTTTTCTGGTTGGATCTGGTGAGCTGCACTAAACTGAGGCTACAAGTACTTCAGGTTTGGGTACCTTACGATTTCGAACGACAGTTTTATCCTTAACAATTTCCCGAAATAGACACGATAACAATATTGTGGCGCGATATCAAAGCACATGCTTTTTACCAGCTTGACTGACCGAATGAGACACTTGAGACCATATTGTCTCTGCTTGAGACAGAGCCACGGCCGCGAAAGCGCTGGCGGCGTGGCGGACAGGTGAAGTGCCGCGGATGGCGGGCTAGTACTCGTACTTGCGCGCAGGGTGAGTTGTTTCGCTTGCTTCTGTGCATACTCTTCACAAATCCAACCAACACTTACTTATCACACACTAGATGGTGTTACGTATGACATAACGTAGTGTTTATGTTATCCTTGAACGCGCAGTCGCATACGCTTGTATCGTAAGCAAGCGCGATCTCGTCGAGACGTCTTGTCTTGCCACGCGGCGTTGGAGGTAAGTAATACTGGTTCCGCATTACTGATTAGTTTTTATGTCTATGCTCGTGGGTGCTCCGCATCCACTGTAAACCTCTAGTGGGTGCTGGAGAACCCGAGCACTCACAGAGTCGGCGCCTAGGTATGTCTTTATCTACCCAAATCTAAATATATTTACATAAATAATACTAAAAACTTACCGAAAACTAGTCATCCAAACAATACGAAGCCTCCTTTACGCACCACACTACAAACACCAACAACGAACACGTTGGAACTAGTCCGTAAGTCAGGTGACCGCAATATACTGTACCTATCGCACTCTTACCGTTCCTCCACCGCGCGCAGTTAAAGTAGCCCCATAAACTGTCAAAGTTACCCTTACTGTTAAAGTAACCCCGTTTTACGAAGTCACAAATACCGCATCAAAATTAAAGAGGATGATGCCTGGAGCGAAATCGCAATAGATAAGGGAACCACTATTGATGTTGTAAAGGGGAAAGTAAATTCTTTGTTATCCTCGTTCAGAAGATAAAAAGTTAAACAACAGAACTCGATGGTATGTAATTTTTAAAATTATTTCGTTTTAGGTTTTCTATTATTGTAGGAATCTCCTGTAGCCAAAAAGTGAAGTGTTATTGCCAATCTAGCTCCTCCAGAAATACTGTCTCTGTAATTTGACTTTCGTATACATATTCTTGGACCAATGAGCAAAGTTACGAATTCAAAATCTTCTGGTGGCATACAATAAATTTTTTACAATAAACCACTCTTATCGTCTCTTCTTAAATCACACAGCAGCCGCGTGAATTTCTTGTTTTAAAAAAATGTGATATCAAAATTTAGGTTTCCTCTTTTAAAAAAAATAATGTCCTCTTCTTCACTTAAAACAGACATACTTACACAACATGCAGCGGTAGCAATAAGTTTTTCTCTCTGAGCCATTTGGACACTGCTTGTAGAACGACGACAAATGTTCGCACACGAACTGTTATTTGCGAATAATGGCCGGTGGAGACAACCAGCCAAACCACCAGAATGCAAATATACAAACGTTTGTAAACGCAACAAATGTTTGCAAACTATGCGCGCTTGGTGGATCCCATGATTTAGGGGCGGGAAAGAACTGGGGACTAGAAACTGGAAGGAATTCGGCCATGGAATTTTGGAGGAAGCAGTCCGGCATTCGCCTGGATAGTTTTGGGGAAACAATGGAAAACCCAAACCTGGATGTCCGGACGGGGATTCAAACCCACGTCCTCCCGAATGCGAGGTCAGAGCGTTAACCACTCACCCACCACGCTTGGTCTGGCAGGTGGGATGGTTTCCAATCCGTCACTGCAGCAGGCGTTGTGACTACGTTCACACTCATTACTCCAAGAGGCCTCATCAGTCCATTAATTGAAACTGACTTATAAAAAATAAATAATACAGTTTTTATCCAAACATTAATATTATAAGGAATCGTCACAAAGTAAAACAATCAGCTAAAGTTTCGGACAGTTTAACAAGATAGGCAGTATGGAGACTGGACGTCAGACAGGATTTAGTCAGGTATTTCAATGTCCATATTTGTTCATTTCCGTCTCTCATGAAATCGTTGGTACGGGAACTTCCTCGTTAAAATCCAGATTGAAAATCTAACATCGTAGTTCATGCTGCAGCAGTGTACTGAAGAAAAGATTTTTCAGACACATACTGGTCCATTATATATTTTTTGGGGCATTATTTCCCGTCGACATAGAGGCCATTCATTAGAGGCGGAAGAGGAAATATTTGAGGACTGTAGCGTCACTCATCATCATCATCATCATCGGCCAATTCAATCATTAAATGATGTAGCCTCTTAGAGCTATGTGTATAGGTAGAGTTTGAGCAGTCTTCTTCAGGTCGACCGATCTTGGGTGATCCTTTGCCAGTTAACTCCGACAACCTTGCGTATGTCCTTGTCCCATCGGTCTCTGATGATCTCTTGGGCTCACTCTAAAGGCCCATTCGCACGGCGCGTGGTGTGGCAGTACGCGCCTTTCATCTTTTACCGCCTGGCGGTGGGTAGAGGCGCGCCGTCCCTGCTAGTATATGCTGCAAAGATGAATGGCGCCACTAACACGCGCCGAAGGACGCGCCGTGGGAACGCGCCTTAACACAGTTTTTGTCCATCTTTCGTCTTTCCTCCTTTCAACATGGCCGGTCCGCTGCCACTTCAAAGTGGCTGTCTTCTCGAAGATGTCTGTGACCTCTGTGACTGATCTTATCTTTTCTAGTCAAACCTAACATTGACATTTCCATAGCTCACTGTGTCTTCTAAGTTTACTCAGGCTGAAGAGACCGAGGTACAAAACTGACCTGAATTGCTCCTAGAAAATGATATGCGGTGCCGCAATAGACTCAGCTTGGTGGGATCTCGGTAGAATAAACAGTTAGATGAGATCAAAGAACGTTAAGGAATACGGCCATGGTAGTTTGAAGGAACCATCCCGGCATTTGCCTGGATTGATTTCGGGAAACCATTGAAATCGGAAATCTGGATGGTCGGATGAGGATTTGAACCAACGTCCTACCGAATTCCTGGACCGAGTGTTACCTATCACCCACTCGGCTACCGCTGGATACTATACCTTGTTAATTGTGAACTGGCGTCTCAAGGTCATTTCCCCCTCGCCCTGCTCCTTACCACACTGCCCCCTCCTTTCCTACCTCTCAGGCGGGTGAATGGTTAATTTCCCCTTCGCATGTAGGGGTAAAGGCAGCGGAGAGGGAAACTGACCTTGAGCCGCCTCTCTTAATTGAACGCGCTATAGACCATCCGTTTCGTAAATTATCACTGGTGCTGACTGTGAAATACTGAATGCAGGAAAGATCCTTCTGTGTTGTTTAACACGCGGCAAGATTTATAAACGATTTATGTTTGCAAAAAACAGTCTATTGAAAATGGATAATACATCTGTTTTGTAATACTGATAAATTTCCCTCCCCGTTGGTTCAGGTGGCTGGGCACCACGATTGTGGCCGGCTGTAGTCACGAGATTAGCTGGTTCCAGTCCTGGTGGTGGAAGAATTGTTCGCCATTCGGAACTTGGTCAGTTGGGAAGGATAGGTGGTAATGCACGATTCCAGATTGAGCACCAAAGTCCTTGGATCCCATACCTCTCAGCAGAGCCAATGGAATGAGGGCATACGATACTGTCGATGGTGATTCTTCCATCGGACTGGAAAGTGAATTTGGTGTGTTTCAGAAGGGTGGTTAATTTTCTTCATCTACATTTGGATTACACAAACAACACAATGCATTTAACAACACTCATCTCCGCACCTGAAACACAAAGGGAGGCCGCGAATTGTAAAATTTAGATTCGATTCACACTGTGTATGCTAAAAGCTCATGACTAGAGGTGTAATGTGACATAGCAGTAACATGCGTGCCGCCGTCGAGAAAAATCGGCATTGAAATATTCCGTTGCGCTCAAAAACTTTCTGCGATCTGCACAGTTAAAGCGGCGCGTGGTGCAGTGGAAACGTTTTCTGTCTAATAAGCCGGTTGTCGCCGGATCGAATCTCGTTGCTGGCAAACTTTTTCATTTATTCAAATGTGAATACAGATAATTCCCAACAGTCAGTTTCAACTATTGTGCATATAATCAGTTTTTTAAGTGCTGTTTGTTGCGAAAAAAAAAAATGCTTTCCAACTTAATTATGTTGTTTGCAAACAAAGCTATATTTCAAAAATAGAATTATTTGCTGCGGCAGGTATGAAATACAAATATCGCTACTCGCCCATTACAGTTGAAGGGAGGACGATTATTCCCGCACCAGGGGACGGGAGGGTCGAAACGAGACGACATCGATTTTTCCACAGCAAAAGGCATTTAAAAATTTATTGTATGCTTAACTGTTGAAACTGATTGTCGCGAATTATCTGTATACACATTTTAATAAATAAAAAAATAAGGCATTACCCACAGCGAGATTCGATCCGACAGGCATACTGGCTGTATCACACGCCCCTATGTAACGTAGAAAGTATTTGAACGCAATGGAATATTTCAATGCTGATTTTCTCTCTTCAACAGTGAACTGCTTTGCCACATTACACCTACGGCCATGAACTTTTATCGGCGGTTCGAATCCACGTCTGAGCATCCAGATTTGGGTTTCCCATGGTTTCCCAAATCACTCCAGGCAAATGCCGGGATGCTTCCTTCAAAAGGCCATGGCCGAATTCCTTCCCATTCCTTGCCCCCCCTTCCTTTTCCATCTCTAAAGACCTCGCTGTTAAGAGACGTTAAGCAGTTTAAAAAATTATCTTTTATTACACACAGTATGAACTGAAGCTGAACTTTATAATTGGCGGCCTCACCTTGTCAGACAAATCGAGGAATGGTCCTGGACGACCTACTAAATACCATAGCAGCAGTATATCGAGGAATTGTAAATTTTCTAGAGATTATAAATTGCATAAAAAATTTAGCACTGTTGTGTAGTAGACATCAAATTTTGTTATTCCTGGACTGTGGATTCGATGAAATGTCAGAGATGTCGTTGAGTCAGAGATGCCAGTGTGGAGAGCTACTGGATTTGGTTTTTGAGATCTTCTTTAAAGACTGGTACGATTTATTTATTTATTTTTATTTGAAGGAAATAATGACCGCACCGTTTGCAAGCAACATATCTTTCTTTAAAATTATTTTAATGTTGTTGAGGTACAAACAGAAACACTGAAACTACCTTCTGAAACAATGTTTCTGGTTTTAGTAATATTACATGTTGACAAATAAACAAATGAAACACAGCCGTTATTTCTCGGTCAGAACGTATTGATTCATAAGCTGGTTATCTGGAATACGTAAGCACGGCGTTAGCAGTTTTCTCGTAATTGGCAGCTAAATTTGTCCGGCCATTGCGGCTGGGCAGCTGTAACAAGCCCCCCACGCTGCTTCCGCCAACTGGGTTACCGCGCAATCACTTCACACTCATCAGGCATGCGTGCTTTAACACTGGCACAATGTGCTATATTGATCTGACAGATTAAAAAATCGCCAAGTTGCTTTATCACATGCTGCATGAAATCGTCAGATTTAAAAATCAAGTAATGATGTGAGCACATGCTATTTCTAACTGACAGATTTTAAAAGTCTCTCGCCTACAGCAGCAGACTTTACACAACGAACAGTTTAAATCATTTTTAAGGGGATGGGTCTAGCTGTTTTTATATCTTGGAGTTTACTTTTAGATAACATGCCGTATATCTTGACGCCACGTTTTAAATTGGCTTTATGCAATAAACAAAAACAGTGAACGTCAAACTATTCATACCTTTCTAAAGCTTTGTTCCATGTTGAAGAACTACTTTGAGTGAATGCGTTGATGGACTAATTATCTCTTGATGATTTTAAAAGTCTCTCGCCTACAGCAGCAGACTTAAGTTATACTATACAGCATACTCTCTGTCATTTTTTCAGGATTTTCATATATTCTTTCGTCATGCCGTAATCTCAGACATAACAACTTTAACTTGTATGAGGAGTGGAGAAAGTAGTAGGAAGCTAACAGCCCACACAACTGTGGGCTTATAAAAGATCCGACAACCTGTGTTCCAGGATTTGACTTGCTTAGGCGTGTTTGGTGTCAACTGAACAGATTTCGCACAGGTCACAGAGTGTGCAATGCATCCACGCATAAGTGCTGACCACATTGTGATGGACTGTCCAGCAAGAAGATTATCTGGAGGCTTCTCACACTGCAACAAGCTGGACCAGCTGCCAGAAGATGGCTTGAATCTATAGATTTAGTTATCTAATAGACATGTCTTTTGTTGTACTTGGCATACGATAATAATAATAATAATAAAACTTCATGCCGTCTGAATTGACGATCTGTAATACACAAAATCTCTTATTCTCAGTGTGTGAATGTTTCTACCAGCTCTTCGGTGATTCGACATCTAGGGTCATCAACGCGGATTAAAATAACCGGTGTTTCGCAACCTACGTCCTAAAAGTCGATATCGGTGTTTCGCTACCTGTGAAGCAGGTAAAATAAATAATTTGTTGTGATTTCATGACAAATTTGTTCAGTTGTCTACAACCACACGAACAGGCGAACAGAACTATGATCCCGTGTTTACCCTCTCGGGTTGCGAATAACCGTACGACTATTTTTTGTTTACTTGGGTTACGAATAGTGTTGCAAATTTAAAAAAAAAAAAAAAAAAATTTTCAGCTTTGTGAAAAAAACATGAAAAAAAAACCTAG
Source organism: Vandiemenella viatica (assembly GCA_031002005.1). NCBI lineage: Eukaryota > Metazoa > Arthropoda > Insecta > Orthoptera > Morabidae > Vandiemenella > Vandiemenella viatica. Next base: position 5,517,097 of record CM061921.1, on the reverse strand, counting down.
CACCCTTGTTTTTTTTCTAATTTGTTTTTCAGAAAACAATATATTTGATAAATTATAGTTTTATTTAATGAACTTTCATTTTAAAAGTGTGTTTTAAATCTTACTGAATCATATAATGTCTTAAATATTTGATTCATAAATGTATCTACATAGGTAACATAATTTTATTCATCCTCTATGTCAGTACCACAATCACTAGTATCAGCACTACCAACACTAGTTCCGTCGGTGTCGGAATTTTCTGTTTCTTCTTCTGTCTGGTCTATATCCATAACTTCAGAAGTAGTTAAATTTTCTTTTCCTGGTTGTTCTTGTATTGTACGCAAAAGATTTTGAGATTGCGATTTTAAATTGTCAGCAAAGTACAAACTGTGCATAAAGACTGCGCCGATAGGTATTACGGTCTTTTAAGTTTGAATTTAAATCTATTATCATACAAAATAGGAGCTTTACTTCTTTTCAGTTTTTGGTTTACACCAACGGTTGCAAGGAAATGATTCATAATTACTGACAATTTAATGAGTCAGTACCACTATACGCTGAGAGTTTAACAAGTATACGAATATAAGGAAAGCGCAATAAGTAATAAAAGGAGGCAAAAAAACCGTAGATAAATTTTAAATTCCTAATTTTTTAAAAAGATCCGTAGGTCTACAGATAAATTCGTAGGGCTGGCAGCACTAGTTCAAATAGCGAGTATCAATCCAAACAACGGGGAATGGGGATTTCTTCTCGCGCAACCTAGCCTCTTCGGAAAATCCCCGTCCATAAAAGAAAATTTCTGTCAATGTTGCTAATATTTTCGTAATTTTTTTCCTACTGAACCAGAGAAATATATTAGATTTAAAAATTAAGAAAAGTACTTAGAATAAACTCTAAAACAGTCATATTAATCAATAACTGCCTTACAAATGTGAGATTCAGTAGTTGTGAAAAAAAAACATGTCCCAGAAAAAAGCATGTCCCCGAGAAAAACATGTTTTTTTCATAGTTTTTTCCCTTGTTTTTTTTTTTCAAGCCAGAAAAAAAACAGTTTTTTTGCAACACTAGTTACGAAACACAGGATCAATCTGATCGCCGCAGGTTGCGAATCACTCACTGTATGCCCGTTTCGACCATATTCTAATGTCAATCCGCAGATCCGGAATCCAACGCTCATTACGACAGGATTGGCTTGTGGATGGGGCAGAAACAAGAGGACTTAATAAAAATACTTGTTGAAAATGGTTTTACTAGAAGAAAATTAAGCACTCAATTAATTTAATTCAGCACTAGTCTGCGAGGGTTCTGGCCAAATTTTGAGAATTTTCATGTTAGGAAATAGCGAAGCATAGCGCATAAAAAAATTGAAAAGAAGGAAATTGTACAAAAATTTACTTAAAACGTCACATCGTGGTTAATGTATTGTTTTCACGTCTGATCCCACAGGTTTTCCATCACAGACTGGAGAACTTATCTGTAGCTATTTCACTAGTACGACTACGCAGAAAAACCAAATAGACTTGTTTCGAGATTCTGCTCGTACGTAAATGCACGAGTGACTTGCGTCCACTATGACCGTAATAACCTACTTTGCAGAGTTTGTTAACTCTGATGATAACGCACGAGTACGTACAACCACCAACTCGTCAGCGGAGTCCGATCGGCTGAACACCACAGTACGTTGAGTTCGTCTTCCATCGATCACTCCGTGGATCGTTTTACCAAAGATATGTGATCGTGTGATCAAAGATATTAAGCTCCTACTATTACTTATTGCTAACAATGAGCAGGCAATCAGTGATAACAATTGAAAAATGTAGTGGAAAGAATAGAATGACTTTAATAAGTACATGCACACACATTTGAAATAACTGGAAATAATGCATAGAAAATAGCTCAAATGAAATTCAAACCCATTACTAATAAAATCTTGTCACTCGGAATATCTTTCTGAGCCAGCGTACGGGTAAATAATGCATTAGCCTTTACATATAAAATTCTGCATGACGTTTTGTGAATTGCAGAATATATATGTAGATGTAGATGTAGATGGGAGAGGGAACAAGGAACGGTAAGGAATTCGGACATGGCCTTTTGAAGGAAGCATCCCGGCATTCGCCTGGAGTGATTTTGGGAAACCATGGAAAACCCAAATCTGGATGTACGGATGGGGATTCGAACCGGCGTCCTCCCGAATGCGAGGCCAGAGCGTTAGTTTTACTTTCTGATATTGGTTTTTCTCTGACAAGATGCTGTCAAATCATGAAACGTTATATATCTTTGTAATTGCAGGTGCTGTAAAATTTCATCGACTGATAAATGATTGTTTCCTGAATTAAGTAATAGTTTCTACATTGAGACGTGTTTGGTCGACTGACTGGCTAGAGGCCTTCTTAGCTATCTCGATTATTACCCATTCAAACATCCTGTTAGCTGCTCTTCGCAGAAACCATAGGCTATAGTGTAATATAAAATGGTTCTTCATTACTTACCTCAAAATTCCGCTCGTAATGCCTCACTAAGCAAAGTTTTCTTCATACATTCATAATAATCAGCATCTGTTGCTTCATCTAAACCTTTAATCTTCTCGGCCTTTTCTCATAGTTAATCACAAACGTTCTCATCACCATCCTAGATCATTAACCCTTATCTCGTGGACTTATTAAATTATAATTTGGGAAAGCATATGTCTTCAAACATCCGGCACCAAACACACAGGAGTCTAATGTTATTTACAGAGTTTATCTATTTCAGATAATTCTGTCTATACCCATATTACAACTATATCCGTTTATCAAATATTTTAGGAACGTTTCCTCGCAGCTGTTTATATATTATAATAGATTATATTAAATAAAATATGAAACAACAAGTTCATAAAGTGATTTGTATTTATTATTTTTGCACTTCAAACATTTCTTTATCAGTGAACATGAAAGAGATTTCCTTCATGCATTTCTTGAAATCTGTTTGATATCTGTTTGTGGGGTCTGTTTTCAGTTGAGTGATGTTGTTGTCTTTGATGAATTGTTCAGTTTTTGATACACATGACACAAACAAACCCCAGAGCTCCCACATTAAGAAGTCAACCCAAAGTCCACAAGCCTGGAATACCCATACGCCCAGTGATAAATTTCAGGAAAGCACCAACATACTATGCTGCCAAAAAGATGCAGAAATTCCTTTCACAATACTACACTCCACACAATGACAAAACCATAAGAAACACCTCAAACCTCATTGAAAGGATCAAAGACATAGACATACCAAATTCAGCAACACTACTATCCTTCGATATACAGAACATGTACACAAACATTCCAATCAAACAAAGCTTAGAAATAATAAACCAAAACCTTAAACAGCACAAACTAATCCCTGACACACACATTGAAGAGGCTATAGACTTACTTACACTCCTAACATCACAAAACTACTTCAAATTTAACAACCAAAATTACATCCAAAATGATGGCTTACCCATGGGATCACCAATATCAGGAATAATTGCAGACATATTTATGAACCATGTAGAAAATCAAATATTTCAAAACACTGTAAAAAACAAGGGGTATAACATTATCTATTGGTACCGTTTTGTTGATGACATTATTTGCCTTGTCAATGAACCAGAAGATAGGATACAAGAATTACATACTGACATCAACACTATACACAAAAACATCAAATTCACAATGGAGAAAGAAACAAATGCTAAAACTAAACTTCCTTGACATAACTATAACAAGACACAAACAGCAACACTCATTTCAGATTTACAGAAAACACACCACCACAGACATGATCATAGCAACTGACTCAAACCATCCACAAACTCATAAAGAAGCTGCAATAAGACACATGCTCCATAGACTAAACAAAATCCCACTTAATAAAGAAAACTACACTCTAGAACTTAATACAATCATCTATATAGCCAACTAAAATGGACACAAGGAACACAGGGTACACAAACTAAACAACAAAATTATAAGACAAATAAAGAAAACTTCACACAATACAACCCCGCATCACACCACAATAGATCAACTCCAGATAATACACCACATACAACACAAAAAAAAAAATGGCATGTGATGACATACATCAACAAAGACACATACAAAATTGCAAATATATTCAAAAAACAGGGACTAAAAGTAGCATTCAGAACAGATAACACAATGCATAAAAACATTAAAAATAATACACAATCCAATAAATATCACAATTCAGGAATATACAGGCTAACATGCAATGAATGCGAAGCACAGTACATAGGACAAACATGCAGAAAATTCGAAACCAGGTACAAGGAACACATAAGAGCCCTAAAATATAACAACCATTCAACATTTGCAGAACACTTACAAGAACACAACCACCACCCAACAAATATTGACTCAGACATGCAAATACTCACCATAAACAACAACAAACCACAAATACTAACATTCCAAGAAAACTACCACATACAAAAAGCACTAACAGAAGGAAAACAAATAATAAATGAATACACAAACCTCACACACCCAACACTATACAAAACACTGAAGCTAAAATAAAATAGAAACATCGACACAGAAAAACAACAGCAAATATGGACATACAAAACAACAACTACTGAAATCATTTATATTTGAAAAAACCGCCAAACAATAGAAGACTGAAAAAACAAAACTGCACCGCATAACTCCAAACCTCCATGCTTAGTATTCAAAACAGAATGGTCATTTGCAAGTAATAACAAACACATCGTGCAGTGCAAAGGGTAGTGTTGTGAATCTCAAACATGAAGACACTTCCCACCGTTAATGCAAAAGCACTGATGCTGAGAATGGAGCTAAAAGAAATACAATAGACCACAAAATGTAAGTAGATTATAAGTTAGATAATAATTCATTCCACTGTACAAACCAAAAACATAACCTGATTACAACTTTTGTACATAATTAACAGAAAAAACCCGCTGAAGATGCTTCTGCAAAAGAAGTGAAACGCGTACGGGAGACAAATAAACACAAAAAAGTCAATTGCTTTGGCGTAATTTATTTATTAATATTATCAGCAATTGAGGAAAATGATCCACAACATCCAGATATTAATACTACATTCTGTTTTAAACAAATTACTGATGAAATAATAAGTACAGATTTTTATAAATTGTACAACTGCGGAAAAGTGAATGTTTCAAGCAAGTCAGCGGCAGATAAATTACAACAAAATTTATAATAATAATAATATTTAATTAAATTGCAATGGAGCATACGCTCCGGTGGCAATTTTCCTACGCACCCAGCTTTCCTCCTTTCCTCCTCCCACCTACATTTGCCCTAATTGAAATAATTATTGTTGATGACTTGATTGACTATTCAGAAATTATTACACATCATATACCGACGAATATGGAACATCAGACAATTCAGTCCAACAATCATTATAAATTTAAAGAAAGTAAAAAAAAAATTCGTGTTAATTATTGTTTAAAATAAACTGTTGACTGAATTTGAAATGGAAAATTCTGATTTTTAAATAGAAATTCTGATTTTGGATTGATAAATTTTAGATTTGACTCGAAAATGTTTTGTTAAACGGTACATTACTTTATTTACAATAATTACCATTAATTTATAGTCACGACGAGTTTTCACTCAGCATGTATTGGATTGTTGTGGTAACTGTTATAAACATTTGACTTCAGTTTGTCCAGGATTTTACCGTTAAGTTTGTGGTGTGTTTCGTAGGTGGGCATGGAATTAGTCTGGATGATTTTTCAGATCCTGATTTAAATGGTGAAATTCACCAAGCGTTTGTCTACGTTCATTTATTTGCTGTTAACTGAACTTTCCGATACCAGCCGTAGAAAGTAGCCACCACTTTGTGGCTACTGACAGACCATCATCATCCCTATCGTTATCGCTTCCACAAATAATTGGAGATCAAATAAAGTAAATGATACTCGCATTAAACACAAAATATTAACGATTTACAACGTGTGGCACCTACAAGGATTTTAAAAACACTGTTGAACACTAGCAGCAGTACCTCGACATCTAGCTTACCCTCCAGTGCGAGCTGCGCGGCATGTTTTTGCCCATCTACTGCGACGTCGACCTACAGCGCGACCGCCACCGCCACCTGCACAGCGACCTGCTCGGCATGTTTTCACCCTTAGATTTACCCCCGTTGAACATCGCCTCACATGCCTATAGAAGATTTCACTTAAAAAAAAAAAAAAAAAAAAAAAAAAAAAAACATGTATGTCTTGTCAGATTTAAGTTTTCACGGTTTTTCGAAATCACTCCATACGAGTATTGGTATGGCCCCTTCCTACTTTAATGATCCCAATGTCGACCAGCCGAAAAAAAGATATTTTTACATAAGACAAACAAAATATCTTCAAAGTATAACTTCGCACGAGGCTGCTCTGAAAAGTTTCCGGGCTCTACCCTAAATAATGATACCAATTACTGAACGATGTAATGTTAAATAAATTTCCAACTGTCACAACATACTTTATTTGCATAAAAAGCGCGATGACTATCCGATTTTTGCGAAATTTCGTGTTGATTAATTTTCTGATAATTTAGCCATTTGCGTTGGAGATTGAGAACTTCGTACTACGCAGTTGCTGTTTTCTACTTTTTAGTTATGGTGAAGAGCTGCAGACGGCAGCAGTGTTCATTGTTGGCTGGGTTTATGGTCCGGGCTCTCACGTCGCGCTCCCCGGGGAAATAAAACCGACGCCCTTCTATCTGGAAGCTTTCTCTAGGGTGACAGTTGTATTATTTACATTTCGCAATCCGACGTCTCCTGCGAGCCAGTAGTCGGACGCCATGATGCTTCAGACGTCTCCAACTAGGAATATGCAAACAAATCCGACGAGTGTAGCAACATCAGTAGAGTCACATAGTAGATTTACATAAGATTCTGTTTTTAAAGGTTGGGTTTCTTAATTTTGTTATTAAAAACAAAACATTCTTAGGATTTCGTATGTGATAAGGGAGCGTCCATAAACCACGTAGCTCCATTTTGGCCTCCTGTGAACCCCCCCCCCCCCCTCCCTCCCACGTAGCCTGACATTTGCCTCTACCCTCCATCTCCCTCCCCCCCTCACCCAATCCCGCGCGTCACATAGCTTTTTTCCCTATTGATTCCAGAAGACACTTTGTATGGTTTTCTGTTGTTAGAACTTCGTAAATTACATGCAGAAATAATCAAATGACGGAAATAAATATTCACAGGTTGTTGTGTGATCTGTACCTTATTTTACCCGTGATAAGCAACGTGGGTGGCTTGGTTCCTAGCTCAGCGTAGCTTTCTACTCAATCCCTCTCCCCTAGGCCGAGACACGTAGCTTATGGATGCTCCCTGACAGGAAAACTTTTGTTCTTGATATTACTCTAGTATTTAAAGACAAGTTTTACCTGACCGCTTATATCGCTTACCACAATGTACCAGCAGTATTAAAGAATAATTGTACAGTCGTTCTTATCCCGTTATCTGGATGAGTTCGTAACTGTAAGTGGAATTTGGACTGCGAGTTTGGCGAGCTCATGTCCAATGGAGCGTTCATAAATTACGTGGCTTCGTCTAGGGCGAGGGAGGGGTTAAGTAGAACCCTACGCTGGGCTACGTGAGAAGGGGGAGGGGGGGGGGGAGAGGTCGACTGTCTGAGCCAAGCCACGTATCATTCCTTTCATATTATGTGTCACAGTTAAAATAAGGTACAAAACACACAACAGCATCTGAACATTTATTTCCTTCATTTAATTATCTCCGTATGTAATTTACGATAGTCTGAAAAGAGAAAACAGTACAAAATTTGTTATGGAATCAATAGAGAGAAAAAAAGCTACGTGCCACGCGGTGAGGGGGGAGGGGGGTATAGAGTCAAAAGTTACGCCAGGCTACGTGGAGGAAGGTGGGGGGGGGGGGAATTTACGTTAATAGGCTTATTGACAATTAAATTAGGTTTAAACTTTTCCTGACTTTACAAGTCCATAATATCCTAAATTTTTCACTACAATTTTATGACTAATTACTCAAAATCTTAACCCGTTGCCACGGAGCAGCAGTTATTATGTCTCAACTGTTTACTATGTCCAGAGACTACCCAACAACAGGCAGTGAGAATTATGCTGCTTGGATTAAAAGTACGTTCATGGAAAACTCAGAAAGAAATCAACATACACAACAGATTGGTGATCTTAGTTTCCATCAATTGGCTGCAGTATGATTTTTGTTTTTTCACTTGATTCTCTTTGTCAGAACCTCGAGTATTTATTGATAAAGATATGTGCAAATGCTCTTTCTTTTTGTGTAGGTATCTCATACTATCCAACTCACATTACAACCATAACAGGTCTAATATATGAGTAGTTAATGTCGGTTACTCAGATTGCGTCAGTTCACAGTCGGATAACTGTAGAAATGCAAACTAATTGTCAGATACCTACAAATGAACAGGCATGACGTTATCAACGATTCGGCAGTTAGTTACTGAGGTGAGTAAAATTGGCTCTAGCAAGACAGGGCAGCATATCAGCTGATGGAAGCCAGAGTGGGAAGAAGATAACGTGTGTTCAAGAAACAACTCCTATAATCTTCTCAGTGAAAGACAGTTATAGCACAAAATTTCTAATGTATTTATTAAAATAAATTGTCTCTCTAAATGGTTTTCGTCTAATTTCTGCAAATTATTTTCAAATTGTTCAGTTTGTATTTTGAAGTCCCTGTCACTTTTAAAGTTATTCTATTTTCCTTAATACTGTTCCTGTCCTTCTTGCATCAGGTATGCTGATAAATATTCATTTTTCAGATTGTATATTAAAATGACGGCATGCCGAATGTTCATATCTATTAAATTTATTTGCACCCTGCATCAGGTTGTTAATAGTAAGTGGTAAAACACGAATAACGTCGTGCAGAAAGCGATAGCCAGTATGTGAGAAGTACAATGAAGAGCCATTGTAGCTGTGAAAGCTCTAGATCAGGGGCGGCAAACCCAAATGATCTTGCGGGCCACTTTGGAAATGCATCATACCTCCGCGGCCCGCATATAAAATTCTATATCACCATATTAGATATAGACCCACTATAGACAATTTTTTGGAGTGAATATAATTTAATTATTCTGCGAACTCATAACTGTAAACTCATAAAAAAACAGGCAATATCTGTCATATATACGAATTTTAATTATTTTAAAATCAAAGTTAATTTTTTCTCATAATTTCGACAGTTAATTTTTTAGTATATGGTTTAACAAATAATGTTTTTTTAATACATTGGTTTTCACTACTTTGGTCATTATAAAATAAGTATATTTTGTAAAAGTGTGATGAATCTCGCGGGCCGCAAAAATGTTCAAGGCACAACAGCATGCGTCACGCGGGTTGGCCACCTCTGCTCTAGATGAATAGTGAAAACAAAATGCTGCTGGGGCTTGGTGAAGCTAGAATAGACGCAGCAAACCAGCAATGGATCCAGTGAGTGCCTGCAATCAGAGCAATTGTGACGGCTCTAGGGCTTTACAGAGCGTATTTTAGAACATTATTCTGAGTTTTATCATGAGATTTATTCATTGCGAGCGTGGTACAATTTTAGGATTCACCAGTAGAGGAAAGATATTGTGACACGACGCTCCGCGAGAGATTGCGTCAGTTTAGAGAGTTTATGAATAGTAGTGCGGCCACCAAGCGTGTTCGTCAGAAGCAGGACGTTATGTCCAGAGCAAAGTTTTAATTTTTATGGCAGTGTTGGAGATTAGCGTGTGCATCTAGTTGCGTGCGGTAGCCGTCTGAGTTGGTCTTTTGTCATGTACAGGGAGTAAATTTATTGTTGGTGTATTTCGTTGTTAATGTTCATCGAAAGTGAGGGTTTTAGTATAATCACTCCAATTAGATTTTTTTGTAGAAACTAGCGAGAGCTAAGTTTATGTATAGGTCCAAATATATTATGGGTGTGAGTATAAATGTTGTAAGATTGATTCGTGAACATTCGAGAGAGCTACTCCACTTAAACGCACAGCCAAGGTAGCATCAAGCGCTGATTTGCACATTCCACACGCGTGCCGCAGAGAAATGGCCTAGCAAGCGTCAGTAACTTGATAGTATTTAAAGAGAGACGCCATCTTGCCTCGCTCTCTGTAGCTCAGTTGAGGAACAGACTGACACGAAGTAGCAAGGTAATAGTTGCGAGTCGGTCTGCTGCCGCATGGCAGTTAGACTTACAAGGGGAGGGCACGACCTTGGGATTTTATTTTGGGATGAGACTTTGCGTAATAATTGTACCCCTTTAGGATGTTTACCTGGGAGAATGAATGACAGAGATATTAGGAGAAAAATTAAATTCGTATTCAGGGTTCAGAAGTGGAAGTGGAATGGTCACTATAGGTAGGGATATAATTTACCTGCTGTGGATTGAGAAAGAAATAGGAATAATGGCACAAGATGGCAGAGAATTGCAAATACAGTAGTGATAAAAGGAGGCTTTACACAAGTGATAGAACAGCGTATGTTGGACATCTTCCTAATAAAACTTGATGAAAACTTTACAGAAGGAATAAGTGATCATGAAGTAGCGCTTATTGGTATTAGTGGGTGTAGTATACCAGTGGTCAAAATTGAAGTTGCTTATTGGTACAATTGTAAAACGGCATATATATTAGTATTTTTTTCTGTCATCGGTCTCTCGACTGGTTTGATGCAATCCCCTATCTCTTTCTACTTTGCGCCAAACTCTTAATCTATACCTCTTACAACCTACATCCTCAGTTATCTGCTTCATATATTCTAATCTCTGTCTCCCTCTAAAGTTCTTACCTTCCACTGTTCCCTCCACTAACAAATTAACAAATTCCGCATTTCTTTAAATATGACCCGCCATAAAGTTTCTTCTTTCTGTAAGAGTTATCCACAAACTTCCTTATTCGCCCTTCATTTCCAAAATACATTCATTTCTTACTTTATCTGTTCATACTACTATAGTAGCACATTTCAGATCCTTCAGTTTTCCTTCGTTCTTTTATTCCATAAATCTGTACTTCACTATCATAAAGTTCTGTGCTTAGAATATTCTCTCTGAGTTCTAGATCAATATTTGACACTGAAAGATTTCTCTTTCTGAGGGTGTCTCTTTTTGCTAGTACTATTCTGCTTGCTGCTTCAGCCATCCGTTGTAATTTTACTTCCTAAGTAACAGAATTCACGTCTGACCTCTTTTTATATTCAATCTACTATCGTTGCTATCATTTCTGATACATTTAATGATTTTTGTCTTGCTTTGGTTTATATTTAGCCCAAAACGTTTTGTTCATGGCATTCAGTAATTTCTCAATACATTCAATCTGTTCTGCTAACAGGACAATGTCATCAGAATTTCGTAGTATGCCGATTGTTTCTCATTGAACTGATATACCACATTGAATTTTTTTTTTTACTTCCTTTACTGCTGGCATAAAAGAATGAGAAAATTTTCTTTGGTAGATAATGGAGTAATGGATTGGAACAAATTACCAAGGGAAACGAAAATTTTACCGAAAGACTGAAAAATTTAAAATAAAAATTCGTAAAGGCCCAAAGATATAGCAATCAATGAATTTTAAGATAGAAAAAGTTAAAGAAAATCAATTAATATGGAATCAGGTGTGTGGGGAAAATTTTGTCGGGGAATGTGCTTCATCACAACTAAATTAAATTAATAAATGTAGAACTGTGCCAATGATGGTAGTTATAGAAAGAAGAATTTGAGGAAATAATCATTGAGAATTCCTGGTACAAGAAGAAAGAAACCCATAAGATCACTTGACATAGAGCGGATTGAGGAAGAGCGTCAGTGATCGACTTCGTGATATTAGATGGAAGACACTGGAGAGGATTGCTCGGTGGTGAGTGGTAACGCTTGGGAGGATGTCGGTCCTTCGAGATTTTGTTTTTACATGGTATTTCGAAATCACTTCAGGAAAATGCCAGGAAGGTTCTTGTAACAGGCCCATTCCTTGCCCCCCCCCCCCCATTACCTCCCGCCTCTAATGACGACGCACAAAGCCGAAGGGGAAAAAAATATAGTTCTTTCGGAATTTTGAATAGTTAGTTGTGAAGAGGGTTTGGAAAAATAGTCTATTTATAACTAACCTGGACTTTCAATTCATATTTGTCCATAGTGCTAATTTGAAATCTCAACTATTGCCTTAAATTCTAAATTTTTTAATTTATCTAACAACAATAATAATTTAAGATCCGATTCAAATTAAAATATTTTTGACTTAACTTTCCTATGATGAAAAAACACTTTTTTATGTAGTACGCGAAATGAACTGTAATATAAATAAATTTGCTACATGCTATTTAAGTTTTAAATTCTGAAATGGGACTGTAAGAACATTATGGACAGGGTTTAAACTTGTAGAAAAAAGCTATGAGCACAGAAGGAAATTGTGGAGTGAGCTGCGAGGGAATTTGTTTAATCACGTGTAGGAAACGTAGTCAACAATAGAACCGTTAGCTCAGGTATCACAGGAGATATTATGTACAGTGTTGAAACAGAAAAAAGACAATGTAATAGTAAAGTTCATGAAACTGTTTGCTAAGAAGAAAGCAGGAGTTTATGGAACAGAAGGAGTTGTCTGGGGGGAAAGGTTGAGAAAAATGCATTAATGTTACGGTACTTAAATTTAAAAACTGCACCGTATATCGCAGGGAAGGTTAAAATCAAAGCAGAAAAACAGGAACTGAAATACACAGCTTAGAGAAGATAGATCAGAATGCCTAAAAGATTAGTGTTACTCGCAACATACTTAAATAAGGCAAAAATTTTGATCAAGATATTTCTATTGGAACTTCGAAAAAAGTTCTGTGAGATTTCGGATATACAAAGAGAAGAAAAATACCTGACAACTTTATCCTTTTCGTCTTCTAAAAGAAATATTAAAAATGTAAAGAAACAGAAATCAACCAGGCATCTTATCATTACCAAATCGTGAATGGATCGGAAATAACGTATAAGATGACGAGAACCGGAGAGAGGCAAACCGAGGGGGAAAAATGTCAGAAAACAAAGTAGGCTAGAAAACTAAGGTCTTATTAGCACCAGTATCACACTGTGGAACATTGATACGCATCTCAGTAACTAACTAATTCGTCCTGTAGTCAATTACTGTCATTGGTCGCCAGGGGCTTTTACCTTCCTCCAAAGGTTAATGACTACTGTTTTGAATGGATTGAATCATTCTATGAAATGACAACACCGACTAGTCACTTTTCATTTAATTTTTATTTCTCCGTGAGCTCGATAGTACCATTACACGTGGATAAGGGAATAAATTCGTCCAAAAATACTAAAGTACAAATACACAAATATTCCAGTAATTAATCTCAAAAACGACTGTAAAACTGCTTGACGACTCAAAAACAAATACCAAAACTTTCAAAAACAACTAGCTCTTCTAGCTATCTCCACTCGTTTAAATAGGCGGCAGAGAAACGTCCAAAAGATCACAAAGAGTGCCGACAGCCGTTAATAATACGTTAACAATCAAATCCATATAAAAATAATTACAAATTGTGCAAAATCACTCACAATATTAAATAACACCTTAAAATGGAAGTTAATGCTGTGCTGTTTACGTGCATTTAAAGACAAATTATCAACATAAAATATTCCAAACAGTTGAGAATTGTCTCCTAACACTGTGCCTCACATCAACATTTACAATTACAAACTTTTAATTAATGTTTCATACTTAATACTGTGTGAGAGCGTCTGATTACGGCCCCGACGACCGGTATTTGATCCCCGTTGAGGCCGAGGTTTCTCGTCCAACTTAAACGTCCAGAATGGCCCCCCAGGACCACTCAGTCTACTATCAAATGAGTACCGTGGAGGGAAACTCTGTCGCTGACCACTGCACGTCCACTCCAGTGCCTATGGTCAGGAAAAAGTAATGCGGAGCTCTACCTCCACTAATCCTACGGGAATACGGCTTGAAAGTTTTGAAAACCCTCTGCCTTTACCTTTTCACATAATACTGTCCTTTACCGTACTACATATCATTTACACCGCTTCTCTCCATAAAACAACGTTCATTTTCATGACGAATATACACAAATTCACAATCACATGAAAATTATACAAATCCACAATTAATCAATTCCCATCTTGCTATAAATAATTCTTAAAATAAAATTTGATAAAAGGGCTGGGTCTGATGGCTGCTACAACATATTTCTTGTACCTGATTCCAGTCTTCTTCAGTTGCAATCGACGGAAATCAACGAGATGAGAAAAACGAAGAAGAAATTCTGGAAGCGAAGACTCCATTAAAAATAATTAACAAAACAGTAATGGAGCAAATACTTTTGCTCCGAATCTAATATTCTTATTAGAAGAAACTCAGTATTGAGAGTAGGCCTACTAGGCCAATGGCATGAATTATTATTGTCTCGTTTTTGAGTGAAACGATAAAAAACAGATTTTGTTTAAAGGGAAGACAGTTTTATGATTGAGTATAAATGTATATTCATTTTACCTGTTACTAATGTCAAATAAAACTATGGAAATAAGCAGCTGCGATTAAACGTACGGAAAATATTTCTGTTATACCAAATGGTAACGACTGACTAAATATTTACTATGTGTAATTGGGTGGACCTTTATCTTCAAGGGAACATTTTCTAAGCGTTGATAAACTGTGAACATCATTTAATACTGAACATTTGCCAGAAGAAACCATCGTAACTGCGATGGAGAACACAAAGTCCCACCAAATCGCAATAATGCCTGAAGAGGAGAAGAATTATCTGTAAAGATGTGAAACACGCGTGAAGATGCTTTCAATGTACAGTTTAAGCTACTAATTATCCTGGTAAATGGTCACAACCACTCCGTTAGTGGATTAGGCATGTTGTTTACCTGAGAACGGCCCAACTCTCCTCTCTCAACACATGCAAGCCGTTATCTCGGATAAACAAATTGAGAGGTATTTGACATAGCCTGGAAATGAAAAACTCACTGTTCTGGTCGAAATACTAGTGAATTTAATTAATGCCGTTCCTTGACACAACTTTTATAACATTCATGTTGAACTGAAACAAATTTCACAAGCTATTATAGCTTGTGTACAGAGAGCGTGAACTCGCTCTAGACAACCTTCACCAAGGGGAACGACACACACACTGCCCCCACGTCCTGCCTTGCTACAATGAAGGCGCCCAATCAACACACGTTGCCTGCACAGCTGTGCTTCCCAGCGTCAAAAAGTGTAGCTTAAATATAACAACATTATGCTAGCCCGTTTACTAAACAAACTACAGTCTGTGGACACCCATCAATATTACTAATCAAGTTATAAACATCAATACAGTTATACAGGATACTTATACCTAATAAATGCTACATTGTTCATTGTTCAATAATAGTAACTTAATAATAAAAAACGATTGGCGTTAGTGACGATGTTACAACAGGCAACTGAATTGGTTTACCTTTAGTATCTGATATAGTCACCAGTGTGTATCTAACTGTTAAATTTAGAAGCGAAAGTTTTGTATTACATGAGAAACGGAATGTAATCACAAAACTGGATAATGGTCACTGTTTTTACTAGTAACAGCCATCATTATGCAATCACACTTGTAAATGATTCGATGGTTGCCAGATTCCCGGAAGAAATCAGTTTTCCACCAAATTATACAGTTGCTCAAATACTAATTTCTAAATAATGCTGAGTTCACAGTATAACTTTAAATCTAAGCTTGATATTGAACCAGAAGGTTGGTTGGAGGCCGTAGGGGGTATAGCTCACCTGGTCTTGGATTGGCCAGTTCCTTTGTTCATTACCTAATTTAACCCGGTATTCATGCAGGGTAAAGGGGATCCCACCAAAACAATTCTTGTAAAAATAGGCCAAGTCTTGTGTTCTTATAGTGACAAAAAGTTATGAGATCTTCTTCTGAGCCAGGTCTACACTTTACAGTGTGACGTCACTTCACTTTGTGAAACAGAATGGTTTCTCTCGGTATCATAGATCGTTTATTTAGAATTTAAAAATATCTGATGACTTGTTTTAGTTGACCTATTTAAATACCTTAAACGTGTTGCTTTATCAAACTTATAAATACGTAAAATCCAAAATTTTCCTCACTCTTTGTCAAGTATATATTATGCCCTCAATTACAGTAAAATTTAAGCCACAAATATGTGCAAGAATTTTTCACGTTTGGGATTGTAATTAAATAAATACGGTGAAAAACTCCAATATCAGAATTTTCTTATGATTTAGGGATAAAACCATATATGTGTAACAAATTAATTGTTTCTAGGATTACTGGAAGTACAGTGGAATTTTGATGTCGGGGTGTTGTGCCGAAATAAAATTTTGAATTTCAATAACTTCCAAAAGTAAAGAAATAAAATTTAACACATTAGTTAAACATAGTAATCTCATTCCAAATGAAAATCTGAGGTGTATAAAGTTATTAGGGTAGAAAGCGACTTCACGTTAGGGGTAGATATATGGAAACTTACGAGTTTCAGACTTTTCTTATAATATGTGGGTAAAATTTTATCTGTGTACCAAATTTCAGCTTTCTACGGCTACGGTGCCATAGAGTTTTGATAATCATCAGTCAGTCAGTCAGTCAGTGAGTGACGAAATCGCTGAAGTTTGTAATCGAATAACATTCGAAATTAGAACAGTAACAAAATAAAATTTAGTACGTTTGCTGAAATTGCTGATATCTATGTATTACAGAAATTTGAGACACGTAGCATAAATACCACCGAAGAAATTGATATTAAAAAATGGCCCGAATCGCTTAGAGAAAAGGGTAGGCAGTGCCGCCGTTGATTCAACTTGGTGGGTGCACTGCTGTGCACTCAGATCTACAGTATAGCCTGAATGCTTTCTGGCGCACTTCACATTACACAGCTAGCTGTGCCAGAGGTTAAGGTCGGATAAAAAGGTCTATGAAAATATCCAGCGAGACAGGTATTCGAACCGTGGACCTTTCGATCTTCAGTCAGACGCTTTAACCATTGAGCTGCCAGGTCACTCAATGTCACTTGAATTGCATCCACGAAATGTATATTACTTTTCTACGACCTGGCTGACTCGAAACGGTTATTTCCTCGTGATTAATTGCCTTGGCAGCGTAATCTGATTTCACTTTAATTATGAGTTATCCAGATCATTCCTAATGAATGCTGTTTCTCTGCTTTGTAATTACTGGGGCAATAATAGGCACGCTTGCAACTCAACTTTGGACTAACGCGAAACTGGCGGAAATAACGTCGTTGGACTTTAAATTTCATAGCTACTTTCAAGTCTTTTAGAAGCTTGCGCAAACAGATCAATGTATTTACAAAGGATATTATTATTAACTGTGACGAAGATCATACTGCGGTAGCAATTTCCGTACATACCTACTTAAGGTTCGTACACCGAACGTGGTGGGGAAGTGGTAACGCTCTGGCCTCGCATTCGGGAAGGCGTGGGTTCGAATCCACGGCCGGGAATCCAGATTTGGGTTTTCCATTGTTTCCCCAAATCACTACAGGCGAATGCCAGGATGCTTCCTTCAAAAAGGCCATGGCCGAATTCCTTCCCGTTCTTTGTCCCAGTCCTTTACCACCTCTAATGATCTCGACGTCAACGAGATGTAAAGCTATAAGCAAAAGAAAAAATCCTTTCCCACTGTTGAATGCAAGTACGAATTTATTATCACGGTCACCTCTTCCCTTTAAAATCATGTTTATAAGTCTTCCCCTAATATTTATCCAGACCTTGTCACCAGTATGAACTATCGCCACTATATACAGGCGGCATATTTTAAATTATATGAACCCGCGGATGAAATAAGTCTATTCGTCACTGCTGGTATAACCTCAGTTGTTAAAACAAAATTTGACATCTCTACTAAACCTATTGGAGGAAACCACGTTAATGACAGAACCTACTGTACTAATGTTCAGACACGCAATGCCGGACGTCTGGTCTATGCACTTTTGCTAATGTTATATGCCAGGGAGGAAATAAGTTTAGTTTCTACTGCTCCATAAAGGCAGCAGCTAGAAGTGGTCTATTCACATAAAACAAGTTATACGAGGTAGTGAGAAACCTATTAACACTGCGCTCCTGAGTCGCGAATAGCGAGGCGTACCTTAACCTTTACGCAGCCACATTTCGCCTTAGCATGTTTATGTTCTATATCAGCGTTAAATGTCTTATGAAAACGTCGGGACACCTGCCACTTAAAGGTATTCAGGACAGTTACAGATTCAATTATTACAAACGCGCTTCTTTCAGAGGCGGATGAAATTCCTTGCATCTCCGCGGGGAGTACTTCAACATGAAGTTGCTTTCTCACAGGATGATCATCTTCAGGTCCTAACCACTTACTGAGTGCGGTAACATAATTTCTGTATTTCGTGTCAGATGGAAAATACTTTTTAAGAATAAGTGTGAATACGGCGCATCAACTCGCCTGGATACAGGGTGTAACGAAGAAATTCAGGCAGCAACAATGCAGATATCATTTCTACACTTACAGATTAACCTGCAACGACAATAAGGAAAGTTTCTCGGTGGTTTGAAGCACATAAAATGCGAAAAGTTGGTCCTCATTATGTAATTCGAACTGTTAATATCTATTTTATTTTAGCATTTTGTGTCCATATATATATATATATAAAGAAATTGCTTACAAATAGCGTATTTTATTTAATAATGGCGGAACGAATAGATGACCATCTTTTCGACAAGTTTTAGTATTTCTTAATTATCTGTAGAGCGCAGAGGTTAATCTTGATTGAACGATGATGCGTTTCTTTGTGAGGGCTAGGAACAGGTTCTCTTTCCGCCCTTCTAGTTAAGAAACAGACATAGATCAATCTAAAAGTGATCTACACTTCAATTGACTTTAAATGAACTCAGAATCTGGTGCCGTGTAAGTCGGAGATGTCAATTCTGTTTCTCAAAATTTATTCATCACTATTGGACCTAAAAAAAAATAAAAATCAGCGAGTATCACACAAAGTCCATATAGAGAGAGGGATGAGAGGAGATATCGAGTTGTGGATTGGAGGAAGGGGTAGCTATTCCGCCAATTATACGCCGTTATTGCAGACTGTTTGACGAGATGGAATATTTCCCTTCCTATGCACAAACAATTACTCATGATAGGTGCAATACACCTCCGCCAACCACTTTTAGTTAATCGGGGAATAATAATAATAGTAATAGTAATTACGTCTTCCTGACGACGATAATGCAGATTTTTAATTAGAATCTAGATAGTTTCTGGGCCATTGTAACTATTATGCTATAGATTTATTTATCTTACCTTTCATTAAATGTTATATCATTTTGTTTATAGATTGAATTTATTTGAATGTTATTAATTGCTAAAAATACACAGTCTGAGGGTTGGAATAATTTTTAATACATTTAAGCTGACTTTTATTGTCTTTCTTATGAGTATTATTCTGCAACTGAGATATTTTGTAAATAATACGAAAGTCATACTGAAAGTTAAGAGCAACCTTTTTTTAACAATCTTAATCTTTATTTTCAAGCCAAACAAATTACATCATCTTAATCTACAGACCTTTCTTTCACTTTTCAACATACAGGTAGTTTCCTTTTTTTGCACACGTTGTTCCTATCGTTCTGCAAGTTTGCAGGTACCCTCACAATAGAACTCCGTCCCACCTGACCTCACCAGCGTCTCATAGTGTTGGACTGGACGCTCTCTCTAAGGCCGCCATTACACTGTAAAAGATCTTTGTCAAAGATCTTTTATAAAACATTTTATCACATTTATTTTATAAAAGATATTTTATACTATCTTATCAGGCCCATTGCACTACATAAATTTTTTCATTTGTTCTCTGAAATGAATGATGTAAACTTGTATACTTGTGCAGCCGCAGAAAGTGCAGCTGTCACAATATGCGTTTTATTGAAGAAAAAGAAGAGAAGTAAACATATTTTAGTTAGAGTGTGGATTGCAAGCCTTGATATGAAACGAATTCATCAAAGTTTAGTATAAGAGCTGCAATGTGTCGACGTGAAATACTATAAAAATTATGGTTGAAGCTGCAGCTTTGGTCCAATAAATTCTCACTACAATATTTTCAAAAATTTCTGTATGAGAATTATTACCGCCGAACGTAACGATATATACTATTGGGTGTCTATTTTGTGTGCAAAGGGTTGTACTTAAATGCTGGAGGCGGATCTAGACCATTCTGCAGTATGCCACTTGTATTGCACAGCTATTATTTCAGAAACCTGTTAAGTACTAGCTTCTTAATACATTAATTTTCTTTTTCACGTCATTAACAGCACAGCCTTCTTTCATAGAACTAATTAACTTCGCAATATTTGCGTAAGTGTCCGCCTTTTTATTCCCATTCTTATAGGCTATTTTTCTGATTCTACAACATTTTCTTCCGTTTATACTCAGAAATCAAGATTTTCATGGATTCGGCAGTCCTAACAACCATCGGTAACTTTGCTTGCGCCATTTTCTTTGTTTACTTTCGAATCTTTTATAAAATGTAATGGCGGTATTACATTTTATAAAAGAAATCATTTATAAAATATGCCCCATTACACCGTAAAATATTTTATAAAATAACTTTTATCAAAGATCTTTGACAAAGAACTTTTACAGTGTAATGCCGGCCTAAAAGAACCAAGGGTGCCAAGTCGGGACTGTAGGGAAGATGTGGAAGAATTTCCCACCCAAATGCCCTGATCTTCTCCATTATGGGTTGAGCAGTATGCGGACCCTCATTACCCGGTTGAAGCAAGGCCTTCTTTTCGGGACGTTTATTACGCAGTGCATGACGGAGCTTTAAAAGTGTCTGGATGTAGCGGTCAGGGTTTATAGTTTTTCCAGGTTCAAGAAACTCAAGCAGAATGCAGTCCTGTTCATCCCAGAACCCACTTCCCATAACTTTCCCTAAGGATTGCATGGTCTTCTCTTTCTTCATCGATGACGAATTCAAGTGGTGCCATTCCATACTCTGTCGTTTTGTTCCAGACTTGTAATGATGGAACCAGCTTTCATTCTCACAAAATACTCGTTACCAATTTATCACCTTCATTTAGAAACCTCTGATGAAGATTTTTGTTGATGGTCCTTCTCTAAAGTTTGTGGTCTTCGGTCAATAAACGTGGGATCCAGTGGACACAAATCTTTCGATAACCTAAACTTTGAATCATTTCTTGCACTGCACTATGTCGTACTGCAAGTTTTGCAGCGATGTTATTCACAGTGATACGCCTGTCTTCTCGAATGGGCCTAACAACTCTTTCTGTGAAAGTAGTTCGTGGGTGCCAGTTACAAGGCTCATCGTCTATACTCGTGTTTCCATCTCCTAACTCTGCTAGTGCACATGCAGAGACGTTGAAGTCTGAGGTGAATTTCAGCAGATGATTTTTCTTCTTTAACGGGGAATTCAATGACAACACGATGTCGAAACGAAACATTGCTGTCCGCCATTTTTGAAATGTTTCCTGTGGCCACGTGATAGCAGTAAACAACGTCACAATCTGGCAACATATCGTGTACAATCTGTGATTGCGACCCTGTTATCGTTTCGTTACATAGTTGAAATTTACGTGGCTTATAATGGGTTGCTCACGACTTTCATTATGGACCTCGTACTAATTTTTAAATATCATTTCATACAAATTTGCATCATGACGGATAAGACGAAATATTGTACTATGCCTCGATTCCCTTTCACGGTATACTATAACAAAAGGTAACATTGGAAGTATATTTATGTAACGAGATATGAAGAAAAACAATAAAAGAAGTAATATATAACGGATACGCTATAGGAAATACAGGAATCTTAGCAGGTAAGAACAAAGAAACCAAAAAAAAAAAGGTGCTTATATTTTTTCCAACCCAAAAAAAACTAATTTCTATCCCGTATCTGCTAATTCACATTTGAGGCTAATTTCCTATATTGTGCTGTTTAACTCAGGATTAAGTCATTATTTTCCTGAAAGGTTGATTTGGGATATAGCCTTAGCGTTGTTTTTAGTGGGTGGATTACGTTTGTTATATTCAGTCTTCTTCTCAAGCTTTCCGACATTATTGATGTCTGAATAAAGTCATCTCTCGCGTTTGTTCATGGCAATGTGTATATTTTCTGAAACGCAATTGGCATGAAAGAAAATTATGTTGCAGTACCCAACTGAAGTCAACAAATTTATTTTAAAGTAGTTTCCGATACGGTTTAATTTTCGTTTAATCCTTGAGCATACACCTGATTATTCCCATTTGTTATACATTGGTGCAAGTTCACAAATTGTATTTTAGACTTTACATTCGTCATTTCAGAGCAACTGGTAACGGATGTAAATAAATGGGATCTGTTTAAAGCAAAGTACTTGCTATCTATTGTAACAGCCCACAAACCCAGATTTTAAATGAATTGTATTATGAATTATTTGGGGGTTGAGTAAATATTATTTTATATGTTTGTCTTGAAATTTATTGTAAATCTGTCTAAATGAACTTTGTTTTTTGAAAAGAAGTTATGTAAATACTGTTTAATATGTTCAAGGACAGAACTATACAACACAAATTGATTAAATGTTTGTATTACAAGTATTAAGGTGAGCTACGATGTTTAGAGAACAATTTACGACAGTTTAAACTAATCTATGTGGATAATTCTGTATGTAAATATCTTTAATTTTCATTTCTGTGCATTTCGTAATGACTGTAATTGATTTTAATTGTTTTTAATATGTTTTTAATTGTTTAAGTATTGTTAGAGTTCGAGAAACATCTGTCGGAACATTTGTAGTATTCTGGAATTTTCTATGAAACTCATAAAAGCGATCGGCATAGAGAGTTCTGAAACAGTTTTACGTTGGTAAAGGAAACAGTTTTACGTGAACAGTTTCAATAGTTTTTACGTATGCAAGGAGTCTTGTAGTTCAGTACTGTGAGAGTGTATAGCAGTATTGTCTCTGAAAGCAGTATTGAGTGTAATAGCTGGAGCTTGTGTTTACATGTATAACAGTATCTTTGGAGTCTAATGTCTTCTGGAAATAAACACAGTTAATCTGTATCTTGAACTAATTATTTTATCATCTATAATTAACCACGAGATAACTAACACTACGTTCTTACATTTTTAAAATATGAAAAGAATTTCGTTATTTCAATATTTATTCAGCAAACAGACACTACCTTCTTACATTTGTTGGCAATAAAATATGAATTAT
This sequence comes from Vandiemenella viatica, assembly GCA_031002005.1. NCBI lineage: Eukaryota > Metazoa > Arthropoda > Insecta > Orthoptera > Morabidae > Vandiemenella > Vandiemenella viatica. The sequence continues at coordinate 5,493,855 of CM061921.1, read as the reverse complement.
TTCGTTACTGCATGTGTGCGAAACTTTTACGTTGTTTTTAATTGTTACGCCTACTGGTTAAGCTGCTCCATCATGTCGTACTGTCTACAACGAAGCCTAAATCCAAGGCGTAAGGCCTTAGTTGTTCTATTCAATGTCTAGTGCCTCGAAACACAATTTCTACTGTCAGTTCAATGCTTTCGTGTAGATGCTGGAAATAAAAGGCACATAAGGGACAGCTCAGGAAAACATTAATCGGAGAAGTTTAACCGGACTGTGATCAGGTCTCTAAACGTCGGCGACTTTTCTTTCAGAAATGAAATTGAAAGATGGTATTCAGATATTGATTACAATCTCTACCTCCCTTATTACTACTGATCCGACAAGGGTTAGAGTTATTTCAAATGCCGTACTATTATTGGTTTGTGTCTTCAGTGCCAAAAAGTGCTTATCCAAACACAATTAATAGATTAGAGAACTTGGGTGCCATTTAAATGACGAAATGTGACTTTATATGAATGAAATGTGGAAGTTATAATATGTTAAATCATTATTCAACAAAATAAAATGTAATTATTAAGACTTTTATGTATTGTGGGTTAACAGTTGCAACACTGCCGGCTTGTCATATCATCATCATTAGGGATCGGATGTTCATGAAAAGTCATATTTTTTCTTGCACTTCTTTCTGAGCTGTAATGCTGAATTAAATACTCATTAAACGTTTCTGATTGTATTTACGAGAGCATATAAATGCATATTCAGGAAATTTTGCTAGTTTTGGTCATATTACGATAAAATTTATGGTCATATGATCATTTTGAGGAATAATCTGATAATTTTTAATAGTAGCGGAAATTCACTAGAAATTATGAATGAGAAGAAAATGATATAATTATTCCCAGAACTGTACTCCTAGTATACATTGGAGGGAAAAACAAAACTGTAACTGAATTGGTCAGAATTCACCAGTCGAGAATTAAAGTTATTTCCTATTGTAACTCTTTAAACGATGTTCCGCTCGCCTTTTAATCTCGACAATGCAGCAGCAGCATTCCTGTGTCGATCCGCATTAATCAATGTCTCACTGTCGCCGATTATTTTGAAAATAATCTCCAGTCATCGTTAAATTAGCAGTAGATCATTGAGTACCACCATGCCAGAAACAAAATTTTCTGATATGAAATTATAGAGTTACGTAAAGGAATAAGGAGAGGGGTATTTTAGTACAGGTGAAAGAATTCGTTTCTGTAAATTACGAAATTAACAAAGCGATTTAAAATTGAATTTTCCCATGATGCAGTGAGTGCGCGGAAGCAAATTATGCTGGCTACATGAAAGCGACAGTACTAAATAAATTAAATGATAAGGATGTTTTAATGCATTGTAAATTTAAATGTTTGGTCATTTTTATTTTTTATTTTTAGGTCATATTTATCCCTTTATAAGGCCAAATTTGAAAGCATATTTTTCTACTTTTTTGGTCATAAAGATCCCAACCCTAATAATCATCATCATTATTGAACGTTTCCATTATTTAATTTAATTGCGATGGTGGTGTCAATTTTCCTACACTCCCATTTCCTCCTTTCTTGTACCCTCCTACTTTTGCCCCCTACGAATTTTAATTTTAAATTGTTTCGACATTGTTGGTAAATTATGCATCATTTCCTTTACTCCCTTAACTACAAAAGAAAATTTTCTCCCACCCTGATGCCTGATATACAGTGCAAGTTTGTGTTCATAGTCATCTTTTTCCTTGCATGCACGTCTCTTAATTCTTCCACTAATATTGTTCCACTCTTTGTCACCTTTCGCGAGTCGACCGACACATCCTCTTCCAGAGGCTGTGCTTATTTTGAAACCAAATTTCCATTTGCTACCGGCTTTCTATGCCTGTAGTAGTTTTTGTAAGTGCAACGGATGTGTTTGCCATCTGTATGTAAAACGTGTAACTTGTGTTGTATGTGAAGTTTGTGAAAGGTTTAGTTATGAGGCATAGTTTGGAGACTGTCTTAGCATTCGCCTAGTTAATTTCAGAAAACCGGAATCTGGACGGCAGAGCGTGGGACCTGGGATTTGAAACTGGGCTTGTTGTACATCCCCGATCCATTGCAGTGGAGCTGCAAACGCGATTTTCCGTAACCACTGGAGCCGAATATTGAGTATTATTTGATACAGGTCCGGCGATAGGATTCTCGTGCCCCGAGTAAGGACGCTTTCACACACACCTGCTAAATCGGAACCGGCTCCGTCGCCGGATTCAATGTAATCAAAGCGAATGCATCCCGCGGTGAACTCGACAACCGGACTGGCCCGATCGCCGGCACTTTGATTTCATTGTTCCTTATACACACTGGTGCCGCTGACGGAGAGGTGTTTATACGATCTAATTTCTGATATAGCAATTTTTCTCGTAGTTTTGTAACACGATACTGTGACATTAATTGAATTGGTGGAGATTAAATGGTATTTGTGTGATCAAACAGCAGACTTTTTCAAAGACGGAGTAGAAATACTGAAAGCGTGGAAGAGAAATTTAAATTTTTGAAATAAGATTTCGAATTGAGAAAAAATAACAACTGAAAGTTTATAAGATATGCTTTTATTAGTAGTAATAACAATGCAGAATAGTTAACACAATTTATTTGTTAATTTGCCATGGCAACGTCCCTTCGATACTGACAAAGTATCTTTGAGTTGATACCACAAAAAATAGCACAACCACATTTTCAATTTTAAGTTAAGTAAAGCATAAGTAAAATCAGGTTGTGCTATTATTTTTGATATCAAGCCAAAGATACTTTGTCACAGCTGCGGACGCGTTGTCGTGGCAAATTAACATAATAAATTGTGTATACTATTCTGTACTGTTATTACTAATAATAAATGTATAACTTATCAACATTCAGTTGTTATTTTTTTCCTTTCACTTTGACATCTTCTGTCAGAAATATAAACGTCTCTTTCCACGCCTGAAGATCACTTTACTTGTGTTTATTCCCAATCTGTAGGTGTCATGTAAGTCATAAAGGTTGTTCCTGATATTTAAAATTCAAAAGAAAAAATATAATAAATTGAAAGTTTTTTGTGTCGCATTTATAGATTATTACAAAAATTAATTATGTTGATTTAGTAATTGAGTAAAATTATTCAATGAAATAAAAAAATAGCATAAATTTTGCGTACTTAATTTATTTCACTACTTTTCTAATCCTCTTTTTATATTTAAGACAACAGAACAAGTATCCAGCACTGTGTGATAGTTAAATATTTTCTATTTAATAATCCATTAAAGTAATGTTTATGGAATGACGTACGTATCTTTCTTCCTCCAAAGCTAAAAACCTACTGCATTCGGTGCGAAAAGGTCGACGCCGGTTCCGGTTTTGCCAGTGTGTGTGAAAATCTCCCCTGGCGGGCACCGGAACCTGCTCCGGCACCGGTTCCGGCTTTGACAGTGTGTATGAAAATCTCATCTGGCCGGCACCGGAACCTGCTCCGGCACCGGCTCTGGCTTTGACGATGTGTGTGAAAATCTCCTCTGGCAGGCACCGGAACCTGCTCCGGCACCGGCTCTGGCTTTGACAGTGTGTGTGAAAATCTCCTCTGGCCGGCACCGGAACCTGCTCCGGCACCGGCTCTGGCTTTGACGATGTGTGTGAAAATCTCCTCTGGCAGGCACCGGAACCTGCTCCGGCACCGGCTCTGGCTTTGACGATGTGTGTGAAAATCTCCTCTGGCAGGCACCGGAACCTGCTCCGGCACCGGCTCTGGCTTTGACAGTGTGTGTGAAAATCTCATCTGGCCGGCACCGGAACCTGTTCCGGCACCGGCTCTGGCTTTGACGATGTGTGTGAAAATCTCCTCTGGCAGGCACCGGAACCTGCTCCGGCACCGGCTCTGGCTTTGACGATGTGTGTGAAAATCTCCTCTGGCCGGCACCGGAACCTGCTCCGGCACCGGCTCTGGCTTTGACGATGTGTGTGAAAATCTCCTCTGGCAGGCACCGGAACCTGCTCCGGCACCGGCTCTGGCTTTGACGATGTGTGTGAAAATCTCCTCTGGCAGGCTCCGGCACCGGCTCTGGCATTGACGATGTGTGTGAAAATCTCCTCTGGCCGGCACCGGAACATGCTCCGGCACCGGTTCTAGCTTTGACAGTGTGTGTGAAAATCTCCTCTGGCCGGCACTGGAACATGCTCTGGCACCAGCTCCGGCTTTGACGATGTGTGTGAAAATCTCCTCTGGTTGGCACCGGAACATGCTCTGGCACCGGCTCTGGCTTTGACAGTGTGTGTGAAAAAGCCCTAAGCATTCTTAACAGTTATGTAACCGGTTGGGGCCCGTGGCAAATTCATCGGATGGGGTGTTCTCTGAGGCCAGATGGGTGACCTTTTTGTTTTAGCCCTACCACTCGCCGGGCGGATTTTTGGGCTGGTTGCCCCTCAGGCGTATCATATGGCCCCCCTCCGCCGGTGGGACACCGGGTACATTTGACCCACTTACCTCCCCCTAACGGCGGCCCTCGTTTGATATATTCCGTAGCAGAGTTTTTCCCTGTTCCTTGCCGATAATTCTATACCGTCTGTAATAAACTCGCTATCTATAACTTATAAATTCCACGTTTGAAAATAAAAAAAAAATCAACCAGCAAATAATCAATACAGTTTTAATGATAACTAAAACATGGATATAATTTGAAATGTCGAAATAAAGATTAAGGACGATTACAGTATTTTATTTTCAGAAGTGTGAATGGAAAACGTACCTGAATGCACTGTGAGCAGGTATTATGCCTAGCAGGGTACGAATGCCGTACATTGATCCCCCAATTTGACTGCTGAATCGATAGCACTCGCCGAGAGAGATGTCGCTTCCATTAATGAGTCCGATATTGAAGGCCTCGGGTTTGAATAGAGAAGGGGAAAGGTCGCAAGGAGGAAATGGGTTCTGCATTAATGAGCTGTATACTTTGAGCTGCTTCATCCGTCCCCGTACAGTGCAAATACCAGGAGTGGCTCATCGAGCATCCCACTATTTAATTAAAATTTCATATAGCAGACTCTGCTATATTGTAATTACAGCTGTCATCGTCGACAGATTGATTATTACAGTGTAATTTTCCAACGAAGATTTTAGAACACACATTAAAATGTATTCATGATTTCTTTCTTCCTCCTTTTTCTCTTTCCAGTAATATTTATTTTTCATTTGTTCTTTTCTGTCCATGCAGTTACATATCAACCAGCGACATGCAAAATATTCTCTTAATTTCCTTTTTAACCTTTTCCTGGAAAGCATCAACTTTCTTTATTTTCTCTCTGAAAACATTTTTTCTTTCATTTCCTCCGTTATTTTCAGTTCTCATAGATTTTAACGGCGTCCTGATCTGTATTTTTTAATAACAAATCGATGATTGTATTTAACTTCACTTTTATTTCACCGGATCTTCCCCTGCATATTGGACATCAGTATTCAAAAATTTGCAACGAAAATTGAAAATAACAATTATACCACATTATATACATAACTGCTACATATTGAAAATGAGTGCAGCAGACTACTATATTGATGCATGTTATTACATAATGTGAGCCCGTCAGATTGACTTTGCAGTGCACAGCATGCAGAATTCACTTTCATAACGGAACAACCCATAACATGTACGGAGCAGTTTAACTGTAACAGTCTGAGTTTCGACAATGGCTGAAGATCAAGCCAAACAATAAAACATTGTTAATATGTTTTTTAAAAGTGCAGTAATTTAAAAAACTATTTCAAGCAGAACAGAAATTATTTTAAATTTAAACATAAATAATTCGAAAGCTATTAAAAGTGGTTTAAATGTAATAAACAACCTTTATCAGCAGAAAATCAAATTAAACATGCTTCCATGGTTCTAGCGTTCGATAACTATTGTTTGACATCGCCCTGAATATAACTAGCTTTGCCAAAAAAAAAAAAAAAAAAAAAAGTTTTCATGACGTCCTCTAATAATCGCTGATGATACTTTAGTCCAATAAATTTTTTTGCATCATTATTATCGAACTCGTATCCCGAATGGCAGACCAGAACGTTACCGCTCATTCAACATTATAGGTCTGTCTAAGTTCAAAGGGAACTGACATTTTCCGTACACTCTAGTCACTACTTGTGAGTGGTATAACAAACTCTAGTAAACGATTCGATGTACAGTACAACTATATGTTTTACTCTATCCCTGTGATTTTAGAAATATTTTCAATATCGTACTTCAAATTATAGTATTACGTCTGTGTGTCTCGGATATCATGTGTGGTCCCAATGTCTCATGCTTAGTTAGTTGTTGATGGTGACGGCAACTGTTGTTTCGTTTTTTTTTTTTTTTTTTTTAACAGTTTAACGTCCCTTTTTAACAACGTGGTCTTTAGAGACAGGAAAGGATGGGGGCAAGGAATGGGAAGGAATTCGGCCATGGCCTTTTGAAGGAAGCATCCCGGCATTCACCTGGAGTGATTTGGGGAAACCATGGAAAACCCAAATCTGGATGCCCGGACGGGGATTCGAACCGCCGTCCTCCCGAATGCGAGGCCAGAACGCTATCCGTTACACCACCACGCTCGGTCTGTTGTTTCGAAGTTACTTGTAGAATACCCTGCTAATAACGAGTTACTTGAACTTCTTTTCAGTTATTCTGTAACCTGTAAGATGACTTCATCCCAATATCGTATGATGTTCTAGTGTATGACTGAAGATTTATACGACCCCGGTTCGAATCCCTGTCTCGTCTGGGTTTTTCGTAGGTCCTTAACCCTACCTTCACATCTGTTTTTTTTTTTTTTTTTTTTTTTTTTTTTGCTTGGGCTTTTCGCCTTGTCGACGGCGTGGTCATTAGAGGCGGAATGGGATGGGGGCCAAGGAACGGGAGGAATTCGGCCATGGCTTTCTGAAGGAAGCATCCCGGCATTCGCCTGGAGTGATTTGGGGAAACCATGGAAAACCCAAATCTGGATGCTCGGACGGGGAATCGAACCCGCGTCCTACCGAATGCGAGACCAGAAATTGACCCGTTCACCCACCACGCTCGGTCCTTCACCTTTGGCATAGCTTACTGTGTAATGTGTAGTACGTCAGAGCGCTTCCGTGGTCCGGATTCCTCGTTAAACTGTAAATCCTCTTACCCTATAAGATTACCTGGTTACGCTACGTCGGCTACGATAGGAGCGGATTGCGCAGGCAAAAAAACTCCGTCAGCCAGATCATTATGACCATACGACAATTTACTATCTAAATATCAGTGATCTATTTAAACGAACCACGGATTTTTTGTTTCCAATTTAGATTCTCATATTAATAAAGCATTCACCCTAATTATACTAACACAAATTGACAGCTTGACAGCATAAATTAAGTAAATGTTTCTGTGTCATTACGTATTCACATTTGTGAAGCAATGTTTTTGTCCTTTGGTATAGAAATTAATCTGAAAATATTTCATAACAAAGATTTTTTTTATCTGCTTAACGTCTCTCTTACAGCGAGGTCTTTAGAGACGGGAAGGATGGGGGGGAAGGAATGGGAAGGAATTCGGCCATGGCCTTGTGAAGGAAGCGTCCCGGCATTTGGCTGGAGTGATTTGGGAAACCATGGAAAACCCAAATCTGGATGCCTGGACGGGGATTCGAACCGCCGTCCTCCCGAATGCGAGGCCAGAACGCTAGCCGTTACACCATCACGCTCGGTGATAACAAACAAAGAGGGAAACTAATTACTTTAAATATATTTTCTTAACTGCACTGTAAATTAACGAAAATCGGCTGCTGAATTCGTTTTGCAGCTGATATACTAATTTTACTGATAACAGTATTTAAAATAAGTGAGGAATTTTGATTGCCTAATTCAAACAGCAGACATATTACACATATTGTAATCACCTGTTGTCAATAATGAGTAATTTTTGTGAAATTAAAGTTATCACGACTGAACGTTATCAACTATAAAACTAATTCCAACATTCCTCTCTATTTATGAATATTTTGACTGTTTATAAAAGCTCTATAATATAGTTGTCTTGCTTACGAGTCTAAAGCTTTGGTTTACTCAAGTTATTAAAGAAATGATTCTCTAGCAGGAGGAATTTCTGTATGAATATTCTACCATTTTACGATGTGGAGATACATTCTGCATGCTGAGTTTTTTTTATCTCTTTCATTTTTATTGCAAAGAGACGTTACTTTCTTTAGTTGATCCATTCCGTATGAAAAATCGATCGTGGTAGGCGAGCGGTAAAACTATGGCCTCGTATTCGGGAGGACGTAGGATCGAATACCCACCGGCCATCCAGATTTCGGTTTTCCATGGTTTACCACAATCACTCCAGGCGAATACCTGGATGCTTCATTCAAAAGACCCTGGCCGAATTCCTTCCCATTCCTTGCCCCCAGATGCTTCCCGCCTCTTAATGACATCAAAGTCGCCGAGGCGTGTATCCATGAGGAAAAAAATGTGAAAAATATACTAAACAGCGCAAAAATTGTTATTTGGAACCTTGTCAAAATCACTATGAAATACACCTAGCTCTGCGAAATGCTTACTAATCACAATTTTATCAAGAAAAAGATTTTGTTGCTAAGTTTTTCACTATGGTGGCATGAAAGGACTACTTACTAATTACGAACAGCATTTCTCGCATCACAGTGTCTATCCCTATGGCGGACAGAACTCCTCCTTCCTCTCTTAGTGATTTAATTAATCGAGCTATGATTTCCGCGACACCCAACGCAAATTTCATAAACTTCCTCCAACTTTTTTTTAATATACAGCATATACACAGATAAGTATACGATGTGTACTGATCATGCAACGTCTATACACTGTTTCTTATCTCCAAATCTAAAGTGTAAGCTAAAAATAAAAGCCCCGACAGCTTGGGTGTAGCGTGCTTGCTTCGTTTTTCAAGAGTCGCAGGATCGAGTCAGGCCAAGGACATGGTTGGTTTTGACTAGGTGCTGTGACTGTTTTGTTTTCCTTATCAGAGGACGCTAATTAAAATAATATGATATGTACACACTAGAAACATTCAGCTGGCTTTGGAACTAACATGGATAAATGCCATTTTTTTAAAGCCAAACTAAATATTCTTTGTAAGAATTTCTTCTTTACTGTTATGGGCATTTTATTCTATTAGTTAATATAACCTTTTTTTGTTTTTAACACAGACGGTGGTATCCCATTTACAAATTTCGTTTCAATTTTCTTTTACATGTGGGATTTTTATTACTTTATACTTAATAATGTTTGTGTATTAATATGGATTACCAAATTTCAGTCAGAACACTTGCTTTTCTGCAACGGTATATCTGAGGGGACATTGATGTAATTTCAGGAAGAAAGTCTCTAACTGCTTATCCTGGGAGGATTAGATAAGGTTTGTCTACTTTTATTTAAAAATTGGGCATTTGTAGAATGATTCCAAAGGAGATTAAATAAAATACTTCCTAACTTTAACAAGTAAATTGCTTCAGATCTACCTGTATTTCGTGAATTTTCTGTAACTACAGGAAAAGTTTGAAATCTGAAAGGTGGCTTTAACGTGAAATAGTTAAAATAACAAAATTTATTTCCTTAACATATTATCAATTAGTTCGTATTTAGATTTGAGAGAGTAAAAGAAATTACTAGGTTGCCCTTTTTATCAAGCAGAACACGCTACGTATTATCTGTGAGGAACTACTTGGTAATTGCCAATGTTATTAAATGTGATAAATTATTTTAAACAAAGAGAGGAAACCAAGATGAAGGATTAATAAACTAAATTAAAACAACTTTCCTATTAAATTTTTTTTAAATAAATCCGCTGCTTAAGTAAATGTATCCAGAGAAAAATTTCTCCGATAATCTCACGGTTAGCAAGATATATCTCACTATGATGTTTAACAAATGGTTATTCTGATTAAAATTGCGAATACCTGTCTGCATAAGATTTAACTTAAGCTTTCTTAGTTACGATAAGATTTTGACCGAAGTAAAGAGTTTCCATTAGTTGTTTTATTTAATTTCCTAATGTGTTCCTATCATTCTTCGTTACAATAACCCGCCGTAATGATTCTATGTTTCGCTTATAATCTGAGAGCAAGTAGTTTGCATATTTACTTCCTGAGTAACGATTTAAACCAATTGCATTCCAGTCTTTCGCAAATTTCTCATGGTTGCACTTTTACCTGAAAGATGAATGATTTTGAAAAAAGCAATTATAGACATTTTTTTAATCGAAGGTTTTAATTTTAAAACCCAACTTCCGGCAGAGATTCTGTATAATCGATTTCCGGCTACCTGAATTTAGAGATCAGCTCGGAGAAGAAGGAAGGGAGTGGGTGGTGGGGTGAGGAGCGGACTCGAGCCGCCAGTTGAGGATGAACAGGTTATAGTTGTTAATTTCGCGATATATTTACGCCCAATTTTGCTATCCCCTATATGACTGAAAAAATTTGAAGAATTTTAATATAGAGTTTTGAAAAAAAAAAACGACAAAGTTAATATTGGAATCCATTCGGGTTTTTTTCGGGCTTTAGGGCTCGTCGAGGACATTAGAGCCCCGAGGGGTGATGGGCAAGGAACAGGAAGGAATTCAGCAATGGCTTTAAGAGGAAACAGTTTTACGATAGGTTGAAAAACTTTTCCGAGAAGTAAAGTAACAATGTAAAGCATATATTTTATTTACTGTACTTTTCAATATTTTTCTCTTTGTTTGCACACTCTAAGAGAAACAATTACAATTATTTTTGGTGGATTTATTTGTGGACGTCGGTACTGCCTTTCTTTCTTGAATCGTCCTCTACATTCTAACAAACCTTTATTCCACTTTCAGGCCCTTATGGAAGTAAACATTTCCTCATAAAAATACCTTTCCAGTCTTGCAAATTTCTCATGGTTGCACTTTTTATTTCATAAGAAAAATAATATTAATGCGTTCTTCTTAAGCTTCAACCTTTCAGAACTGTACGCTCGTTATTTGTTCAGGTTGCCATCTACGGCGTTTGTTTCTTCATCACTCACTGAATTCAAATTATAATTTAAATTTATACGACACTATCCCCATAGTTCTTCCTAAGCAATGTAATCTTTACGGGTTTCGAACAGAATGATGCCGTTAAAATATAACGTTTAGATAGCTTACTCGACAGTCTGCATCAGGTATCGCATTGCTTTCTGTGGGTGTAACCCTGTTGCTACTGCCTCGACTTTCATTTGCCAATCACTGAAGTTAACACGTGCTGTCGTTTCCTGCAGTATTTAAACAGTTTGTTGAGGGTGAGTGGTAGTGTACGGGCCAGGCATTAGAGAGGACGTGGGTTCACATCCCAGTCCGGCCATACAGATTTCTGTTTTCCATGTTTTCACGAAATCACCCCAGGCGAATGCTGGGATAGTTCCTTCAAAAGGCCATGGACAAAATACTTCCCGTTCCTTGTCCACTAGTGTCTTCGAATTTGACGTTGATAAGGTGTAAAGAAAATTCTTAAAAAAAAAAAAAAAAAACGTGGTGGGTGAGCGATTAACGCTTTGGCGTCGCCTTCGGGAGGACGGCGGTTCGAATCCCCGTCCGGGCATCCAGATTTGGGTTTTCCATGGTTTCCCAAATCACTCCAGGCAAATGCCGGGATGCTTCCTTCAAAAGGCCATGGCCGAATTCCTTCCCATTCTTTGTCCTCAGTCCCATCCCGCCTTTAATGACCTCGATGTCGACGAGGCGTAAACCCATAAGTAAAAAAAAAAAAAAATCTAAAAAATTTTGTCATTAAGTTTTAACAGGTCTGAGATTAAATTTATTAAATAATAACTATTTAATTTGCGTGAGTTAAGAAGTAGCAGTGTAGAGCTTTGTAACTTCAATATGGCCACCGAAATATGGTATTCTCAACTTCTGGTTGGCATCTAGCATTGTGTTTACATGTGTTATCGTTGCTACAACGCTTATTAAAAACTGAATTACACTGGTAAATCGTTGGGTCTATGGTTGGTCGGCGATTTTGGTGAAAAGTAAGGGCCTCATTCACCACATTTTTCCCAAAGATATAGACCGGCGAAAGCGTTAGGTTATACAACTGCGGTTTGGAAAAACGCCCTTGAAGAGGACCCGAGTGTGAAGTCGTCATTTTACTGAGTCAGATTTTAATTCATCTCTTCACAGCTGTGGTAAGTGGTTGTTTGACTTTCACAATTCGAATTAAGAGCATGAATTGATTGTATTAACCTCATATACGCCGCAGCTAGAAATCATTTTTTTTTTTTTTTTTTTTTTTAAATCTTGCAGTTGTGCTTAGATTACGGCAACATAACCTTAATTTGCTGTAGATTATTTACCATTTTCTGCTATGTTCTGTGATAGAATTAACCTTTAGAGATACTTAGGTCGACTGATAATCAACCTAATTTACTAACAGTATTAAATATGTTGGTCAAGGCAATTGTTTTGAAATTATTTTTTTTAATGTAGGCGATGACAAAAGTATATTGCAATTAAGATTTTTCTCTGATGTTGCACAATCCATAATGTAAAAAACGTTTTTGCAGGAAGGTAAAAAAACTTGCAGTTAAAACCTAAAGTGGTTCCAAGTTTAAAATTGACCCAAATTTCGCGTACGATGAACAACATGTACCGATCTTTTAAACTCAACAAAAGGAATAAAACAACTATTGGCTAATATTATTTTTGTGAAAGATCGTACATATATTTTTAGAGCAGGTGCGCAGCCCGTGAAGCCAATCTTGGGGAAAATAGCACACGGAAGAACAATCTCAACTTCAAACAATGTTTGATTGATGTTCAGGAGTTTTTCTCTCCTATATAACCTGTAAAAACAAATGAAAAAGTCTTCTAAAACAGCGATAAAAAACACTTTGGCCTAAAATAAGACATTTATAGTTTGAAAATGATTTCAAGCTTTTCAAAACGCGGAGCGAAACGCCGGTAGAGGCCCAAATTAAACGGTAGCCTACCTTCAAGCCTTAACTGGCTTTGATGATGTGAATTCGTACGTGTTAATCAATTCTTGCTTAGTGCACTTTGACAGATTACGTGCTCTGTCTTTAAAAAATAACTCTTTCAGCTTTTTCACTGTTAAATTTTTGCACATATAATGTTTCGCTAATGAAAACAAACACACAGTATTCAACCGGAAGTGAACAATTCCACACTTTGCGTGGTGGCGCTGCAGGTGTCAAAAAGATAAACTAATAACTTCCAGAGCTCTATTGCTACTAGAAACCTCTCACCAAAGCAACCGCTTTCAGGAAGTAGTGGGGGAGAGGGACAGAGGCTAGCGTCAATACCACTCAACCAGTTTCAGAAACAGGCTAAATTTCGCATTAATAAGCCCTTTCACGGTGCTGGTAGGACTGGGTTGGTCCAACAGCACTCATTGGCTGCCCCAGAGAGTGCCGATAACCGAGGCTATAAATTATGTTACAACCTCTAACTCTTATTCTTTAATCTACATATATATATACTCTGCAAATCACAAAACTGTGGGTGGCAGAGGGTGCTCAGCACCAAACCTAATCTCTTTGTTGTGCATTCCAATCCCTAATGGTACGAGGAAAAAAGGAATTCATATACGAATCAGTGCGGCACCTTATTTCTCTAATTTTATCTTTCCTGTCATGCCGACCCAAATAGGTTGGTGGACGAAGTATTTCACTACACTCGTAAGTGAAAGTGGGAGTACGCATGTTTACCAATAAATTTATACGAAACGTGCGTCGTCTATCTACCAGAGACTCCCAGCCTAGTTTACTAATCAGTTCTGTAACGCTTTCATAAGGACTGTAGCAAGCGGCTCTTCTCTGAACTTTCTCTGTACTCTCAATCAGCCCCTTACGAAACGGATCCCAAATGGCACAACAATAGTCCAAATGTGGACGCACAAGAGATTTGTACGCTATCTCCTTTGTTTGTTCATTACAATTTTTCAAAATTCGACCTAGGAACCGCAGCCTAGAATTAGCTCTACCTACCAACGTATTAATATGTAAGTCCCATTTCATGTTCCTTTGTACTGTTACTCCCAAATATTTTATAGAATCGACCACATCAATAACTGAACTGTTTACCTCGTATTTCTGAACAATTGGATTCTTTTTGTTAGTTATGCTCATTGTCTTACACTTTTTACAATTTAGTGTGAGTTGCCACTCAGCGCACCATGCCAAAATAACATCCAGATCACGCTGAATTGCTAAACAATCAGCCAAATTCCTTACTTCCCTGTAAATAACCGCATCATCAGCAAACAATCTAAAAAGGCTTTTCACTTTGTCTCCGAGATCGTTTATAAAAATTAAAAAAAGAAGTGGACCTCTTACACTTCCTTGAGGTACACCCGATGTGACATCTAGATTAGAAGAACTTTCTCTTTCAACAACGACATACTGCGATCGACCAGTTAGAAAATCCTTTATCCATTCGCAAAGCTGATCCGATATACCGTACGCTCGTAGTTTCGCTAAAAGGCGGTTGTGTGGCACAGAGTCAAAGGCTTTCTGAAAATCTAAAAAAATTGCATCTACTTGTGAACCTGCATCAATAACTTTCATTACATCGTGTGTAAACAGGGCCAGCTGTGTTTCACATGATCTTTTCTTCCGAAATCCGTGTTGATTTGTTGTAAGCAAATTATTTTCATCTAGGAAATTCATAATGTTCGAGCATATAATATGCTCCATAACTCTACTACAAACAGATGTTATAGATATGGGACGATAGTTTCCAGGATCGCTTCGATCACCTTTCTTGAAAATCGGAGTTACTTGCGCTATTTTCCAGTCTGAAGGTACTTTTCGCTCTTCTAGGGATTTACTGAATATATCAGACAGAAATGGCCCGATTTCCGCCGCATACTCTGAAAATACTCTTACTGGAACACCATCCGGGCCAGGTGCTTTTCCCCACTTTAGGAGCTCTAATTGCTTTATGATACCTGCAGTATCTATTCGTAATGATTCCATCTCCAACAATCTCAGTCTTCTGCCCCAGTCGTCAGAATTTCAGTCGTCGTTCAGCAACAGTTTTCTTCATCATGTTGAGTTTCCTTTTGCGTATGCCTTCTCAACGTCGAGGTCCTTATAGTGGCTTCCCACGTCCATGCATTTGACAGCCGCGCTGGTCCAGCTATCAACAGCGGGCCGTGGGGAGCCGCCTCTGCTGGCAGGGATGGCGCGCACCTATCCATCGCCCAGTTGGTAAACATCAAACGCCCGGATAGGTGAAACGACACTAGGTAATGAGGTGAGGAGGTGGTTGCGTGGTGGCGAGGCGCGTACTGATCCGTACACTTCGGCTGTTAGAGGTAGGTAGAGGATTGGAGACAAGAAACAGGAGGGAATATGGCCAAGGCCACTTTCAGGGACCATTCTGGCATTCGCCCGGAGTGATTTGGGGAAACCACAGAAAACCGAAATCTGGATGATCTGACGGGGATTTGAACTCGCGTCCTGCCGAATGCACGGCCGGAGTGTTATTGCTCACCCACCGTGTAGTCGCAGCATGCGGTGTCGCGATAGCAAGTTTTCGTAAATTCTGTAATCTCTCAGGCTTGTGCGAAAATATGAATTTATGAACTTGGCTTAGCCTGGCGTAAGTTGTTTGGCAAATATATTTGCTGAAAGTGTCATATTTATCTCATATTAATGGCTAAACTTCAGTTAGTTAACTTCACGACTATCCGGCTACTCAGCCGATCATCTAAATTTTTTTTTTTTTTGCTGTCGTCAGTCTTTAGACTGGTTTGATGCAATCCTCCATCCCTTCCTATCCTGTGCTAGCCTCTTCATTTCTACATACCCCTTACAACCCACATCCTCAATTATTTGCTTCATATATTCTAATCTCTGTCTACCTCTACAGTTCTTACCTTCGACTATTCCCTCCACTAACAAATTAACCAATCCAGCATGTCTCAAAATATGACCTACCAGCCTGTCTCTTCTTCCTGTAAGCTTCTTCCATAAACTTCTTTTCTCACCCATCATTTCCAAAACTCGTTCATTTCTTACTTTGTCTGTCCACCTAATTTTCAGCATTCTTCTGTAGCACCACATTTCAAATGCTTCAAGTTTCTTTCTTTCCGGTATTCCTAAAGTCCATGTTTCGCTACGGTAAAGTGCTGTGCTCCACACATAGAGTTTTAAGAAGTTCTTTCTAATTCCCAGATCAATATTTGAAACTAAAAGGTTTCTCTTTTTCATGAAGGCTCTTTTTGCTAGTGCTATTCTGCTTTTAACATCATTCCTGCTTCGGCCATCGGTTGTAATTTTGCTTCCCAAGTAACAGAACTCACTCACTTCTCCTATTGCATCCGATCCTATTTTTATATTTAATCTGCTAGTATTCGTATCATTTCTGCTACATTTCATCACTTTTGTTTTACTTTGATTTATATTCAGTCCAAATTCTTCCTTCAGTATTTTGTTCATGCCATTCAGTAACTTCTCAATATCCTCAGCCCTCTCTGCTAATAAGACAATGTCATCCGCAAATCGTAGCATACTGATTTTTTCTCCCTGAAAACTTATGCCACATGGAAATTTTTCTTTGACTTTCTTCATGGCTTCTTCTACATACAAGTTGAATATTAACGGGGATAGACTACAACCTTGTCTCACACCCTTTTTAACTGATGCATGTCTCTCGTGATTCTCTACTTTTATTACAGCCACTTGATTCTTATATAGTTTATAGAGTATTCTTCTATCTCGATACTTTAGACCTGACTTTTTTAAAATTTTGAACATCTTGTCCCACCTAACATTATCAAAAGCTTTTTCTAAATCTACAAATGCCATAAAAGTATCTTTGTTTTTCTTGATCCGCCCTTCAAGTATTAATCTTAAAGACAGAATTGCTTCCCTTGTACCGCGATTTTTCCTAAACCCAAACTGATCTTCACCTACTATCTCTTCTACTACCCTTTCCATCCTTCTGTATATTATTCTGGTCAGTAATTTTGAAGCATGTGATGTTAGACTAATGGTGCGATAATTCTCACATTTGTCGGCTTGTGATTTCTTTGGAAGTGTGAAGATGATATTTTTATTAAAATCAGTTGGAATTTCTCCTGTTTCATAACTTTTTGATATCAGCTTGAATAATCTTTCGATTCCTTCCTCTCAAATTGAATGAAACTCCTGGTGTCACTTAGCTTGTTTTATTTTTTACTGTTTTGTTTCTTGCTTGATGCATCATTGAAATCTAGATCAATAGATGCGGCAAAGGATTGGGAGAGGGGGCACAAGGAACAGGGCGTAATTTCTGTTACCATGGAAAGCCCAAATCTGGATGTCCGGACGAGGATTTGAACCCTCGTCCTCCTGAATCCCCTGCTGCAGCGTTACCGCTCACCCACCAGGTCCGGAATGTCACTTAATGTACAAATGTTGTTTATTTTCGCTGATTGGTAAGTGTCTTGAATTATTTCAAATGTTTGTGTAACCTTGAGTATAGTATTGTTTCTTTATGTTTTTTTTTTTTTTTTTTTTTTTTTTTTTGTTACCGGATGGTCTGGAATATTGTATGAACTTTTGTAACTTGAATGGCTTAGTCATTCAATAAAGCAGTAAGCTTTAGCTACAGTTATGTCACGTTACTGTGAATGTAGTACACTTAACTTTACACTTTTGAAAAATAACACCGTCAAGCTTAGTATAGTTGGCGATTGATAATAACTATAAAAATTTAGTAAATTTAAAAGTGCTAAATAGGTTTAAAGGAAACGTAGTCAATCTTCAGAAAAGAGCAGAAGAGTCTATTAATCATCATGCTGAACCTCCCAAGATGAACCATGTGGATTAGGATTTTGTAGCTTCGTTGTTCTCAGAAACAATTTTCAAGTTGCTATAATTAGCCTGTAATTCTACGAATCGCTATTGCTCTCATTCTTTAAAAACAGGTATGCTAAGGCAATTTCATGCAGTTCACGTTCATATTGAAGAGATAGAGAGTAAATGATGTTATGCGCTTACCCAGAACAGAATGGGGTAAGAACGCCGTCTGGTTCGGTTTCTTTGTCACTTCTTATGTTACTAACTTTTGAGTCATTTGTTCAATATGGATTGGATTTTTCTGTATTTTTATCAGTATCGTGTGTATTCGTTACATTTTCTAAGGCGTACGCTTCTATTAAAACTAATGTTCGAGTTATCTACTTTTATAATGCTAGTTCCTATAAACACTCCATCGTCAGTGACCTGTAAAAGCATGGATTTCGACTCCAGACATTTCTTTAATATGAGAGCAGATCACCACCTTTAGGGGTTGTATTTACAGTTAAATTTTTAGAGATAATTTTAACTTAAAACTCTTGGAACATGAAAACCTGCTTTACGTAAATGAGGTTGAGTGAGAACCATACTGATTATGTATCATTCGAATATTTGTTCTAACTATGACAAGTTTATTTCCTCAACAGAGATCTGGGGGGAAAAACTGGAAAAAGTATTAAAAAATATGGTGGATTCCGTCTTTAGCCTTCATTATTATATCAGTACGAAATTCTGTTTGATTTCTGACAGAAATTCTCATACTACGGCTGTTTTATGACCAATTACGCATACTTCGAAAAACGAACTCATTTGTACTCTACCTTGTGACTTTTAGCATACGACACAATTGTTCAACCGTTGAATTAACACTTTTGGGTGATGCCTCAAATTGGCGTCACGTACGATATCGCAGCAAAATATTATTTTTTTTCTTCGAATCATTTCACTGCAAGTCTTCTTCTTCCTTGCACTTATCTTGCTATTGCAGGATCTGCTTATTCAGGATGCGATGTATTTTGGGATTTGATCGGCTTTTCGCTGATCCTGACGCCTCCCTGGAAGAAAGTTGTGATGCGAAACGTGTAACTAAGTTCTGTGTGTGATAAGTGTATTTTGTTTATGTAATGTCACGTGTAGGTTATTAGGCGGATATTGGGCCCCGTCCAGGCATTCGCATTGGTGATTACGGAAAACCTCAATCAGGGCAGCCGGTATGAGGGGACCAGGACTCGATCCTCCTCAATCCAGTGTACTGAGCCACACTGGCGGGTCACATTTTACGGCAAGTACACTTTCAAAGTTGCCATAGATGCTTTATGATAACTGAAGCCGTCTTCTATGGAAACTTTTTAACCAAATTCCGGGTTGTTTAGAAGAAAGATGTGAATAATAGATACCAATTCATTTCAGTTACGTATTATTATGTGATGTGATGCTCAAATGATCTATGGTGAATGTTAAAAAAAACGTGTTCACGACACTTACTTGAAATCATTTTTCACCACAGGAACAAACTTTACTAGGCACGAATTTCGCTTAAGGAAAATTTAAAACCAAATGTAAATACCATAGACACCTGAAGATGGATCCACAGGGTTCGAAATACATTGTGTAATACAATAAAAGTTGTATTCTAGTGACTGAAGGCTGTTTCTCATTCTACCTTTTGTCTGATTAATAAAGTTACGTCAATATACAGAATTATTGATAAAATTAAGTTTTAAAAAAAAGTTATTACTATTTCACGTTCAATTAAGACGCAAGTGTCCAAGTCAGTTGACGGTTAAGTTTAAAATACCAATAATAATCACATTACGATCTGAAATCGTCTGTCAGCAATGTTCCACAGGAGATTCTAAATTTTTTAGTTTGGAGTTTTATGGGTACCCCAGGGTAACTCGCCCAATCCAGCTATATCACTTCCAGTGAACCATTTACTTTTATTTTTCTAGGGCTATAAAAAATTTTCCTCTGTTTGAAGTAGTCCAGTCTGTATCATAAAGTAGATAGTTGGCGCAGTAATTTTAATAGATATTATTTCTTTGTGTGACAATTTCACACCCTGCTAATCATTCTTACTATTAACTTTTATTATTAATAATATTTTGCTTTGATTAATTATAAATGTCACGAGTAATTGTATTAACCTCCGTAAATTGTTTTTATTTTACCGGGTTTCCACAAGTGGTAGTTTGTGTGGCCTTGGGGTAGTGTAATATCAGACCGCATAGTAACAATCTGACAGAGATAAGTGTTCGCTGGGCGCCTGCACTGTAAGCATAGCAGAGCGCGAGAAATTGTGTGTTGGGCGCCGTACTGTATTAAGCATTGTCTGGGCACGAGTTTAAGTAATCTCATGTGAAACTTGTATTTTGATACGAAATGTTTGGAAGCCTGTTGCTATGTATCGTGGGCGGGTAAATGTTTATGCAAATAACTGTGAATAAATTTATACACATTTCAATCGGAGCCACTTTTATTACTTTTTTCAATTGACAATAATCACTTTCAGTTGTTTGGTCATTAGTTATCTTCAATTAGGTCATAATGAGCCTTCAGCTTGAATATGTTGAGAGAAGAGAATTGGCCTTTCTCGCCCAAAAACACGCTGTTCCTCCTATTGGTGTGGAAATGTTAACATGTTACCTGTTTCGTCAGGGTAACTTCGACAGCTAATTAACACACACAAATTGAGTGAATAGCTCAGATTTGGTCAACCTGGTTCCGTGTTCATTATTTTAATTGATGTGTTAAATAATTATTTCCTTATTTTGATTCTGTGAAATAAAATGGTAGTTATGTTAAAAAAATGGAATCTGATGTGTGAAGCATCGCAAAAATTAGATTCAACTCTTCCTCGAAAGCCATTATGATTAGACCTAGCATGGTTTTACCTGCTTCATCATATTAGATATCAGGACAAAATGTGCAAGCTGTCTTCACAATTTAAAATCAGAGTCGTTTTATTACTCAGTTTGTTCGTCTCATGTCAGTTGCGAGAAAAGAATTTTTTTTTTTTTTTGTGAAGTAGTCTAGATCATCAAAATTAACACCTTAAAAAATAAAAATGTATTGTCGTATTAAAACCAGACGGTGAAGACGAATTTAATTATAATGACAACATTGCAACAAATAATACACTCCTGGAAATTGAAATAAGAACACCGTGAATTCATTGTCCCAGGAATGGGAAAGTTTTTTACACATTCCTGGGGTCAGATACAACACATGATCACACAGACAGAACCATAGGCACATAGACACAGGCAACTGAGCATGCACAATGTCGGCACTAGTACCGTGTATATCCTCCTTTCGCAGCAATGCAGGCTGCATTTCCCATGGAGACGATCGTAGAGGTGCTGAATTTTGTCTTGTGGAACGGCATGCCAAGCCATTTCCACCTGGCGCCTCAGTTGGACCAGCGTTCGTGCTGGACGTGCAGACCGCGTGAGACGACGTTTCATCCAGTCCCAAACATGCTCAATGGGGGACAGATCCGGAGATCTCGCTGGCCAGGGTAGTTGACTTACACCTTCTAGAGCACGTTGGGTGGTACGGGATACATGTGGACGTGCATTGTCCTGTTGGAACAGCATGTTCCCTTGCCGGTCTAGGAATGGTAGAACGATGGGTTCGATGACGGTTTGAATGTACCGTGCACTGTTCAGTGTCCCCTCGACGATCACCAGAGGTGTACGGCCAGTATAGGAGATCGCTCCCCACACCATGATGCCGGGTGTGGCCCTGTGTGCCTCGGTCGTATGCAGTCCTGACTGTGGCGCTCACCTGCACGGCGCCAAACACGCATACGACCATCATTGGCACCAAGGCAGAAGCGACTCTCATCACTGAAGACGACACGTCTCCATTCGTCCCTCCATACACGCCTGTCGCGACACCACTGGAGGCGGGCTGCACGATGTTGGGGCGTGAGCGGTAGATGACCTAACGGTGCGCGGGACCGTAGCCCAGCTTCATGGAGACGGTTGAGAATGGTCCTCTCTGATACCCCAGGAGCAACAGTGTCCCTAATTTGCCGGGAAGTGGCGGTGCGGTCCCCTACAGCACTGCGTAGGATGCGACGGTCTTGGCGTGCGTCCGTGGGTCGCTGCTGTCCGGACCCAGGTCGACGGGCACGTGCACCTTCCGCCGACCACTGGCGACAACATCGATGTACTGTGGAGACCTCGCGCCCCACATGTTGAGCAATTCGGCGGTACGTCCACCCGGCCTCCCGCATGCCCACTATACGCCCTCGCTCAAAGTCCGTCAACTGCACA
This sequence comes from Vandiemenella viatica, assembly GCA_031002005.1. Taxonomy (NCBI): domain Eukaryota; kingdom Metazoa; phylum Arthropoda; class Insecta; order Orthoptera; family Morabidae; genus Vandiemenella; species Vandiemenella viatica. The sequence goes on along the minus strand of CM061921.1, from coordinate 5,471,794 downwards.
TACGGTTCACGTACACGCTGTCGCGGCATGCTACCAGTGTTAAAGACTGAGATGGAGCTCCGTATGCCACGGCAAACTGGCTGACACTGACTGCGGCGGTGCCCAACCGCTGCGCAGCTAGCGCCCTTCGACGGCCAACACTGCTGTTCCTGGTGTGTCCGCTGTGCCGTGCATTTGATCATTGCTTGTACAGCCCTCTCGTAGTGTCCGGAGCAAGTATGGTGGGTCTTACACACCGGCGTCAATGTGTTCTTATTTCAATTTCCAGGAGTGTAGATAAGCGAAGAAACTAAAACAAATAAACAAACTTACTTTACTTTCACAGATTTTGCAATGATTTTCAGTAATATAGATTAAACAGAGTTATGGCAAATCATCGAGAAGAAATGATTCCCCAATCACGTAAGTACAATGTTAGGCCCTTATACAACAATGCTCCCGTGGCTTTAGGTTCTGAAAATAGAATAACACATGGAACTGAAACAAATATAGGTGTTATAAAATACTGCAACTAACCCCCAAAGTTTTTAGCATTCTTATTGACGAAGCCATCTAAGATTGGGGATCTGAATAGATGAAAGGGTATAGGTGGATCAACGCACAATATTTATGTCTCTAATATTAGCCGATGACGCTAATTTGATGTTTGAGAATGGAAATGATTCTCAAATGATAATATTGGTAAAATAAGTCAGTCTCTTGACCTTTGTAGAGAAGATTCAACACGCCCTAAGTTGGTAGTAAAAGAACAAACCTTCAAAAAAGTAAGCCATTTTAACCACTTGGGGAGTGAGGTATCAAATAACTATGATAAAGAAATGGAATATTTTTAGACCAATATATATATATGTGTGTGTGTGTGTGTGTGTGTGTTTTACCGGAATTTACGAAAACGTACCAAGGATTGTCAATGGATCCCACAGAAATAGACCATCGGCTTCGGAATGAGGATCTTAAGGTACAGTACATCACGGATGAGACAAGATATAAAGTGACGAAACAAAAGAAGAGCTGGGTATTATATAGCATAATGTAAACAAAAACAGGAAAGTTAGATAAAAATTTCCAGATTGTGAAAACAGAATGAACAAGAAAAGGTTACGCTAAAAATAAAGGTATAAACCGATGGGAAAAAGTGCGCCCCGTAACAGGGCAGAGGACCTGATACAAGAAGTGGAGATGAACGATACATCTGCGTAGCTGGACACAAGACAATCTTTGCAACGCCTTACAAATCCCTTTGCTAGAGAAAAAAATTTTACTTTCCTGCAGCTATGTATCAGTTAAGCTGAAATACTTTGCTGACCACTGTTAGCTAGTCAGTGATGATACAAGCTAGCACCAAGTATTGTCTAGTAATTCTAAACAAAGATATATGACTGAACTCAGCATATTTCACTTGCAACAGATCAAAGCGTGGTGGGTGAGCAGTTAATGCTCTGGCCTCGCATTCGGGAGCACGCCGGTTCGAATCCCCGTCCGAGCATCCAGATTTGGGTTTTCCATGGTTTCCCCAAATCACTCCAGGCAAATGCCAGGAAGCTTACTTTAAACGGCCATTGGCGAATTCCTTACAGTTCCTTGCCTCCAGTCCTCTAATGACCACAACGTCGACGAGACGTAAAGACATAAGAATATGTTAATTATTTCGTTAAAAACATGTTACACACCTCAAAGGAAAAAGATTCTCAAGGAATGGTGACAGGTCAGTGAACTGCACTAAAAATGTATAGTTGCTGTAAGAATGAAAAGTAAGCGATTCGACAGTTACGACAGATGGAAGACAAATACTTCTTCAATTTCTTTCAGTAAAGCTGAAATGCTGACACGGCTGCTGAAGACTGAGGAAGCAACATAAGAATTCTCTTTCATTCGATTCCATTTGGACGGCAAACCTAGATTTACCGGCCCCAGGTTGTTCCTCTGTCCTTAAAAGCTTAGGAGACAAAACTGCGTAAATTCAGACAGAGAATCAAACTTTGACGCACCTGCCTTTCCAATATCTTTTTCGGTGACGCGTGAAAACTGTAAACTTGTGGAAACCTCAGTATAGTTTAGGTGTTTCACTTTTTCCGCTTTCATACCTGCATCTTGTTTGTTTCCCTTACATCAGTATCGTTAAAAATATTTGGTATGTGTTAAACAACAAAGAAATTTTTAAAGGTTTGGGAGAGACTGCACTAGCCTCTCCTTCACGTGTTGCTCACTTTTTTGCACTGACGTCTCCTGAAAATGAAGGATTCCCGGTATAAGGTTGTAGTATCCCACCTGGATACCTGTAAGCCTATGGAAACCTATGGCGAACCTGGCAGGAAGCCGAGTGGAGACTTGGTCAGATGCGATGAGAGGACTGAGCGAATGGGTAAAGATCGATCGTAGAAGTCAATCTGGGATCGGATGGAAACATTCGTGGTAGGATCATCAGGATGAACGAGTTCATAAACATGTACTATGTACACTCTTTGGCAAAAAAATTGACTGTCCGCGCCTGAGTCTAAGTCCCTTATTTCGCACAATGTGGCATCATTGCCGTATTCAACTCAGCGCCATCTGTTATTCATTTCCTTAAGTCAAGCCTCGAACAAAGCAGGAAGACTCCGCCGGCCCATTGACGATTCTTCTTGGTAGTTCATCTATCATTCCCCACATTTCAGTAAAAAGCTATTGACCGATCTCGAAACAAGTAACGCATTTTCCTGCCCCTGGATTGACTATAATATTAGGCAAGATATCGCCGACCATACCTCAATCGGATGAAATTCGGTTCCAGCTACACTTTTCTTAAATTCAGCATATCGTTAAAGTTGTAATTAACAAGATTGCAATAAAGCGCAGTAAAAATGAGGTTCAGTTATGCATTTTATTCCAAATGATTAGTGTAAAATTATAACGATATTTATTTATATATTGATGTGGCTAATCAGTTGCAATAATGCAACACATAATGGGGTGTGTGGTCCGAGAAGTGGGTGTAAATGTTCAAAGATCCAGATTTTTAAGTTCTACAAAACTATTGAAACGATTATAAAGAGATTATTTAGGATAATTGTCTAATGCCAGTTGCATGTAACTGACTTCCGAGGCAGGATAAGGTTGTTTACCCACTGCACGAGCCGTCCTGTGAACATGAGCTCCGTTTGCTTAGTGGCTAACCATCTAGTCTTGTAAACGCGTGGTCCTCGGTTCGAGTCTAGGTTTTCCAATTATTTTTTTGCGTTTATTTTAAACAAGTCGAACCTACAACTGCGTTATGCGTAAAATATAACATCGACTCTTACCTGCTTGCGTCAGGACATAACATACTTAAGGAAAGACTCATAACTGAGTGCTTCTTAATAAACTGCACACGTAACTATGAAATCTTTCACAGAGGTAAGACTGAAAGAAATCTTCTCGGGCTTCAACATCGTCGAAATAGTGTCGTGTGGTTACGTTAGGTGGACTATAACGAGTTCGCACCATCGTCAAGGAGACGAAAAACTAAATAATATTACTATACCAATTTCTTATTATGCGTCTGGATTTACGATTCGTCGACTTCTAAGTCGTTAAAGGTGGGAAGGGAATGGAGACAAGGAATGGGAAGGAATTCGGACCATGGGTTTTCGAAGAAATAATCCCGCCATTCACACGAAGTGACTTGGAGAAACGAAGGAAAATCCAAATCTGGATAGCCGGATAGGAATTCAAACCCGCTTCCTCTCGAATGCGGAGCCATAGCGTTAACGCTCAGCCATTAGGTTCAGTTTTTCAATATCTTTCGTATTTGGTCTATGATGCCGTCCATAAAATTATTTTAAAAAATCTATTGAAAATCGTAAATTAAAATATATGTGCAGAAGTGAGTTCATCTGATGAGAGCGGGGATATCAAAAAAATCTCTGAAATCAGAAACGCAATTCAAATTTCATTTTCTCTCTCTCTTTTTTAATTTTTTTTGCTAGGGCTTTACGGCTCGTCGACAGCAAGGTCATTAGAGGCGGGATCGGATTGGGGCAAGAAACGGGCAGGAACTCGGCCATGGCCTTTTCAAGGAAGCATCCGGGCGTTCGCCTGGAGTGACTTGGGGAAACCATGGAAAACCCAGATCTGGATGCCCGGACGGGGATTCAAACCCGCGTCCTCCCGAATACGAGGCCAGAACGTTAACCGTTCACGCACCACACCCGGTACTTTTTTTTTTAATTTTTAGCAGCTATCAAATTCAAAGTGAATATAAGCTCCCTCTTATATGGAAGATATTGTCATATTAATCCCGTTGTTTAATGAAGTAGTATTAAACCAAAAATGACGAGCAAAATTGATCGGTTTGCTAGTAACCAACATTTCAGTCTTTTCGTAGAAATGTTAAAAAAAAAAAAGAATCCAATTCACATTCTACTTGAGCAAAGACCTCAAACCGGATGCTAAAACTACAGAAATTTGCAGTCTCAATAAAATGTGGTAAAATAAGAAATTTCAATGTAGTTATGATGTAATTCTCTATAATATTTTCTCATTTTTTTTTCAAGTATGTCTTTCAGTAAAGATTAAGAGGTAGTTGGAATGAAATTATCACGCTGAGCAATAACATAGCTAATTGTTACAAAATTTTATAAATCGGCAGTACTACTCTCCGCAGCTAGAGTGTAATTCTAAAATATCGTAGTAGACGGAAACGTAGTGTTTACAAAGCGTATAATACTGGTTTCCTTGTTTCTTGCCACACTGACATTCCCGCACTGAATTTCAATTTTATGCCTCAGTTTTCCTCCTACAATGTTCTGATTGAATGCCTATAAGACTTTGCAATATTTAAACTTTCAAAAGAAATTGTTGCTTGTCATTCTGAGACAGACATTATAATGTAAATTCTTTGGGTTGGAATAAAATATACAGTAGCTACAGTTTGAATTTTGGAAAAACCGTGCCGCAAGAGAATCAATTCTTATCACCGATCAAGAAAAACAAAGTTACTTTCATAGCGTTTGTTGATTTAGAAAAAAAGCTTTTGGTAATGTAAGGCGGGACAAAATGTTCAAAATTTAAAAAAAGTCAGGTCTTACGTATCGAGATAGAAAAATATTTTAGAATTGATATAAGAATCAAGTGGCTATAATAAAAGTAGAGAATCATGAGAGTCACCAATCAGTTGAAAAGTGTATCAGATATGGTTGCAGTTCATCCTTACTAATATTCAACTTATATGTGGAGGAAGCTATAAAAGAAGTAAAAGAGGAATTTGAATGTGGCTTCATGAAAAAGTAGTTTCAAATATTGACCCAGGAACCAGAGAGAACTTTTTAAAACTGTATGTATGGAGCATAGCACCTTATGGTAACGAAGCATGGACTTCAGGAATGCCTGAAAGAAGGAAAATTGAAGAATTCGAAATGTGGTGCTATAGGAGGATGCTGAAAATTAAGTGGACAGTTAAACCACGAAATTAATATGTTTTGGAAATGATGGCTGACGAAAGAAGTTTGTGGAAAAATCGTACACAAAGAAAAAACAGATTCGTGGGTGGTTTTTTAATACATTTGGGATTGGTTATGTATGAAGCAGATAACGGTGGACGTGTTTTAAGAGAGGTGTTTTGAGATGAAGGGGATAGTGCAAAATAAGAAGGGATGGTGGTTTATATCAAACCAATCGAGAGACTGACGACAGTAAAATAAGAGATAAGAGATGAAATAAGACAGAAGGTGCCGGCCGATTGAGACCTACTCCCCCGAAACACATCGATGGGGCCGACAGCTTAACGTCCAAATCCGGCGGACGAGTCACTGTCAGAAGTTCCATACGCGCTACAGAGAGGTTTGGGATTTAAACCAGGACTTTCGTGCACCATCTGATAATTAGTAATAATTCACCGCCACCGAAACATGTCCTAGTTCTAAAAAGTTCTTCAACCACCGGAGCTCAAATCGGTTGACGCCGTATCTGACGCCGCACATCATCACGGAGCTATAATGACCCGAAACGAGGAAGTTGGCTATAGAAGTGTAGCATTTAAAAATCAACCTTTCACCTCCGTCACATGCTGTTTGGTGCAGACGCGTAATTCCAATTGAGGTAGCTGACTCAATCTCATACCATGCGGTGCAAGACAATCTTCTTATATCTATCACCTTAGTAATATATGAATTTTATGAGCGGAACAGAATATAAAGCATCCGGAATCTTTAATTCCTTTAATTTATAGCTGCTAAAAATAGAAAAAAGGGAGAGGGGTTGAAAATGAGAAAGAGAGACAGAAAAAAATAAATTTGAATTGCGTTTCTGATTTCAGAGATTGTTTTGGAAACTCACCCTCTCATCAAATTATCTCACTTCTACCGACATTTTATCATTTACGATTATTAACTTTGCTTTAAGTAGATTTTTAAATAATTTTATGGATGTAATCGTAGACCAAATACGACTAGTAATGAAAAAGTGAAGCTAATGGTGTCGCATTCGGGAGGAGACGGCTTCGAATACCTCCATCTATCGAGATTTGGGTTTTCTTTGGTTTCCCCAAATCACTCCAGGCAAATGGTGGTATAGTTCCTTTAAATAGCCAAGGCCGAATTTCTTCCAGTTCCTTTTCCGCAGTCCTTCCCCGCCTCTAACGACCTCGACGTTGACGAAAGGTAATGCCATAAGAAGGAAAAAAATTGAATGGGAAGGAGTCATTGTTAGTCGGGTTAATGCAAGCTGCGACCACAACAACTACTACTACTACAGCTACTGTAAAACACTGAAAATACTCAGAAGTTCAATTCAGAACCGAAGAAGACGAACTGTAAGCAAGGAAGCAAGCATTGTTCACGACATAGCTGGTCCACACGTTGCTCATCACACCGTCGCTCTTCTGCAAAACTTTGGTTGGAAAATAATCACCCACCCACCATACAATTGCAGACTTGGCCCACAGTGACTACCACCTTTTCCTAAGCTGCGAAAATATTTGACCGACTTAGATATTAAAGATGAAGTTCAATGCTTGCTCAAAGACATGAGGCGAGCATACATTCTTTTTCCTTTTTTGCTTATGGTTTTACGCGTTGTCGACATCGAGGTCATTAGAGGCGTGAAAGGAGTTGTAGCAAGGATTTCTCCAATGGCCTTTTAAAGGAACCTTTCCAGTATTCACATAGAGTGATTTGGGGAAATCATTGAAACCCAAATCTGGATGGCCGGACGAGGATTCGAACCCGCAACCTCCCGAATGAGAGGACAGCGCGTCAGCGCTTATTCCACCACGCTCCACTATTTTTATAAACTGTCAGTGCGTCTACAAAAATGCGTGTGCCGAATTGTGAAGATGCAGAAAAATAGACGATTGCTCAATCTTTCCAAGAGAGCCGATCGTGATAAATTATTACGTGTTATTTAGTGTTATAAAGGTATTCTTCTTGGCCGAAGGAAACAGGAAAGTGTGCGCTTACTTCCTGTTAGAGGTTGCCACAACTACTTCTTTCCAGTGTTGCCACGATTTCTGACTTCTGGCAGTGCTGTGGTAATTTCCTATTCAAGGAAACGTATCTTACAGCTAGGCGGTATCAAGAGAACAGACACATTGCCGAAATAGAAATTTACTTTCCTTCCCCGTCTATCTGTCATATTTTTATTTGACTGATTATTTCTGTTATAACAGTTTGATTCTTTATATAGATCATCATTAACTATTCAACTTGAAATGTTGTATCTATATATATATATATATATATATATATATATGTTTACTTTTGTTATATAATGGACGAGGTAGGTTTCAGCGTAAGGCGAAGTAGCTGAACGGTTGAGCATTGGCCTGCGGAGGTGAGGGTACTGGGTTCGATCCCACCTTAAGTTGGGTATTTTTACATTGACTATCCCCTTCTCACTTGTTGTAAAAGACATATCATATATGTAAAAGTGAACATTATTATATTTTACATCAAATTGTTTAAAAACAAACTCCTATGAAAACATTTTTTATTAGTTCATAGGCCACATTGGCGGTTAAAGGTGTGTTTGTGGAATTTAAAATATTGTTCATCCAATACAATGTGACGAGTTTAGTTGACTTTAGTTCCATAAAGTCAGAGAGTGTGATTGGAGTTGTTGCTGTAGAGTTTCTCACTTGTAATGTCAAAGAAAATTTTTTTAACGGTTTTTGTTTTTTTTTTCCCTGTGATTTTAATTTTGTGCGAGTTATGCCTTTTTAATTGAAAATGTCTTGTTAAGGCATCAGGAAAAATAGCGTTATACAAAAATATCATGTATGTGCAATCAACAGCCTTGGAGGCTCATTACTTGCTTACAATTGAAATTTTCATTCGTGTGGAACACGTCGCAGCGATACAACTGGAAACAGATGTTTACTGTGTTTGTGTAAAACTCCAAGAATAAACCCTGTTTGCGAAAATTCAGGATCAGTATGGAGTCCATAGTGACTTATTCACGTGATGACTCAAAAGAAAAGGTAAGTGTCACTAATGCTAGAAACTCTTGGTATCTGATGGTGCTCCCGTAAGTCTAGAATGATATTAACAAATCTTATTTAGGAATATAGGGTTATCCGTTCTGTTGACATGATCGTTTAATATCATATAATTAAGCATATTAATGCCAATAACTTATAGGCCATATTTCGTTGCCAGTTTTCCACGTGTCATTTATGTAATTAATACCGAACATGAGACAAAATTGTCCGCGACGTGTTCTTGTTTTGCCAAATAACTTGCGACAGCCCCAGTGAGTAAAAGATTTTGATGGTATTTCTCCTGATGTCTTGACGGGGTATTTGCAATATAAATGCCGTAACATGAAGTTAAAATAACAGAAAAAATAGTTTCTTTGACATTACAAGTGAGAAACTCTACAGCAACAACTCCAATCACACTCTCTGACTTTACGGAACTAAAGTCAACTAAACTCGTCACATTGTATTGGATGAACAATATTTTAAATTCCACAAACACACCTTTAACCGCCAATGTGGCCTATGAACTAATAAAAAATGTTTTCATAGGAGTTTGTTTTTAAACAATTTGATGTAAAATATAATAATGTTCACTTTTACATATATGATATGTCTTTTACAACAAGTGAGAAGGGGATAGTCAATGTAAAAATACCCAACTTAAGGTGGGATCGAACCCAGTACCCTCACCTCCGCAGGCCAATGCTCAACCGTTCAGCTACTTCGCCTTACGCTGAAACCTACCTCGTCCATTATATAACAAAAGTAAACATATATATATATATATATATATATATATAGATACAACATTTCAAGTTGAATAGTTAATGATGATCTATATAAAGAATCAAACTGTTATAACAGAAATAATCAGTCAAATAAAAATATGACAGATAGACGGGGAAGGAAAGTAAATTTCTATTTCGGCAATGTGTCTGTTCTCTTGATACCGCCTAGCTGTAAGATACGTTTCCTTGAATAGGAAATTACCACAGCACTGCCAGAAGTCAGAAATCGTGGCAACACTGGAAAAAGTAGTTGTGGCAACCTCTAACAGGAAGTAAGCGCACACTTTCCTGTTTCCTTCGGCCAAGAAGAATACCTTTATAACACTAAATAACACGTAATAATTTATCACGATCGGCTCTCTTGGAAAGATTGAGCAATCGTCTATTTTTCTGCATCTTCACAATTCGGCACACGCATTTTTGTAGACGCACTGACAGTTTATAAAAATAGTGGAGCGTGGTGGAATAAGCGCTGACGCGCTGTCCTCTCATTCGGGAGGTTGCGGGTTCGAATCCTCGTCCGGCCATCCAGATTTGGGTTTCAATGATTTCCCCAAATCACTCTATGTGAATACTGGAAAGGTTCCTTTAAAAGGCCATTGGAGAAATCCTTGCTACAACTCCTTTCACGCCTCTAATGACCTCGATGTCGACAACGCGTAAAACCATAAGCAAAAAAGGAAAAATAATGTATGCTCGCCTCATGTCTTTGAGCAAGCATTGAACTTCATCTTTAATATCTAAGTCGGTCAAATATTTTCGCAGCTTAGGAAAAGGTAGTAGTCACTGTGGGTCAAGTCTACAACTGTATGGTGGGTGGGTGATTATTTTCCAACCACAGTTTTTGCAGAACGGCGACGGTGTGATGAGCAAGGTGTGGACCAGCTATGTCGTGAACGACAGGGCCCGCTCTAGGGGGAGGCAAGCCGGGCATTTGCCCGGGGCGCTAAAATTTAGGGGCGCCATTTCGGCTTTAAGTGTGAGAAAAATATTAATGATATTTATGTGTTAAATACCCAATTAATAAAAAAAATCCACATACCGATTTTTTCGTTCGTTAAAAACTTCCAGTTCTTAGCTATTTGGGTGCGCCCCTAGAGACTTCGAAGAGACGGGGCGCGGACCTCATAGAGGCACGTCGTTGTCCAGCGGCCTCTGTGTGAATTGCGCCATAGGAGCAACTTCAAAATGCGCCGCGTCCGCGCCACGTCTCTTCTGTGTCAATTGGGCCTTAGCACGCGAGTAGAACGCTGTTTCGACTTTTGTTGTTTCAACTTGCTTATTATTGCTAATTATTAAAGTGGTTTCATTACACAACAGCATTACTCTTACTATTACGTTATTAGTGATAAGTGGAAGTTCATAAAATTTACTTCAGGATTTTATAATTTCTAAAGGTAAGTACATCTATGATTAAACTGTTATTTAGTTGGGTATACGATATAAGCGCACAACGACAAAAGCGCACAACGACAAAAGCGTACAACGACAAAAGCGCACAACAACAAAAGCGCACAACAGAAGCGCGGTAGTGTTACACTTGACCTTTGCTACCTGCGCTGATTCTGACATGATACTAGACATTATTACTAGACACGGCCAAAAGGAGTGTTTTAGGCTCTAAAACACGGAATCGATAGTGCTTGACGGGGATGCTGAGTATTTATTTTATTGAATTGATGAACCAAATCAATATGGATCTTAGTTATTGGAAATTGAAGTGGAATATTTTGCTTAATAATTTCTTCTCGTAATCCGAGCCTCACAGATTTGTTGTAAAAATTAGATATAGGCATTGAAAGTGTTATGGTTGGGTTAAATTACATACTCTAGCTTTGATCGCTTGTGAAAATACTGTAGTTTAGTGGGTGAGGGACAGTACTTATAATCATTAATAAATAAATAATATTAACAGCTGCTGATTACCGATTAGTTACTTCACATACCATTAGTAGCCTATATTCAATTTCGAATGTTAACTGCTAATATATAATAACCCATGATGCTTATTATGTATACGAATGCGGTTTCCAGATATTCTAATTGCTGCATTTGTAAACCGTTTCAACAAAAATAAATTCATTAACCATTTTAGTGAATGTGAATAACTTTGTCAGTTGGTTTAGTAAGTGCATTGCGCGACAATCACTCCACAACATCATTTATTTTTTTAATTTTTTTTTGTGAACTTGGAACGTATTCTGTTTAAGCCTATAGAAATTGCCATTTACGGATCGTATCCTCCGCGAATAAGCTTTGACTGTGTAGTAACACTAGACTTTCTTTATGTTCACAGGATATGGAATATATTTTGTGTTGTGCATAAATATTTTTTATATCCACTGAGAATATGGTTTTAGTTTATCTAGAACAAGGATAAATATTTACTTTTTATATTATTTTATAGTGTACATTGTTTGAGTAACGGGCGTGCCTCTTCCAAAATGTTTGATGGTCAAAGAAAACTATCTGGTTACCAGTACAAAAAAAGAAGGTTGGGAAAGGAAGTGGAAAGGCAGAATCAATCTGGCGTGTTAAAAAAATATACTGCATTCATGGTTTACCAAAACAAATCTTAGAATCCAATATCAGGTCAGGATACAAAAGAAGTACAGAATCGTCAGAGAATAATACATACAAATGAACGAAGTTTCTAAACCAATTGGTACTGACACCAACCTCACAGAAGGCGTTCTAAATCTTTGTGGCCAAGAAGCTTACGAGACGCCGTAAGAAGCTTTTTAGTAAGGCAAGGTCCACCTAAACTATTGCATAATTACAAATTTCCTTCCAATGACACAGGTCGACATTTTAGCACAAAATATTATGCACGAAATTTAAGCAACGGAGAGCAAATATTGCGAGATTAGCTACTATCTTTCACAAAACTGCATTTACTGCTTCTGTTGCAAAATTTTCGACCGTTTAGTTAGTTCTCTCTCAAAGAAGGGTTTTCAAAATTGGAAGCACCTTGGCGAAACTTTAAGAGAGCATGAAATTTCGAAAAATCATATTCAGGCATACAAAAGTCATGGCTATAAATAAACAAAAGATTAAATTGTTGTAAAACTGTAGATGCTGCCACTCAAAAAGTTATTAATGCCGAAATAAATAATTGGAATGAGGTGCTTCTAAGAATCGTTGCAATTACCAAAATGCTTGGTAAAAGTTGTCTGGTTTTTCAAGGTACAAGCGACAAGTTGTTTGAGCATAATAACGGTAATTTCTTAAAAATAGTTGTGTTACAGTCTGAATACGATCCCATTATGGAAGAGCACGTGCGTTGAGTGCCCTAAAAAGTAGAGACTAAAGCTCAATATCTTGGGAAAAATATGTAAACCGTGATAGTAGATCTGCTGCATCAAAGTGTAAAGTCTCATGTTATTAATGAAATAAAAAACAATACAAATATTTTTCCATAATTTTAAACTGTACTGCTCCCTTTAGTAAGATACAGCAAATTACTCTTGTAATCAGGTATGTTTCAACCAATAAATTTAATTCTAATGTTGAAATTAAAATTAATGAAAGCTTTTAACGCTTCTTACCAGTCGAAAGATCCACAGGAAAACAAATGTCTGATACTATAGTTGGAGATCTTAATGACTTGTGTTTAAATTTGCAGGATATCAGAGGCCAGTGACTGACAAAGGGTCCAATATGAGGGGCCATTCTCTCAATCTTGTTATTAATCGCAAAAGCGTCCTTGGAAGCCGCTAATTTCTTCAATATGGTCCAAAAAATATATTTATTCATTTCGGCATCTACTTTTCGATGGGAAATACTTTTAAAGCATATTCAGGGTTCAACTTTGAAAACATGGAGTGACACTAGTTGGGAGAGTAGGATAGAGGCATTAAAATTTCATTTTGGGAGATGTATACGACGCCTTGCTAAGCATTTACGAAAACAAAGAAATTGATAATTTAATGATTTAGCCATTTTGACATGGGCGTCGGCAGGATTGCTTCTAGGGGGGTGCACCAGGGCTGCATTGGTGTCCCCCCCCCCTATCGGCCCAAAAATTTCCGGGCTGGGTGACCTTTTTTTTAGCTCTACTACTGCCCAGACGGCTACCCGGGATGTAGGGGGGTGCACCAGGGCTGCATTGGTGCCCTCCCCCCTATCGGCCCAAAAATTTCCGGGCTGGGTGACCTTTTTTTTAGCTCTACTATTGCCCAGACGGCTACCCGGGATGTAGGGGGGTGCACCAGGGCTGCATTGGTGTCCCCCCCCCCCTATCGGCCCAAAAATTTCCGGGCTGGGTGACCTTTTTTTTAGCTCTACTACTGCCCAGACGGCGACCCGGGATGTCAGGGGGGTGCACATGGGCTGCATTGGTGTCCCCCCCCCCTATCGGCCCAAAAATTTCCGGGCTGGGTGACCTTTTTTTTAGCTCTACTACTGCCCAGACGGCGACCTGGGATGTCAGGGGGGTGCACCAGTGCTGCATTGGTGTCCCCCCCCCTATCGGCCCAAAAATTTCCGGGCTGGGTGACCTTTTTTTTAGCTCTACTACTGCCCAGACGGCAACCCGGGATGTAGGGGGGTGCACCAGGGCTGCATTGGTGTCCCCCCCCTATCGGCCCAAAAATTTCCGGGCTGGGTGACCTTTTTTTTAGCTCTACTACTGCCCAGACGGCTACCCGGGATGTAGGGGGGTGCACCAGGGCTGCATTGGTGTCCCCCCCCCCTATGCCGGCCCAAAAATTTCCGGGCTGGGTGACCTTTTTTTTAGCTCTACTACTGCCCAGACGGCGACCCGGGATGTCAGGGGGGTGCACCAGGGCTGCATTGGTGTCCCCCCCCCCTATCGGCCCAAAAATTTCCGGGCTGGGTGACCTTTTTTTTTTTATTGCTCTACTACTGCCCAGACGGCTACCCGGGATGTAGGGGGGTGCACCAGGGCTGCATTGGTGTCCCCCCCCCCCCTATCGGCCCAAAAATTTCCGGGCTGGGTGACCTTTTTTTTAGCTCTACTACTGCCCAGACGGCGACCCGGGATGTCAGGGGGGGTGCACCAGGGCTGCATTGGTGTCCCCCCCCCCCCATCGGCCCAAAAATTTCCGGGCTGGGTGACCTTTTTTTTAGCTCTACTACTGCCCAGACGGCGACCCGGGATGTCAGGGGGGTGCACCAGGGCTGCATTGGTGTCCCTCCCCCCTATCGGCCCAAAAATGTCCGGGCTGGGCGACCTTTTTTTTAGCTCTACTACTGCCCAGACGGCGACCAGGGATGTCAGGGGGGTGCAAGTGCACCCCCTTGCACCTCCCTCCCGGCGCCCATGCATTTTGATAATTGAATATGAAATTGCTGATGAAGTAAATTTAAAGATGTAATAAAAAATTCGCAAACCGAAAGTAAGAAAAAAAGTTTTTTGTGATTTTAGCATATTTGATGTAATCTCGTTTTATTTTCAAAATAATGGCATTTACATTGTTTGTGTGATAATATCCATCTGTAATAGCATTTAAAAATGTAAAAAAAATATGGTTTATTTGTGGCTATGTACAGATATTTCATTATTAATTTCTCTATTTTGTGCAGCTATATCAAAATTCAATAACTTTATTTATGAATATACGATTTTATTAAAATTAAAATTAAATATTTTATTCGATTAAAAATTAATTATTTTTTTAATAAAATATATAATTCTACATAATCATAAGGGGCGGCAATTTGTCTATTTGTCCGGGGTGGCAAAACCACTAGAGCGGGCCCTGTGAACAATGCTTGCTTCCGTGCTTACAGTTCGTCTTCTTCGGTTCTGAATTGAACTTCTGAGTATTTTCAGTGTTTTGCAGTAGCTGTAGCAGTAGTAGTTGTTGTGGTCGCAGCTTGCATTAACCCGACTAACAATGACTCCTTCCCATTCAATTTTTTTCCTTCTTATGACATTACCTTTCGTCAACGTCGAGGTCGTTAGAGGCGGGGAAGGACTGCGGAAAAGGAACTGGAAGAAATTCGGCCTTGGCTATTTAAAGGAACTATACCACCATTTGCCTGGAGTGATTTGGGGAAACCAAAGAAAACCCAAATCTCGATAGATGGAGGTATTCGAAGCCGTCTCCTCCCGAATGCGACACCATTAGCTTCACTTTTTCATTACAAGTCGTATTTGGTCTACGATTACATCCATAAAATTATTTAAAAATCTACTTAAAGCAAAGTTAATAATCGTAAATGATAAAATGTCGGTAGAAGTGAGATAATTTGATGAGAGGGTGAGCTTCCAAAACAATCTCTGAAATCAGAAACGCAATTCAAATTTATTTTTTTCTGTCTCTCTTTCCCATTTTCAACTCCTCTCCCTTTATTCCTATTTTTAGCAGCTATACATTAAAGGAATTAAAGATTCCGGATGCTTTATATTCTGTTCCGCTCATAAAATTAATATATTACTAAGGTGATAGATATAAGAAGATTGTCTTGCACCGCAATGGTATGAGATTGAGTCAGCTACCTCAATTGGAAAATACGCGTCTGCACCAAACAGCATGTGACGGAGGTGAAAGGTTGATTTTTAAATGCTACACTTCTATAGCCAACTTCCTCGTTTCGAGTCATTATAGCTCCGTGATTATGTGCGGCGTCAGATACGGCGTCAACCGATTTGAGCTCCGGTGGTTGAAGAACTTTTTAGAACTAGGACATGTTTCGGTGGCGGTGGATTATTACTAATTATCAGATGGTGCACGAAAGTCCTGGTTTAAATCCCAAACCTCTCTGTAGCGCGTATGGAACTTCTGACAGTGACTCGTCCGCCGGATTTGGACGTTAAGCTGTCGGCCCCATCGATGTGTTTCAGGGGAGTGGGTCTCAATCGGCCGGCACCTTCTGTCTTATTTCATCTCTTATTTTACTGTCGTCAGTCTCTCGATTGGTTTGATATAAACCACCATCCCTTCTTATTTTGCACTATCCCCTTCATCTCAAAACACCTCTCTTAAAACACGTCCACCGGTATCTGCTTCATACATAACCAATCCCAAATGTATTAAAAAACCACCCACGAAACTGTTTTTTCTTTGTGTACGATTTTTCCACAAACTTCTTTCGTCAGCCATCATTTCCAAATCATATTAATTTCGTGGTTTATCTGTCCACTTAATTTTCAGCATCCTCCTATAGCACCACATTTCGAATTCTTCAATTTTCCTTCTTTCAGGCATTCCTGAAGTCCATGCTTCGTTACCATAAGGTGCTATGCTCCATACATACAGTTTTAAAAAGTTCTCTCTGGTTCCTGGGTCAATATTTGAAACTACTTTTTCATGAAGCCACATTCAAATTCCTCTTTTACTTCTTTTATAGCTTCCTCCACATATAAGTTGAATATTAGTAAGGATGAACTGTAACCATAACTGATACATTTTTCAACTGATTGGTGACTCTCATGATTCTCTACTTTTATTATAGCCACTTGATTCTTATATCAATTCTAAAATATTTTTCTATCTCGATACGTAAGACCTGACTTTTTTTTAATTTTTTAACATTTTGTCCCGCCTTACATTACGAAAAGCTTTTTTTCTAAATCAACAAACGCTATGAAAGTAACTTTGTTTTTCTTGATCGGTGATAAGAATTGATTCTCTTGCGGCACAGTTTTTCCAAAATTCAAACTGTAGCTACTGTATATTTTATTCCATCCAAAATAATTTACATTATAATGTCTGTCCCAGAATAACAAGCAAAAATTTCTTTTGAAAGTTTGAATATTGCAAAGTCTTATAGGCATTCAATCAGAACATTGTAGGAGGAAAACTGAGGCATAAAATTGAAATTCAGTGCGGGAATGTCAGTGTGGCAAGAAACAAGGAAACCAGTATTATATTTTTTTTTTTTTTAATTTATTGGCCTTTGGTCTTGCCGACCATACAGCCATCTTCTAGTTTTACAATTCCTATATACATTTCAGGCTTGTTATCTTTACTTACTTTTACAGCTTGATACTAAAGTTACATAATTCGTTGTAAGTTGACACATGTCTGTAATTGTGATTTACATTTATATAATGTTTAACTATATTTATTAACTAAATGGCTCTTAATTATATTCCCTAAATATCTATATTAATGCCGTTTGAGCTTTTATATATAATAGGAAGTATACTTCCTCTCTTATTGTTATATTTATACAATTTAAAAGATTTAAACAAGGTTGGATTGTACATAGTTATTTACATAACAGAGGAGCTTAATTCGGTTAATACAGAATATACACAAGAGTGTTGGTGTTTAATACATTACAATTTGATGTTTGCTTCACTAAGGAAAATAGCAATCGCCTTGTATACATCTTGTCGATTTGAATTGAGCAGGACAGGTACGGAGACGGGAAGGGGAATTTTAATCTTTACCAGACTTGTGTATAGGTTTTTTGTGGGTAACAGGTTGCGGCTGCAGGCCAGGACTATGTGATTTATATCTGATATCTCTTCTTGGTCCTCCGGGCAAAACGGGGAGTGTTCCACTCCGATTTTGAATAGGTGTTGAGGGTAACATCCATGTCCCAGTCTCATTCGAATAATAGATGTTTTATGCCTTTTACTTAGTGTGGAATTCCCGAACCATACTTTAGCTGGAATATTAGGTTGGATTTGTGAGTAATATTTTCCTCTTTCGCATTGTGTAGTAGCCCATGAATTGGACCAGATTCGAAAAGCCTCTTTTTTAATAATAGATATGAAATCTGTATGTGGAAGTTGAACGTATTGTATATCTTCCTCTATTGTGCTTGCCTTGGCTATGCGGTCGACTGTTTCATTATGCTGAATACAGGCATGCCCCTTTATCCATAACACGTGTATCTCCTTATTCTCTGTCGAAGCTGTGTGCATTAAGTTTAGTATCTCTAATAGAGGTTTGTTCAATCCGTTCCGCTGTTTTGAGTTCTCAAGTTTTTGCGCCACGCTTTTGGAATCTGTTAGAACCAGTATTTTGTTGTAGCGTTCTTTTCCGTAATTAATAGCTTCTCTAACAGCTAATGTTTCGGCCGTATATATCGATGTTTCAGCTGGTAAACGCACTCTCTTCGATTCGTGAAGGGAAGGACAGAAATAGGCATATCCGACTGCGTCCGTGGTTTTGGAACCGTCCGTATAGATTTGTGCAAAATCTGGCCAGGTTTGTTTCAAAAAACTGTTTGTCATGGTATTTGCTGAGCTGCTTTTAGCGATCCAGTCTGGTAGGTAGAATATATTTGGTTTATATCTCAGGGTATTATAGTGAAATGAGAACAGGGGAATTGTGTCCCCTTGGGAAACTAATGGTATCATGTGTTTTATTTTGGTGAAGCACTGTGCTAACATGGGCATTCGAAGTCTGGTGGCTATATCTCTTCTTTCCTGTAATGATATATATTTTATTACTCTTTGTATCACGGGGTGATTTGTTAGAGATGCTCGTCTCGTTAGATATACGCTGGATGAGAGATGGCGTCGTATTTCCAGTGGCATTTCCCTAGCCTCTACTAGTAAGGCATTTGTAGGGGAAGATTTCATGGCTCCTAAGCATAGTCGGATCGCCTTATATTGTACTATATCCAGTTTTCGGAGGATATATTTGGGTGCATTTCCAAAGATAGGGCTTCCGTAATCGAAGACAGGTCGTATAATAGCTCTGTATAAGTTGAGAAGAATAGTTGGGTCCGCTCCCCACCATATGCGCGTTATGGCTCTTAAGATATTGAGAAGTCGTTCGGTTTTGGATATAATGTGCTCTATGTGTTTCTTCCATGAGAGTTTACTATCTATATATAGGCCGAGATGCCTGACCGATGATCGTACTGTGAAAGAGTATGGGCCCAATTGTATCTCAGATTCTCGATATATTCTTTGTTTCCGAGTAAAGATCACTACTGATGATTTCGTAGATGATATGGTTAAACCTAAGTTTTGAGCCCACTCATGAAGCTTGATAGCCGCTTCGTGTAATCTCCTGAAGTTTATTCCATAAGATGGTGACACGGTGTATATACACACGTCATCGGCAAATTGCAGGACCCTTATTGATGGACTAAATAGATTTTCTATGTCTGCAGTGTATATGGTATACAGTATGGGGCTTAGGATTGCCCCTTGTGGTAATCCCTTTGATATCACTCGAGGACCGTATAAGGAATTGTCTTGCAGTCGGATGTAGACAGTTCTGAGATGGATCAGATTATAAATCCCGCGTAAGTATATATCGGGCAGACCCAATTTTTTGAGCTTCTCGATTAATATTGGAATATGTACGTTATCATAGGCTGCTGATATATCCAGAAATATGGCCGTAAGGTAGCCTTTATTAATAGTATGCCTGTTCAATATCAAGGGTAAGTATGCTGAGATCGTCCGTTGTGCTCCTTCCTTTTCTAAATCCAAATTGAGTCTCAGGCAACATGCCATGGTGTTCCAGCCACCATTCCAGTCTCATTTTTATGATGCGTTCTAGGGTTTTTGCTATACATGAAGATAGCGCAATTGGCCGGTATGAGTTAGCACTATTTATTTCCTTGCCAGGTTTGTGCACTGGGATAATAATTTGTGTTGTCCATTGTTTTGGGATCTCGCTTTTGGCCCAGATCTTCGTTAGTAGTTGGAGTAAGACTACCTTAGCGCGGTGTGGGAGATGGTGCAGCATGGAATACTGTATGCTGTCTATGCCAGGTGCCGTGTTTGAACCGGTTTTAAGGGCCAATTCCAGCTCTTCCATCGAGAATGGCTCTTCTAGTATGTTTAGTTCATGTTCTTCTTTGTCATAGATTGGTGGGTCTGTAGGTCCGGGTGGTACCGTTGGCGGAGCTATTATGTTTGCGAATTCTTCTATCCAATTTGATGTCGATTTTGGACTCTCCGGTTTTTTCCTTAGTCTGTTGATCATGCGCCATACTGAGCTCATTGGTGCTTTACTGTTTAGATTGTTGCAGAATTCTCTCCAACACATCTTTTTCTTTTCCTTTAATATTCTTTTTGTTTCGGCCTCTGTCTTTTTGTATTTTAAGTAATTTTCCCAAGTAGCTTCGTGTTTGTATCTTGTGAATGCTAGCTTTCTTTTTGCTACCGCTCTGGAGCAATCTTCATTCCACCAAGGCGAGGGGATGTGTTTTTCCGTAGATCTTGGTTTGTGTTGAGGAATAGATCTTGCTGCCGCTTCATTTATGACGTTTAGAAATTCCTCATATTTCTGGCTAGTTGTTTTGGCGGTACCCACCCTATCTATGTTTTCTTCAATTATTTGGCTGTACTTGACCCAATTTGCTTTTCGTGTGTTCCATTTGGTGGTGGGAAGGATAAGTTGTGGTGTCTCTAGATGTTTGGTTGTCATTATAATGGGGAAATGGTCTGATCCCCATACCTGTTGAATATTTTCCCAGTGAAATTCCGTGGCCAGCGACGGAGAGCAAATTGTTAAATCTATTACAGATTTCCGTAAGCCAGGTTTGGGTACCAAGGTTGGAGATCCATCGTTTAGGATGCATAAGTTGAAATCGTCTATGATTTCTAGAAGGGATTCCCCAAATACATCATTCCATTCACATCCCCAAGACGTATGATGTGCATTAAAATCACCACATATCAGGTATGGTTCTTCAAATTGCTGTAGGAGGGCGCGCCACTCGCTGGATTTGATTTTGGATTTAGGTGGGCAGTATACTGAGACAATAGTTAAATCCTTATTGTGGCTTCGCATTGCAATTGCTACTGCTTGGAATGAGTTTATTTGTGTATGATCTATATGGATTGGTGTAAAGTGGATAGATGTATGAATCAGTATAGCTACTCCTCCTTTCCCGTCTTCTCTGTCTTTGCGTACAAGATGGTAACCTTTGATGAACATATTTGTCTCTGGTTTGAGCCATGTTTCTGTTAATGCTGCGATAGATATGTTGTTTACACTAAGTTCCCGTTGCAACGATTCCTGATTTGCTTTGACTGACCGGGCATTCCATTGTAGTATCTTGATTTTCGGTTTTTTGTTTGAAGTTGTCTGAAAGGGTTCTGCTTCACTGCTTCTGCCCCTGTGCAATTTCCACTGTTGTTGTGGAGGGTTGGTCGAAGTGTGAGCCATTGATTAAGTCTTGTGTCTTATGGATTCCTGATTAAAGTTCTCTTAAACCCCTTTAGTACTGTGGCTCTGTATAACTGGGCTGTACTAATATCTCTATAGACTTTCTAATCTCGTCCAGTTGTAGAGTTTCTATGCCACTGTTTGTTATGTGTCTAGCTACTTCCACAATTAACTTAAAGATTCCTTCTATTAATTTATTTTTGCCGTTTGTATTGCTAGGAGGGTTTACATGGTTTTGTACCTTGGGAGGGTAAGGGTTTTGGCCTATAGGCGATAGCGGCAGTTGTGGTGATTGATACCATAGCTCCCGGTAATCCTGTGTTCTGTTCCTTTGGTGGGTTGTTTTGTATGCCCTACTACGATCTGGAAGTCCCTGATTATCGCAGTGTTGAGTCAAGCCTGGGATACTCCCGGAGGGGCAAGATTGTTGTTCTCTGTTATTGTGTGTCACTATGGTTTCCGTCGGCTCCACCCAATTCCCTTCTGGGGTAAGTAAGAAATTTGTTTGTGGTTTGTTTATTTTGTCATCAATGATTGGCATTGCTGATGTCCTGCCTGAATCTTGCTGCCTTTTGTGAGTCCTTGTCTGATGTGACATTTGCAGATAGATCGGTTGTTGCTGTTGTTGTGGTGTTAAGGGTGGGAATTCTGTATAGCTACTAATCGGTATCGGGGTTTGGGTCACTTGAGCATACCCTCTCGCTCGCTGTTCTATATTAGGGCCCATGTTGCTTGTTGTGTATGCTGATGCTACTTTTGTTTCCCGATATTTCAGATATATTGGGCAGCTTCTGTCTGTCGCGTAATGGTGGCCGCTACAGAGGGCGCAGCAAACGGCTGTCGTATTGCTACATTGTGTTACCAAGTGAAAGCCAGCGCATCTACTACAACGGGGTTCACGAGTCCTGCATTGCTCCTGTCTGTGACCGAGGCGTAAACAGTTCCCGCACTGGATAACTGGGGCGACGTACGGTTCCACCGAACAACGTGTGCCCAGTATAGTCACATGTGAGGGAAGAGTTTGTGCGCGAAAGGTGACTAGGCAGACCGGGATGGGGGTCACTCGCTCATCATTCCTCTGTGATCTTTTGGTAAAGCGTTTTATGCGAACAACAGGAAAAGGGAGAAACTATTTCTTCTTAGTAGTTCTTCTTCACTTAGCGAAATATCGACATTCCTAATAATGCCTTGTTTTTGAATCAAAAAGTTTGGTATGTATGCTTCTATATTTCTAGTTTTCAGAGTATCAAGTTGGACTATGGAATTGGCTGCAGCCGCTGATCTAGTTTCTATTTTAAGCCTGTTTCTTCCAACAGTAGAGATGTTTATGATGTCCCTTTTGTATGAATTATTATATTGAAATAAAATTTTTCCTATCGCCATTGGGTGCAATTTTGCAACGTTTCTGTCCAAGCTTTCTATAAAGATGTAATACGGACCATTATCTGTACTACTATATCTATTGTCTTTACTACGGAATGTCTGGGTTGACGTATGAGGCTGCGTCTGGTTCAACTCGGAGCGATCTGGGGATGGGGGGGAAGCTATGTCGGGCTCAGCTGAGACTGGTGACCCCGCTTCATCACTTTCCTCCATCTGACTACATTGTTGTAAATCAACCGTGTCCTTCCCCGATTCCTGTTTCTCTACACAACGCCGCTTAGCTGATTTGTTGGACTCACCTAAACTTTTTTCCATTTCTCCTTTGCGAGGCATCTGGTGCAGAATGGGTCCAGAAGTCATATGTGAGTCAATCAGTAGGGCTTCACTCTGCCCCACCTCCATTTCCAGCAGCGGTAGATGCTGCTGCTCTTGTTGTCCTGGATGTTGCTGCTGTTGCTGCTGTTGCTGCGGATGTTGCTGTTGATGTTGCTGGAACTGCTGCTGCTGCTCTTGTTGTCCTGGATGTTGCTGCTGTTGCTGCGGATGTTGCGGTTGATGTTGCTGGAACTGCTGCAGCTGCTGATTTTGCTGCAAGTTGTTGTAGTTGTTGATGCAGCTGTTGTTGCTGTAAGTGTTGCAGTTGTTGGCGCTGCTGTTGTTGGAGTTGTTGTAGATGAGGTTGTTGGGTAAACGGCTGTTGTTCTCCTTCCTCCACACTAGGAGTATGTGCTTGCATACTGTTCTCTATATGAAGCTCACATGTTTCACTTATTGTGTAGTTTACTGATTGTATAGGTAATGCTGGTTCATTGACATAACACGTCTCTAACGCCGACTTAATAGTCTGCCCCGTGTCTAACGGGCCAGACATCTTACAGTTTTACCACAAGCTATTCGTTCACTGCTTGTTGCACTTTATAAGTTTTAAATATACTTTTATCACGACGGTACAAACACTTTCCGTAGTCGCACAAGGTAAACAATTCGGACTGACTAGCGCGCTCGCGGACCGATGTGACCTGTACGGCGATCAGGAAGTGACTGACCAGTATTATACGCTTTGTAAACACTACGTTTCCGTCTACTACGATATTTTAGAATTACACTCTAGCTGCGGAGAGTAGTACTGCCGATTTATAAAATTTTGTAACAATTAGCTATGTTATTGCTCAGCGTGATAATTTAATTCCAACTACCTCTTAATCTGAAAGACATACTTGAAAAAAAAAAAAAAATGAGAAAATATTATAGAGAATTACATCATAACTACATTGAAATTTCTTATTTTACCACATTTAATTGAGACTGCAAATTTATGTAGTTTTAGCATCCGGTTTGAGGTCTTTGCTCAAGTAGCATGTGAATTGGATTCTTTTTTTTTTTTTTACATTTCTATGAAAAGACTGAAATGTTACCTATTTGGTTACTAGCAAACCGATCAATTTTGCTTGTCATTTTTGGTTTAATACTACTTCATTAAACAACGGGATTAATATGACACTATCTTCCATATAAGAGGGAGCTTATATTCACTTTGAATTTGATAGCTGCTAAAAATTAAAATAAAGTACCCGGTGTGGTGCGTGAACGGTTAACGTTCTGGCCTCGTATTCGGGAGGACTCAGTTTTGAATCCCCGTCCGGGCATGCAGATCTGTGTTTTCCATGGTTTCCCCAAGTCACTCCAGGCAAACGCCCGGATGCTTCCTTGAAAAGGCCATGGCCGAGTTCCTGCCCGTTTCTTGCCCCAATCCGATCCCGCCTCTAATGACATTGCTGTCAACGAGCCGTAAAGCCCTAGCAAAATAAATAAAAAAGAGAGAGAGGGGCGGAAAGAGTAGAGAGAAAGAAAATGAAATTTGAATTGCGTTTCTGATTTCAGAGATTTTTTTGATATCCCCGCTCTCATCAGCTCACTTCTGCACATATATTTTAATTTACGATTTTTAACTTTTCAATAGATTTTTAAAATAATTTTATGGACGGCATCAGAGACCAAATACGAAAGATATTGAAAAACTGAACCTAATGGCTGAGCGTTAACGCTATGGCTCCGCATTCGAGAGGAAGCGGGTTTGAATTCCTATCCGGCTATCCAGATTTGGATTTTCCTTCGTTTCTCCAAGTCACTTCGTGTGAATGGCGGGATTATTTCTTCGAAAACCCATGGTCCGAATTCCTTCCCATTCCTTGTCTCCATTTCCTTCCCACCTTTAACGACTTAGAAGTCGACGAATCGTAAATCCAGACGCATAATAAGAAATTGGTATAGTAATATTATTTAGTTTTTCGTCTCCTTGACGATGGTGCGAACTCGTTATAGTCCACCTAACGTAACCACACGACACTATTTCGACGATGTTGAAGCCCGAGAAGATTTCTTTCAGTCTTACCTCTGTGAAAGATTTCATAGTTACGTGTGCAGTTTATTAAGAAGCACTCAGTTATGAGTCTTTCCTTAAGTATGTTATGTCCTGACGCAAGCAGGTAAGAGTCGATGTTATATTTTACGCATAACGCAGTTGTAGGTTCGACTTGTTTAAAATAAACGCAAAAAATAATTGGAAAA
The DNA here is from genome assembly GCA_031002005.1 of Vandiemenella viatica. NCBI lineage: Eukaryota > Metazoa > Arthropoda > Insecta > Orthoptera > Morabidae > Vandiemenella > Vandiemenella viatica. Next base: position 5,446,565 of record CM061921.1, on the reverse strand, counting down.
CCTAGACTCGAACCGAGGACCACGCGTTTACAAGACTAGATGGTAAGCCATAAGCAAACGGAGCTCATGTTCACAGGCGGCTCGTGCAGTGGGTAAACAACCTTATCCTGCCTCGGAAGTCAGTTACATGCAACTGGCATTAGACAATTATCCTAAATAATCTCTTTATAATCGTTTCAATAGTTTTGTAGAACTTAAAAATCTGGATCTTTGAACATTTACACCCACTTCTCGGACCACACACCCCATTATGTGTTGTATTATTGCAACTGATTAGCCACATCAATATATAAATAAATATCGTTATAATTTTACGCTAATCATTTGGAATAAAATGCATAACTGAACCTCATTTTTACTGCGCTTTATTGCAATCTTGTTAATTACAACTTTAACGATATGCTGAATTTAAGAAAAGTGTAACTGGAACCGAATTTCATCCGATTGAGGTATGGTCGGCGATATCTTGCCTAATATTACAGTCAATCCAGGGGCAGGAAAATGCGTTACTTGTTTCGAGATCGGTCAATAGCTTTTTACTGAAATGTGGGGAATGATAGATGAACTACCAAGAAGAATCGTCAATGGGCGGGCGGAGTCTTCCTGCTTTGTTCGAGGCTTGACTTAAGGAAATGAATAACAGATGGCGCTGAGTTGAATACGGCAATGATGCCACATTGTGCGAAATAAGGGACTTAGACTCAGGCGCGGACAGTCAATGTTTTTGCCAAAGAGTGTACACCATTTATCACGACTGTACAAAATATACAAATGGTATGCTGAATACTGGTTATAATGTAAAGTGCTATTGCGCTAAATTCCGACATCCTGCTTTGACATATACTGGAAGATGGTTGCTGATATTATTACTGCGTTAGTGTGACATTTACTTTCAGGACAGCAAGAGCTTCTGCGACTGCGGGCGATTATCTAGTTCAGTAACCCCAGCTACAGACATTGTGGAGGGCCCTAGCTCCCTATCTAAGAATGATGAAGACAATAAAAGCCAAGACATTCTCGAGGCCCGTGCTGAGGTTTTTACACAACCTTCCACTACGGTCCCAAAGTGGAGGGGCAAATGGTAGACCAATGAGAGGGCCGGTAAATGCTGTCATCTGTCCTACTTTGGCCGACTATTACGCACTTTTCCCTAACTGTCAGCGCTCTAAATCCCTGATCGATGCCTCTGTCTGGTTTCCTAATTTGCAACTTGCCGTCCTCATTTCATAATTAACAAATATGTAACTTATGAGTCAAGCGAACAACTGTGTTCGCTACAAGGTCACTCACTGCTTGCTAACGGCCTCCTAAAAGGAGGTAAAAACTAAGCCTGCGCCAGCCACGTTAGTACAAGTGTATATGCCAACGAAACAAGAGAATGATAACGAAACAGAGAAAGTGTGTGATGAAACTGAATAATTAATCCAATATGTGATTGGAATGCGGTGTTACGAGTAGGGAAAAAGGAGAATACTGTACGTAGCTTTGGTCTAGTAGAAAGAGATGAGCGAGGAAGCAGGTTGCTAGAATTTGGTAAAAAGTATAAATAGATCATTCGAAACACACTGTTTAAGAATCTTGCACGAAGGATACACACCTGAAAACGTCCAAGGGATACAGGTAGATATCAACTAGTTTATATCCTGGCTATACGGAGATTCAGAAATTAAGTTCTAGACTGTAAAGCATACCCGACAGTGGATATGGAGTGCGACCAAAAGCTGAACACACGCAGAACAGACTGGAAGTGAAGAAATTGACAGAATATCACATAATGGAAAGATTTGCAGAGAGTGTAGGCGTGGGTGTAAGAAATAACTCTGAAAGGAATTCAACAGAAGAAGAACGGAAAAAACTAAAGAGAGAGACAATCAAATCTGGTAAAGAAACATACGACATACATTAGGAAAGAAGCTGGCCGAAATTCTTCGATTACAGAAAAAAAAATTAAGATAATGAATTAGAGTAGAAGGCACGAAAGTGCTCAGGATGAAATAGAAAAAGAACAGTATAAAATTTTTCAGAAATCATATATACAAAAAAGTAAGAAAACAAACGAAAATTGCCTTCAAGAAAAGTGAGAAGCAGTAAACAAAAATTAAATAAAAATGGTTGTACGTAAAGTAGATGCGGCCTATAAAAGGAGCAAACTGAATTTTGAAGATATGAAGAAAATTCGTACACAAAATAAGCTGTTGGGATACCTATTCTAAACTCACAGGAAAGGGCTAACCGATGGAAGGAATACATAGAGAAATTGTCTAATGTGGATGATTTTAACGGCTGTGTGCTGCAAAGAGAAGATGATATCGACATTCATGATCCTGCTTTAAGGAGAGATTTTGATAGAGCTTTGAAAGATTTGAACTCAGATGAGGCAGTTGGCATTAATGAGATTTACATACAACTTTTAAAAGCACTGGGAGAGGAAGTAGGCCACATATTATTCAAACTGATATCAAAAGGTTATCAAACAGGAGCGATTTCACCGTCTCTTAATGAAAGTATTATCTTGACACTTCCAAAGGAAGCACAAGCTGACAAATGTGAAAACTATGGCACTAATAATCATCAGAAGAATAGAACGGAAAGTAAAAGTATATTAGATGAAGATCAGCTTTGGTTTAGGAAAAAACGGTGTAGAAGAAAAGCAATTCTGGTTTTAAGATTTTTCCAAACAACATCGAGTCGGCATAATATGACAGGAAAGCTATCACTATATAATTCTACCGTCGAACCTCTCTCTTGAAGAGAATCAATTTCCAACATATTTCTGTCACCATTCGATAAGTTCGCAAAATTGTGTAACTAAAACTGTTAATCATACCGAAAAAAAATGTCCTGTGCCCTTCCTACAGATTTTCTTGTCAAACTCCATCAATATCAGTATAGCCATTTAGTCGCCTAAACGTAAAAAAGACAGAGACTTACTTCCGCATTTATAGTATTATTACTGCAGATCACACATACACTGACTGCGAACAACTCCTGAGAGAAAAGTGTACACCTACAGCATTGTAAGACTACCTACGATTTGCCTCGCATTGAACCCCTAAATTTATGACATTCAATCCGAATAACCGACGATCCAGGCGTGACTCTTACGATCAAAAACAATGTTTTAAAACATTTGCTTCCACGGAGATTTGAACCGGAGACCACGATCCAAACAGCAGTAAGCAAGCGCTTTAACCACTGAGCTACCAGACCGCTATATGAAAAAGGCAGTACAGAGACCTACACATCCTTCGCGTCTGTCTATCAACGTTTGGTAATTTTTCGAAATTATAATACAATATGTATCATTTATACGGAAAAATTTTCATCAAATATGTTTCAAAGGATAAGTGTGCAAACTTTCATCGAAATCGGATGAAAACTGTGGATTTGTATGAAGAACAAACAAACCAACAAACATACTTACATTCATCTTTATATATATTGATAGCTTAGAACAGATAACACACACACTGACTTCGAGAGAAAAAAATGTACTTACAGAATTGTTAGACCGCGTGCAATTTGCCAATCATTTCACCCCAAAAATTGTGGGATCTGAAGTTAAATGTGAAATACGCAAAACTGACCGTCCAGGGCTCATACGATCAAAAAATATATTAAAAAATCTTTGTCTCTATTGGGATTTGATCCGGCGGTACACACATTATTAAGCAAGCGCGTTAATCAGTGAGCCACCAGCTCATAATTGTGTATGGAACTACAGAGTCTTCCACAACCTAAACGTTGGTCTATGTTCGTTTCGGTAATTTTTTCAAAATTACATGACAATATGACGGGAAATTGTTCAACCAAATGTAGACAGTATTTTTCTCCATGTTTCAAAGGATAAGTGTACAAAGTTTCATCGAGATCGGATGAAAACTGTGGATTTGTATGAAGATCAAACAAACAAACATTCATCTTTATATATATATATATATATATATATATATATATATATATTAGTGTAGATCATACACAAACTGATTGCAAAAGAAACTAATACTGAGCGGTCAATATAGCATTGTTCGGCCGCCTACGATTTGCCAAGCATTCACCCCTGAATAGGTGGGACCTACAGTTGGATCCGAAAAGCGGAACGTACAACTCTTAAAAATTCCTGACCCTAGCGGGATTTGAACCCGGCACCAGATTCAGAATTTCTGAATTCAATAGCTCTAACAACTGAGCCACCTCACTCTGTAGCAGGTCATTACAGAACCCTACAGAAGCTACGCGTCTCTTTGACAACGTTCGGTTATTTTTCAAACTTCCATGACAAAACATATTACTTATACACAAAAAAAACTGCCCTGTTTTCTTTCCGATGTCAAATTTCACGAAGACCTGTGAATCCGTTTACTCGCGAAAAGGTAACAAACAGACAGTGAGAGAGAGTTACTTTCACATTTATAATATTAGTATAGATAAAAATCAGGTGGCTATAAGTGGCGGATCATGGGAGATACAAGTAGTATCAGTTAAAAAGGGTATGATACAAGTTTGTAGTTTATACCCATTAACATTTAAGCAGTGTTCAGGGAGAAACAATCAGTTTGCTATGATTTGCTGGTGACACTGTCCAGTTAGCAGAATAGACGCGACATTTAGAAATTACTGAACGGCATGAACAAAATACTGAAGGAAGATTTTTAATTAAATACCAACCAATGCAAGCCAAAACTGACCGAGCATGGTGGTGTAACGGATAGCGTTGTGGCCTCGCATTCGGGAGGACGGCGGTTCGAATCCCCGTCCGGGCATCCAGATTTGGGTTTTCCATGGTTTCCCAAATCACTCCAGGCAAATGCCGGGATGCCTCCTTCAAAAGGACATGGCTGAATTCCTTCCCATTCCTTGCCCCCATCCTTTCCCGTCTCTAAAGACCTCGCTGTTGAAAGACGTAAAGCAGTTACAAAAAAAAAAAAAAAAAAAAAAAAAAAAACTAATGAAATGTAGCAGAAACGGTAGCAATAACAGTAAATTAAATACGAAAACAGAATCAGATGTAAAGTGAAAGTAAGTTATTTTGTTAGTTAGGAAGCAAAATTACAAACGACGGCCGAAGCATGAGAAGTTGAATAGCATCAACGATAATAGCCGTCTTTCGTAATCTTTTAGTTTCAAATATTGATACAAGACTCAGAAAGTATGGTAGCGAAACATCTACATAAGGAACACGGTTCTACAAAGAAGGAAAGTAGAAGGTTGTGAATGATTAAGGAGGAAACTGGGAACCACCCTATTATACTAACGGGTAAAAAGCTGTAATCAAAATGATCAATGACATTAGTGGCACCTGCTTCTTTGACTCACTAATTCAAACTGCTCATCTTGTTATTCATAACTATCTTCAGACATAGTTTACAAGAGATTCTTCTAATCCGAATTCGCTTCTTCAGTAAGTAAAAGTACTCAGTCCTCCCACAGGTTAACCCGTTCCATATTTTCGCAGACGCAATACTCGGAAAAATGGACTCTTTTCGACTTTCCGCGAATAGTGGGTACTGACTTAATAAGCCTATTTAATAATTAGGCAAATGTTTGAATTTATAATTCACGAAGGAAAGCTTTCTTGCAAAAAAAAATCAAAAAAAAAAAATCGTTGTTCCACATCTACATCTATACTCTGCAATTCACAAACATTGTGGGTGGCAGAGGGTGCTAAGTACCAATCATAATTCTGCTCATTCCAATCCCGAATAGCACTAGGAAAGAAAGAATATATATATATAAAAATCAGTACGGCATCTTATTTCTCTACTCTTATCCCTCCGGTCATTGTGACCCGAATGGATTGGCGGAAGAAGTATCTCACTGCACTCGTTGGTCATAGGATTTAGCATATTCTCCAGTAAATTCGAAAGCAAATGACGTCGTCAGTCTTCCAAACGATACCAGCCCCCGTCTCAAAATACCTCACTGTTAAGAGACGTTAAGCAGTTAAAAAAAAAAAAAAAAGATACCAGCCCAATCTACGTATTAATTCTGTGACGCTTTCATAAGGGCTGTAGCAACTAGTCACGAAACGAGCGGCTCTCCTCTGCACCCTCTCCACTGAGTCAATCAGGCACTTGTGATATGGATCCCAAACTCCACAACAGTAATCCAGGTGCAGACGCACTAGTGTTTTATACGCTATTTCGTTTGTATGAGCATTACAATTCCTCAGAATACGACCTATGAATCGTAATTTAGAATTAGCTTTGCATACGACGGAAGTTATGTGCAAGTCCCATTTCATGTTGCTTTGTACTAATACCCCCAGATACTTCAGGGAATCAACCGTGTCAACAACTGAATTGTGTACTTTGTACTCGTGAGCAAACTGATTCTTTTTGTTACTTTTCGCATTGTCTTGCACTTTTTGCAATTAAGTGTAAGCTGCCATTTACGGCACCATTCGGAAATAGCATCCAAATCGCGCTGAATGTCTAAGCAATCGTCAGAGGACCTTATTTCCCTATAGATAACTGCATCGTCGGCAAACAATTGCAATCAGCATTTAACGTTGTCACCTAGATCGTTTATAAAAATTAAGAAACGCCAGAAGTAACATCTAGCTTAGAAGAGGTTACCCCGTCAACAACGACATACTGTGATCGACCAGTTAGAAAATCACGTATCCATTCGCAAATCTGATCCGATATCGAATCTTCGCTAAAAGTCGGTTGTGTGGTACAGAATCAAAAGCTTTCTGAAAATCCAAGAATATTGCATCAACTTGTGAACCTGCATCGATAACTTTCATTACGTCATGCGAAAATAGGGCCAATTGAGTTTCACACGATCTCTTCTTCCGAAATTCGTGTTGACACGGTGTAAGTAACTCGTTGTTGTGGGATTAATCAGTACGTGTGTGTATTACACACGCGTCAGGTCGCATGTTTGCTAGGCCTCTTGTGAAAATACACGAGTTACACGCTATACACGCCCCACAGACGGGCAATGAAACCGCCCTATGGTAAATTGCGACCCGGAATGAAAGTCAAACATTTTTTATTTCCTCCAACAAGATCTGAATACAGTTAGAAGAATTCATATAATGAGAAGGCAGACTTTCCAGACCAAGTTCTCAAGAAGCAGGGAAAGTAACAGACATTTATTAGTTCTGCGGAATGAATCTAAGTAGTTCTGTATTTCTGACCGATGTTTAATTGTTTTTTGTCGTTAGGCTCGAGTCAAATTATTTAAATTCCGTTTGGCCTTATAGTCTTTCAGCCAACAACAGTGTTCCTTTTTATTTTCCTCAATTGTATTAGACTCTTCTAGTATTATTGACGTTCACTAATGGAAGGACAGCACAACACTCAATTAAAACCACCCATGCCCAAGGGCGGACTCGAACCGGCGACGCCTGCAATGTCAGACCAGCTCGCTAGCCCCTCGCTAATCAGATTTTGTTATGCCAAGGTGATATGAAAAATCTCTAATACTCTGTGTTGCAACAACAAATTTACACAGGTACAGTAGTACCAAACACATTTGTTGGAGCATAGCGGCTACCGCAAAATGTTAAAGAAATTACATATTTCGTAATTTTAAATAGTATTATTATCTACAGTAGAAGCGCAAACTTTTGAGATCATTCTCTTATAAATCTGACAACTTTAGTAAATATATGGCTGTTAGTAGTGAGTTACACGGTTTAAATATCTCGACTGCTTACTCAGTTAATCGTTTTGAACAGAGCAGAGTATCAATACTAGCTGTGGCAGAATAAATCAATGACAATCAGTGTAACACAGTTTCTCCAGGCAATAGCGTAATCATCAGTCTACAGGAATAAGAGGTAAAAACGGGTCACTGAAAGTTATACACCCTCGAATGAAAAATCAGAACTAATTGTACCTCTGTGACCTATGCAAGTGCTTTATTTCCTGATGTGGTTTATCACTGTTTTGCTAATGGCCTTGTAACTTATGAGGATGTTTTAAGACTAGCAAATTGTAAAAACTTACTTATTTCTTTTATGATACTATGATTCTTATCATTACCCAAGGAAGTGTAAAAAAAACATCTACATTACAGTATCGTTTGAGTAATAATTACCAGAATTTTGAATTTACCTGCTCATTTGATTTCATTTATATTATTTGGATGATCTTGTAGTTTATTCTTCAGAATATCTGTTAAACTATACACATTTGAAATTTGGCAGCAATATAGAAAGTGGAAATTTCATTTTTTAAAAAAAAGCTATGCATATTTCATGGTTTGCAATTATCAGTAACTAAAATTTTTTTTTAAGAATGTATTCCAATTTTCATGAAGTCTTAGATTTAGTTTCCTGTGTAATTAGGTTTATAAGTCTACCATACAGATAAGTTTACTTTTAAAACTTTTATTGGTTTTGCAAAATACTAAAATAACAAGACCAGAAGTAATAACTGAAACAGCCATGTGAACCCTTTTGCCGTGAGATTTATTGTGTTTAACATTCTTAATTACAGTGGCGGCCGAAGTGATTTTCTCAGGTAGTGACAACAATGAAATTTTTCGACGGTTTACTGATCATTATTGAAGTGAAAGGTGCCTGGAAAAAAAGGAATCTCGCAACACAGTAATTTGCAACGTGTGAAAGTCTCATTACCTGCAGTTACTGCCGGATTAAACAAATGATTTTGATAAATGCTTTAAAATTGACCAAACGGTAAACATTGATTGATTAGCCAACAGCCGACATCTACAGGCAGTGCAGGACTAGGCACGACAAAGCAGTAGCCTGCAGTCCCCGGTTTTTGAAGGCCCCCTGAGTGTTAACTTTTTTTCATTAAATAAAAATAAAATCATCCAAAAACAAAACAAAGTAATACGAAAAGCATTAAAATTTTTTTTTGTTTAATCGTAGTGTACGATAAATACATTTTCGAAATATTATAAATTGTAAAATTCGTTTGTTAATTGAAATGAATATGATAAATTTTATTAGTCATCTACAAAATCTTTTCCTTGTACTTGTAAAATGCATATAATTATTTTCAAAAATAGTGGCTCTACTACTGCCCAGACGGCGACCCGGGATGTAGGGGGGTGCACCAGGGATGCATTGGTGCCCCATGCAAGTGCACCCCCTTGCACCCCCTTCCCGGCGCCCATGTTCTTATTCAGCACTGCCTTCGATTACCACGACGACAGTGGAACACATTTCACTTGAGAATCGTTTCCTGTTACGTGCATTCATAAACTTAAGTAATTCTCCTTCAGAGGATTAACAAACAGAAACAATATTGCATCCTCGCATTGACAAAGCTTCTAGGCAGCGTTTCTCAACCTTTTTCAACCCCAGTACCATTAAATTGTCAAAAATAATGCTGCGGGCCTCTAACTTACACGGGTCTAAATATGATTTTTTCCTCTTTTCGTTTCAGCTGTCTATGGACGACATTTCCTCTTCTGAGTTTCCTTCCCCGGTCGCCAGTACTCTTTCATTCCCTAGCTCACTCTTGCTTTTTCTTCCTCTGAGAATACCCTCCTTTTCTTGATTGGCTTTTCTTCGGTCAGATCCTTTACCTCCGAAATTTTTCCTCTGAATAGTTCCCTGTCTTTAACGTGTTCCACCCAGTGCCTAATTTTACTATCTACGTTATTAACAACTCGTACATGTTCTATTATCTTTATATATATAAAAATCCCGCGTCTCGATGTTTGTCCGAGATGAACTCCGAAATTGATGAAATTTGGCTTACTATGTGTAATTTGGTCCAATTTAAAAGATAGGATAGTTTTTATCTCGATTATTGACCTTAATATTTATTATTGCGAATTAAATGTTCTTTCAATGTTTGTCATAGGACAATGGTTTCTAATTATTTGTAAGTATGCTAAGTTCAAGCGTTCAGGTGGCTTAGTGATTAATGCGTTTGACTGGAAATCCAAAGGTCCCTGGTTCGAATCCCTGTGCTGGCGGGCAATTTTATACGCACTTAACTCGGCCTTCACCTCCGGCGCAGGGGTGGAATGCGCAGCCAAAAGAAACCCTGTCACCATGTCATTACGACCGCACGAAATTATTATTATTATTATAGTTCCATAGGTTTCTAACACATGGTGATGTATTAATTTATCGACACAACACTTGGTTATCTAGGTTGGGTAACCGTCCAGTAGATGGCGTTGTGTTTCTATTTATTTATGTTACAGTCTACTCCACGTCATAAGTGTTTATGTATGACATAACCTAGTTTTATGAATTTTAGGTGTAGTATCATTTTTATTTTTGCTGTGTATTGTGTTGTGTGTCGTTATTATATTTAACGAAAAAGTAATTACACACATGAATATAACATTGAAGAAAACGTTACGATAAATTCAAAAACGTGTAAGTATTTGTTGCTTGCTTTCTCATTTTTCTTATTCTTTTCGTTATGGCGAGCTAGGGACCACGTGTCAATTTCAATTCTTCCGCTGTTGTTTTTTTCTTTCTTCCTCTCCAGTACTCCTCATTATTGCACTGTGTTTTCTCTTTCCCTCTTCAGACCATTTTGCACCCGTTTTTTTCTCCTCTCTACTTTGGAATCCTGCCATATTCGAAATCTGCTTTCGAAAATATTTTCTTTCCGTACTGTTAACTGTAGGTCTCCTGTACCCGGCAGAGTTGCCGGGTTAGGTTAAGGTGGCGACGACAGGGGTGGAATGCGCAGCTGACAGAAGCCCTGTCATCACGACCACACGGAATTGTAATTATTATTATTTAATATCAGGCATTTACTTGCATAGAGGCTTTCCGATTTAAGCACTGTATTATAGTGTCTTATTTTAAAGCTTTTAGAAAGGCACTTTTTGTTGTAATTCAATTATTTTTATTTTTATTGTTGCAATTATAAATTTCAATGAAATTCCGCCAAAAAAAATCTAACATAAACGATGCGTGTAGCAGAGAGGTACGACGCAAACGTGTTGAGAGGGCTCATCAATCAGCAGAACAAATCGCGTCGAGTAACGAATCTCAAAGAATCAGGTCAGCACAGCGTCGTATGCAAAAATCTCAAGAACAGCGCGATGAACGTCTGCGACAGAATATATCGAGAACAAGAGCGCACGAGAACAGCACATCGCTACATTTACAGAAAGAGAACGAGAGAGACAGCAAATCAGTCATGCATTAACACGTGTATCATTTGTTCGTCTTGCGTTCGAATATGCACCAGACATTGATTACTCAGCATATTCTAAAATTGCAATCAGTGCATTGGATTAAGTATGCCAATACTGTCAGTCATTGAAATTCCGCAATGAAGCAGCTGGCATGTGCTGTGCATCAGGAAAAGTTGTATTATTACCACTTCCCACTCCGCCAGAACCTTTGCAATCACTTCTTGCTGGCGAATCAAACGATTCGAGATTGTTTCTGCGCAAGACACGCAAATTCAATTCCTGCTGCCAGATGACGTCTTTTGGAGCAACCAAAATTTGCGATCTCACATCTGATGGACGTCATTTGGAAACTACATTCAAAATACAGGGCCAGGTGTACCATAAGATTGGATCGTTGATGCTGATGCCTAATAATGCCAAGAAGTTTCTCCAAATCTATTTTATGGGAAGTTGTGAAGAACGCGTGACAACTCGGTGCCAGTCTAATTTCATCGAACAAGCAGAAGAGAGAGCAATTGTGGTATTGTTGGAAAATGTTTTGGAAAATAATAATCAACTTATTCAATCGTTTAAAAGAGTGTCGCCACAATTAAAAAATGACTCCAAATTGTCATCAAAGCTGACAAATTACCATCAGGAGAACACGCTGGCAGGTTCAACGCGCCAACTGTAGATGAAGTTGTAGTTATTATAGTTGGTGATCCAGTTGACAATAGAGCCAGTAAAATCACACGTCGAGATAGCACTGTCAGTATAATTTCGAATCTACACCGTTCGTATGACGCACTCCAGTATCCACTGATATTCTGGCAAGGGTAGGATGAATATCACATCAACATCAAACAGTGTGATCCAGTTACTGGTAAATTTAATATTCAACTATTTAATTCCTTATTTTATTAATACAGTAGACCCGCGGTATTCCGAACAGAGGCCGGATTATCGCGGGCCCACTATATTAATTTCTTATTCTTCCATTTTTTTTACTATTTAATTTCTTATTTTTTCAGGTAATGAAACAAATAAAAAAGTTATTTCAATGAAGTACCACGCCCACCGATGTATGATTAGATGTAATCAGGATAACTATATCCTTCGATATCGTCAACTGTACCATCAATACGTCGTGGATATGTACCCTAAGATTGAAAACGAATGTTTGTGATTTATTCGATACAACCAGACTAAATTACTATCGGAGGAATATATCATCTTGCGATATGCTATTATCGGCAATAGATGAAAATTTAAATGCCAATGATATCGATCGGTAAAGCATTTATTTTACCTTCAAGCTACATCGGTAGTCCACGGAACATGCAGGAATGTATAAAAGATGTGATGACTTACGTACGTCATTATGGTCGTCCAGATTTTTTTTTAATTACATTTACATATAATCCGAATTGGGAGGAAATACAAACTTTGCTATTATAGAACTGCATCGAAATACACAATACATCAAATTGCCAGACAAATTCTGAACTGTTGTTCACTCAAAAAATTAATTAATTGAGAGTGTGTTTCCGGATATATCAAATAATTACTCAGATCATAATTGGCTCAGTAATGGTGCTATTTTGGCAGCAAAACAATTTTTTGATGTCAACGAAATTAACTTCCAGATACAACAGTTGTTCCCAAGTGATCTGATGTCTTTTAAATCAATAGAAAATATTCTAGATGAAAAAGAAGCCGTAAATTTTCCAACTGAGTTTTTAAATTCTTTGGATATACCAGGAATGCCACCACACAATCTTCGGTTAAAGATTGGTTCACCGATTATTCTACTTCGGAATTTGAATCCACCTAGATTATGCAACGGTAAACGTTTGGTCATCAAAAGGATCAACTGAAATGTTCTTGAGGCAACTATTATGACTGGGAAGTTTAAAGGAGAAATCGTCCTGTTGCCACGTATTCCAATGATCCCGTCAGAATCTTCAATACCATTTAAAAGGCTTCAATTTCCGATTCGTTTGGCTTTCGCTATGACCATAAATAAGTCTCAAGGACAAACAATGTCCGTTTGCGGCTTTGACTTGGAAAATACGTGTTTCTCCCACGGGCAGCTATATGTCGCCTGCTCACGTGTGGGGAAACCATCAAATCTATTTTTATTAGCAAAAGACAGGCTAACCAAAAATATTGTACACCAATTAGCACTTAGATAAATTAAAATTATAAATTGTAATTATTTAAAATAATGAAAATAATTGTAAAAATGTTTAAAAATCAACTTCACCCACCTCATTTATTAAACTGAAATTTCAATTTGTAAATAAATAAAAAATAATTTATTTATTTTTATAAATATCAATTTTTTAATATATTTTCAATTAAGTAATTTGTAATAAAATGTAATTAAAATTTTTATGTTCGTTTGTCCTTAATTTCAACTATCCGAAACTCTTTACCAATTACTTTTGAATTTTCAAATTGACTAAAACGTTTTTGTCTTTATTAGTGAATATTAACTTGACTTCATTAGGTAGTTTAGAATAACATTGATCCAATGTGCTATAACTACTGAGTCACAGCAACGCGTCACGGGGTCAGCTAGTAACATAATAAATCTAAACCATGTTTTGAATTCCTATGAGAACTCAGATATGAAACTGGAAGTGAGCTATTAAAAGTTAATTACATGTTAATCAGACCAAACCAGATAAATAATAATGTTAGTATAGGCTCGACGCTGCTCTATACCACCGGCCTACAGTAAAATAAAAGACGCTACACCATACACCATTTATTTTTGTTTACTTCACCACTCACGTTACTAATCCTATCACCTACCGCGGTTTCTCTTACCCATTTACCCTTAGTAAACCATCATTTACTTAATTTTTAGACAAACGGCGCTCTCTCTGTTGCCATCTGGAAATGAATAGACTATTGTAGAAACACTGCTGCTCTATCCTCATCCTGGAAACGCCACATTTTTGCCCGGTTATTGAAATATTCAAAGCTTTTAAAAAGATGAGCATATAGTCTTATACAGTTCGAATATACTATCAAAATTTATGATATTCTGCCTTTGGTTCACCTGAACTATCTTCGAGGATCACCAGTGGTCCGCAAACCACAGGTTGTGAAGCTCTGTTCTAGTGGATATTTAGTTGTATGTTACAAAAATGGCAGCTGCTGCTGCACTCTGCCGACAGTGTTACTAACTTTATCGAGCTGCAGCGTGTGACAGAGCGAAGTTGTCTCCATTCTCCACTAACAAAGCGAAACCCCACCCTCGCATATTCCCACGAAAACGCTAGAGCGCATGCGCGATTCGTGACACCTGAAAACTGACTCCACGACAGCAAAAGACTTCACTGATATGGCCAACAAATGGAGTTCAATATTTTCCCTAGCTGTCATAAGTAATTGTAGAGTAGATAAAACCGCATAAATATATACAGGTATATATTTTTTGCACTACATTTATTTTTTTAATTTATTTATTCTTGATTAGAGATGGTGACATGTTACAGTGTCACTATGTCTAGAGTCGTCACTGCTTAATTGTGAGAGTATAATTTCACAATTCTTGTTTGTCTGTCTATGCATGTCTTATTAGTGAATGTATAGAAGAAATATCAGAGATTAATGTGTCACCAGTTAAAATCTACCCTGAGGCCACCTAATCACGTGCGTGATTGTTTAGGAAAGTTCTTGGCTCTTCCGAAAAATGCCAATTTCGAAAACTCTGCAGATCTTAAGACATAAAGACATACAGATAGCAGCTCTCAGTTGTTACTAACAACTGAAACTAATTATGCGATGAATCAATAGCGAAGTGATACTTTTTTCACTTATTTTGCTCATTACATCACTCACTACTATCCTAACAAAAAAAAAAGTTTTGTCCAACCACAAATTTACTCTTAACAATTCACATCGTGTTCATTCTACTCTGGGAATTTATAAATTTGCTATCAATATAACTAATTTGTCAGCTTCTCTACGCTACGGCCATCTATATTGTTTACAGGCTGAAGAACCCGATCTCCTGCCTCACATTCGCGAAGACACGGGTTCAAATCCCCGTCCTTACAGATAGATTTTAGTTTTACATGCTTTTCCGAAATAACTCCTGCCGAATGCAGGAAGGTTCCTTGAAAAGACCGTGGACTAATTCCGTTCCCTTCTTTGAACCCAGTCGTTTCCCGTCACTAGTCACCTCGACGTCGACGAGGTGTAAAGCCAAAAAAGAGAACCCTAACCGACAAAGGACGTCAGGGAAGCGTCTCATTTCTTTGTTACTGTTTTGGTCAGACATTAATTTTCTGCTCCGTCCGCAGTTAAGGTCTAGGCCAGTGAGCCGTGCTCGGCTCGCTTATTTAATTTCCCCGCCCGCGATCGTCTTCTGATGCTGAGCCCGCGTGCTAGTTGCCCGCGAGAGAGCGCTGTGGCCCTGTGGTGCCCTCTATCGGCTGAATGTGTTGATATAATCGGGGACACGAGACCGGGAAAGGGAGTCGATCGGCAGCAGCGGTTTGGTTCATTGGACCTAGTACTTCCTCAAAGGACTGCGACGTTGGAGGCCCGCTTGTATAGCGAGCTTGGGTAATTTGCCCATGCAGTTTGGAAGTTCTACTTGAGGTGGATTTGTGGTTCCACCGAGACCGTTCCTCGCTCTCATTTATCGAAGGAATTCCTCTGCTGCGCCTCATGTCCGTGAGCGGTTTTCCGCCGATTCTGGAGTACGGTGGTGGTCGGGGCTGGTGGTGACGTCGAGGTGGTAAATTGCCATTTTCTAGCCCCCTTGGGTATTTGGGGATAGAATACCTGACGACTCCGACTACAGAGTGCGTCGCTTACTGCATTCTTGTTAATTGTGTTATGGGAATGGACAAATTTCCCTGGTATGTGGTGCTAATCGTTCCCGCCACCTTATCAGTGTGTGCAGGTGGTAACGACTTATGCGCCGGTGTGCACACATTCTAGTGTGTCAGAAGTTTTGGGTAAGAACTCCCTTCTTAAGGTTAAATTGAAGGACGCTGAGGTAAACTAATTCCTCTTCGTTGCAATATTGGTATATTTTGTCTCCTCCGTACAAATTGTGTTTGCTACTAGTTATAGAGTTGTTACATGATGGTAAATTGGTGAGAGCCTGCCCTGTTATATTACGTTTCTGTTTGGATGCTTAATACAAGTGGAGATATTGTGATTGGGGATATTCTTATGGCTCAACCTGGTTGTTTTCGCATTGACTCATATATTATTTTGTATTATATTATTTGTGATTACAGGATTTATCAAGATCTTAATCTGCAAGATCAAAGTTTTCTTATGCATTGTATTGTATTTTATTATTTGTGATTACAGGATTTATCAAGATCTTAATCTGCAAGATCGAAGTTTCCTTATGTATTATATTGTACTAGACGACCCGTGCGAAAATTTCGCGAATAAAATGCGATGAATAGTGAGGTTGAATGCTTGTAATATAATGAATAGTAGAACCGTACTTTTGTAGCAAATATTTCATTTAGTGTAATAGGTACGCCGCAAAATACTCACAACATATTACGAAACAGTTAGGAAAATTTAAAACACACTGTATTTATGACAAACTGTCACTGGCCTTAGTAGAATAAAACCAACCTTAACAAAATGCACACAACATATCAATATCTCTGAAACATTTGTTGCTGTGCGAATAAAATGTTTACATTGGGATTGTATAGTAAAACGACAGTGTTTCCGTAACAAACAAGAAATATATCAGAAAAGCTACTTATTGAATAAATTTTTTTTATTGACATCTCTGTGATATCCGCTGCTGATTAAGGGAGAACAGTCTCATACGTGCTACCACTTTAAGCACCAATTGCCGAACATCTTTTCTTAATTTATGTTTTTACCTAGCAGGAGACCTTAATTTTACAACGATATGTCATTTATCGATTTCGGATAGGTATCGAAGAAGATAAATGGCTTGTATTAAAAAAAATTTAAAAAGTTCTATAACTAATATTGATAATTTTGCACTTTAAGGGTTGAATTCCAAAAAATTCCTTTTAGAAAATATCAACCAAGGTAAAAAAAAAAGTTTCGAGAAATGATGATATTTTTACCCCTTAAGGGTGTAATTTGGAGAAAGTTTTTTCTTAAAATATGATGTGACCATAGCGGCTAATTTAATATTTAAATCGATAGGTCATATATTGATTTCGATTAGGTATCAAGGGAAATAAACAGCTCCTGATAGAAAAATGCATTGTAAAAATATTAATACTTATGCCCTCTAAGGTTAGAATTTTTAAAAATTTATACTTAAAATGTGGTAACGGAACCGAAGACATTACGAAGACCTGAAGCCTTTAAATGATACCTCGTTTATCAATTTTGTTTAATTGTCAACGGAGATAAATGACTAAAGACACAAAAAACGCATTTTAGAAATACTGATATTTATGCCCTTTAAGGGTCGAATAACGAAAAATTCTTTCTAAAATATAATGTGACCATGGCGGAGACCTTAATCTTCAATATGATACCTCATTTATCTATATCGGTTATCAAGGGAGATAAATGGCTCTTGACATAAAAATGCATTATAGAAAAATTTATACTTTTTCCCTTAAATGGTTCAATTTCAAAAACATTCTTTCTTAAAATATCATGTCACAAAGCTGAGATATTATTCCTCATAATCCTACTTGATTTATCGATTTCGGTTAGATATCCAGGGAGGTAAATGGCTCGATATACAAAAAAAGCATTTTAGAAAAATCGACATTTTTGCCCTTTAAGGTTCGAACAACGAAAAAATCCTCTCTTAAAATATAATGTTACCACGGCGGAGACCTTAATCTTTAATATGATACCTCATTTATCTATATCGGTTAGAAATTAAGGGAGATAAATAGCTCGTGACACATAAATGCGTTGTAGAACCATTCATACTTTTCCCCTTTAAGGGTTGAATTCCAAAAACGTCATTCCTAAAATATGATGTCACCGAAGCTGAGACATTATTCCTCATTATCTCACTTGATTTATCGATTTTGGATAGATATCCAGGGAGATAAATGGCTCGAGATAAAAAAAAATAATTTTAGAAAAATTGACATTTTTGCCCTTTAAGGACCGAATTACGAAAAATTACTTTCTTAAAATATAATGTTACCACGGCGAAGACCTCATTCTTTGATATGATACCTCATTTATCTATACCGGTTACATATTAAGGGAGATAAATCGCTCGTGACATAAAAATGCGTTATTGAAAAATTTATACTTTTTCCCTTTAAGGGTTGAATTCCAAAAACATTCTATCTTAAAATATTATGTCACAAAGCTGAGACATTATTCCTAATAATCCTACTTCGTTTATCGATTTTGGTTAGATATCCAGGGAGATAAATGGCTCGAGATACAAAAAACGCATTTTAGAAAAATTTACATTTTTGCCTTTTAAGGGTCGAAAAACGAAAAATTATTTTCTTGAAATATAATGTTACCATGGCGGAGACCTCAATCTTTAATATGATATCTCATTTATCTATATCGGTTAGATATTAAAGGAGATAAATCGCTCGTGACACAATTACGCATTGCAAAAATATTGATACTTTTGCCCTTTAAGGGTCGAATTCTGAAAAATATCTCTCTTAATATATGACGTCACTAAAGAAGAGATCTTAATCTTTAAAATGATACATCATTAAACGATTTCAGATAGGTATACAGTGAGATAAATGACTCGTAACACAGAAAACAGCTTTTTAGAAATATTGACATTTTTGCCCTTTAAGGGTCGAATTCCGAATACTTCATATCTTAAAATATGATGTGACCAAAGTGGAGACCATAAGCTTTAAAATGACACCTCATTCATTGATTTTGGTTAAGTATGAAGGAAGATACAGGCTTGTGACAAAAAAATACCTTATAGAAATAATATATATGGTTATATTTGTGATATTCTCTATAAGTTCAATCGTTGGTCATGATTCTTGCAATAAAATGTTTGAACAAGGCTTGTTCTTTATAACCATGCTCCCACATGCTTCCCACTGAGTCCTTAGCGGCTACCACTTATATCAGCCAGACACTAATCTTTCAAATTGTGAAAAGTCGTCAAATTTAATTTAGTAGTTTTCAAGTTATGCCAGATAGTGCGTAAAAAAAAAATAAAGTGCTGAGAGCAGATTTTAATTTCCTACACTGGTGCTACGTAGCCTAACGTCATGAGAAATAACTCAGATTTTAAATCAGACCACAGTAATCTCTGTTGAGCAGCTTCTAAGTGATGCCGGAACAAACAGACACATCTCACTCACAAATTATTTATAGTATTATTATGATTTGCGAATGGACACTGTCGGATCACTCAGTACCTCGATTATATTTTTTTTGCTCCATTATCTGCTTCATATTTTCTAATCTCTGTCTTACTCTACAGTTCTTACCTTCGACTGCTCCCTCGACTAAAAAATTAACCAATTCCGCATGTCTCAGAATATGATCTACCATCCTGTCTCGTCTTTCTGATAGATTCTTCCACAAATTTCTTTCCTCACCCATCATTTCCAAAATACGTTCATTTCGTAGTTTGTCTGTCCACTCAATTTTCACTATCCTTCCATAGCACCACATTTCAAATGTTCAAATTTCCCTTCTTTCTGGTAATGCTGAAGTCCATGCTTCGCTACCGTAAAGTGCTGTGCTCCTCACACAGAGTTTTAATTTTTTTTCTGAATCCTACATTAATATTTGAAACTGAATGATTTCTCTTTTTCACGGAGACTCCTTTTGCGATTGCTATTCTGCTACATTTAGCTTGTAATTAAGAATTTTTCCAGTGTTCCCACTGGATAGTTAGAACCGGAGATCATCAGTTCCTGGAGCAAAAAGGGGGGAGTGTTGCCACCTGTCTGCGATTCGTGTAACTTATGTTCTATGTGATAAGTGTATTTTTTGTAATATGTGTAGTTTATGAGTCGGAGATCGGGAACAATTCCAAGGTGCACCTATGTTATTGCATAAAACCGCAATCAGGAAGGTTGGTACGCGTGGTACCATTGTAGCTCCTCGATCCAGAGTGGTGGTGCTACACTGGCAGGTATTATAATATTTCATATTCTGTAGGTTCCCGTGTAAGACCGAAATTGGAGAATGCCGGCATACACTGGTGGATGTCAAGATTAACGTAGTCGTTTGGTGTATTTCCGCAATATTCTTATACATTCGGATCATCAATGGTGTATGTCGACAAGCACAAATATGCTTTGGTAGAGTTGGAAATCCTTGCTTGTGCCGCGATTGAGGACACGTTATACTCTGGGACACTATTGTTTGCCAATCTTATTCAAGGCTAATGTAGCCTGGACCATAGTAACAGCGACAGATACGATATTAAAGTCGGGCATCGGGAAATCGTAGGCTACAGATACGTTGTACTGTGGTTCAAGCTTTATACTGCACACATAACGATTCAATTTTCAGTTTTTTTGTTTTTTGTTTTTTTTGTTTTAAACAAATAGATGCCACGCTACCTCAATCGCGCCGGAACAAAGGATTTCTACCTCCACCAATAAATATCTGCGCTATTTGACACACACTGGTGATAGTCAGAATGTATATGAATATTTCGTACATACACCATGTGACTACGTGAATCTTGACATTCACTGGCATGTGCCGACATTCTCCAATTTCAGTCTTTCACGGTAACATATATATTACGTTTTTGTTTGTGTAGAGAGTGATGTTCACCAAATTCCTAAGAAAATTTACGTCAAAAATGTCTTGGTCTTCACATTCAGTACCTCAACAGAGTGCGATGTGTCATTTAATAGAGGCATTTAGTTTCATGAGGGTATCCTTATCGTAAGGGATTGATTGATGCGGTAGAGAAAGTACAGAGGAGAGACGCTCGATTGGTGACTGCTTGCTACAGCCGTTATGAAAGCGTCTCTGAATTAATACATTGTTTGGGCCGGATTGTCTGGCAGATAGACGACGTCAATTTCGTCTGAACTTGTTGGCGAATATGCGAAATTCTTCTTTCATTTACGAGTGCAGTGAAATACTTCGTCCGCCATCCTATTTTACTCGCAATGACAGAAGAGAGAATATTAGAGAAATAAGATGCCGTACTGATGTTTATATGTATTCTTTCTTTCATAGGGATATTCGTGATTGGAATTCCCAGAGGTAGTTTTGGTGCAAAGCAACCTCTGTTAAGCACAACATTTGTGAATTGCAGAGTATGGATGTAGATGTAGAGGAAACAAGGTCTACTTACTTTGACATCATACGCCGAGAAAATCTCCATCCTCAGAAAAATTTCATATGTGTATCATCGCCGAGACCGAAAATTATTCTCATCATCTCGTAGTAAGATTATTCCAGCTTCTGTTATTGTTGTCCCAAAATTTTATATACACACGTCCTCAAGAATGTTACAAGAAATTCAGTGAAATTTCGAATCACAGCATCATGAATATAGCAATCGACTGAGAGCTATCCGGAATCGACGTGCTATTCCAAGTACTTACTGCCTTGCTTGTTAAAGATATGATGAAAATAGGTTGCACAACTGTTCCCTTGCGTTTATCCCGTTATTGCACGGCAGACATTTTTCAGGATGCGGCGTATTTTGGAATTTGACCGACTTTTTGCTAAACCTGACTCTTCCCTTGGAGGGGGGGGGTGAGGGGGGAAGCTGTGTTGCCGTCTGTAAAACGTGTGCTCTGAATGTATTTTATTGTTTGTGTAATGTGTAGTTTATGAGCGGGAGATTGGGAATCGTCACGGCATTCGGCTTAAGGCGCATATACACTATGCAAATTATGGCCAACGAATCGCGACCAACCACTTACTTGGGAGACATTTGCTTAGTGTGTACGGGAGGTAAATTGGAGCCAACAAAGCGGTTGGCCTTGGTTGAGGTTCGCACTGCTGGCGGTAACTTCAAAAGGTTGACGTTGTTTTGGCCTAGACACCCTCTTGGTGTAGACGCCAAACGAACGGTGGTTCATTAGTTTGTTACTTGCCTTGTCGGCCTGGTGTGTGTTTGTAAATTTCTTATTATTCTGTTCAAAAACGCTGGAGTACGGAGTGGAATAATGCGACCACATTAAAACTGGTCGATTTTGATCAAGAACGGGAATATTCATGGGGTCCTACGAACAGTGAAAATTTAAAAAAAAAGAATATTATTGAAGGGAAGTAAATGAGCTTTTGGGTGCTAATGTGCGAGATGTGAAGAGGAAAAAGGAATCTTTGTTGACATCTAGAATACGAAGCCCTAATATTTTGGGGCTGACACAATTTAATAAAACATCGGGATCTGCATCTTTCATTCGGAAAAAAATATGAAAGATTCCTTATTCCAATCCAGCTTTATGATCAGACATTAGTTTTGTCCCACTAAACCACTTCCTACTATTGAAAAGAGAAGTCATCGACCAGCGTCGTTTTTTCTTCTTTTTCTGATCAGGTTCTTACAGCAAAATGCTGCAATCCGACAACTGGTAAATCCTCTTCTTCCCTCCTCATAATATCGGCATGTTAAATTGTAATTTAAATGTCACTTATTAATTTAATAAAATGCTAGCAACTTCAACGAATTTTCGGAGCCAACAATCCACATGCCTCAAGCCCTTGTTTTGATGAGGACGAGCGACCGAACGTCAATGCATTGGCAACCAACATTTGTCGTTCGTTGGTCTAGTGTATACGAACCTTTAGTGATTACGGAAAACCGCCTAAAAACTGCAATTATGAAGGCTGGTATGCCGGGACCATGATTATATCTTGTCTTGCATTATCTCCGCAATCCACTGTGCGGTGGCTTAGACCTCTGAGCTACACTGGTGGATAAAATATAGCAGCATATGGGGCGTCCATTAAATA
Source organism: Vandiemenella viatica (assembly GCA_031002005.1). Classification (NCBI taxonomy): domain Eukaryota; kingdom Metazoa; phylum Arthropoda; class Insecta; order Orthoptera; family Morabidae; genus Vandiemenella; species Vandiemenella viatica. Next base: position 5,423,600 of record CM061921.1, on the reverse strand, counting down.
CGTGAGGTGTTTTTATCCGGAATTCCGGAACCCTCTTCCTCTGGTGAGATCTGGTTGAACCCCGCCCCTCTAAGATGACGTGAGATTTTGACGGGACTCCCCTCCCCCCCTACTGACCTCGTAGTTTTTTGAAACCTTTTTTTTTAAAGCGAAAATTTTATTCTATCGCCTCAAATTTTTACGTTCATCTATCGCATGTCGCATTACAGCCGGCCAGGCGCATGCGCGCAGGTATGACGTGACCTGGTGCGGAGTCCTCATGTCCATTAACACTCACAAGAGGAGGTTTTCAGTGCGAAAATCGCAATCGTAGAACGAACAAGTCTGCCTGGTGGGCCTCCGTTTAAGAGAAATCGGGGATTAAAAGAGCTATACTTGTACAGAAGACCGTTAGTTCATAATGTCTATTTAGCCGTGCACGTTGAGGCGGTGTGATCAGATGCGATGTGTCCGAAGGTCGATCCCGAAATTTTTTTTTCTATTTGTATTTTTTTTTATTGCTGTTCTATGTTGTATCATCAAAAATTATTTTGAAACAAATTCTACAAGTATTTTATGACATGATAAAATATTCCTGGTATGGTTCAAAATTAACGAATAAAAGGCCAAAATTTGCAAATTTTAACTAAACCTGCTTTCCTAAATCAATAATAAATACTGTATGTGACTGTCGAAACATATCCCTCATGAAATGTTCCTGGTGTGCACGTAATTTTTGTTTCAAATGTTTTTATGATTTATACCATCCTAATATTTGCGTATTTGTCAAAGGAAAATAAACATTTTGTAGATTTTGTTTCAAAACAAATTTTTAATGATACAAGATGGAATGGCAATAAAAAAATAGAAAAAAAATTTCGCGGTTGGTGGGATCGAACTTCGAACCCATCGCATCTGATCACCCGGCCTTAACGGCCACGACTAAATAGACATTGTAATCTAATGGTCTTCCGTAAAAGTATACCTCATTTACATACACTTTAAGCACTTTTTTAAATCCCCGATTTCTCTTAAACGGAGGCCCACCAGGCAGAACTGCTTTAGGGCGATAAACCAGAGGTGACGTGCTATTTACCAGACTTGTTCGTTCTACGATTGCGATTTCCACACTGAATACCTCTCCTAGTCAGTTGAGATCTGTCTGGCGTCGACTACACTTGAACTGAAGCAAGGTAATCGGCAACTGACGGGTGCTTTCTAATCTTCTCTTCCAAAAACAGGAAGTCTTATTTCTTCGTCCATCTACCGCATGTCGTATTACAGCCGGCCGCGGAGTGGGGATAAAGTGAAAGGCGCTCGGCAGAGCAGCCAAAACCAATATGGCGGCGCCCATAGCTCGCATCAGTTGACCGTTTAGCATTTACATTCTCACTTATTCATGCGATTGTATTTATTATGTATTCCGTACTCTAATACATAGATTGAAATTAAAATTTATCGTTGGGTATCTTGTTTACTATTGATTTCCCATTATCATTCCCATTTTTCAACTATTAAGTTAAGATTAAGAACGCAATTTTAATACCCTAAATCCAATAATTTACCGAAATTTTTCAGTTAAATGCTTAAAAAAGTTTCACTGGCTTTGTGGTTTCATAAAACCACACAGTTAGTTTTCTTTTTCTTTAGCTCTCCTGCTTCTTTAGACGGTTATACCCTCCACTAAGGCCATTTCCCCGTCGTTTGCGTCGACCCCTCATCCCCCTACATGAGATTTGGTGATATTTCACCGGACACCTCGCCTCCCCCATTTCAGCTCACGTAATTAATGGATGTACCCATAACAGTTAATAATAAACTCGATTGGGCTGGAGAGATTTTGAAATCATTTATTGGATGTTGTTGTTGTTTGTTTTTGGCACTTTATGGCTAGTCGACTTCTTCGTCGGTAACGCCCGGCATTTATTGGAGATAGTAAAGGGGGCATGTATGAGCGAAGTGAGGAAACTGATATACAACAACTTCGTCAGAACATTGGCTGAGTATGATGGGTAGTGCAGGATCCACGTTAAGTAATTACGTGTCCATTGTGACATGAAATTCTGGAAGACGCGGTTCCCAATTCCCGGCCGGCCTTCCAGATTTCGGTTTTCCATGGTTTCTCCAAATCACTCCAGGCGAATGCCTGGATCAAAAGGTCATGGCCATATTCATTCCCGTTCCCTACCCTCAGTCCATTCCCACCTCTAATGATCTCGACGTCGACGAAGCGTAAAGTAATAAGCAAAAAAGGTGCTTAAAGAATGGCAGGTAGATTCGTTTGTAGAAATTACGCAGAATACAATCAACAACTGATATGATAAACGAGTTAGATTAGGAGTCATTGGAAGTTAAGAAGCTGACTAAGAGAAAGATTAATTATTTTATGCTTTTTGCTTTACGTCGAGGCCATTAGAAGCAGGAAAGGACCAGGAGCAAGGAACGGGAAGGATTTAAGCCATGACCTTTTAAAGGAACCATCTCGGTATTCGCCTGGATTGATTTCAGGAAACCATCGAAAACTGAAATTTGGATGCAACAAAATCCTCTCGGGTGTCCAGCCGGATGGTGTTGTAAAAACACGACGTTTCAGCAGCTGGCACTGCTGTCTTCATCAGCTGGTTCAAGCTGACTGTCACTGTTTTTACAATACCATCCGGCTGGACACCCGAGAGGATTTTGTTGCATCGATACGCCGTGAAATCTGGATGTCGAAACCGCGTCCTGTTGAGTGCGAGGCCAGAGCGTTACCGCTCGGCAAGATAGTGCCCGTAGCGTATGAAGCATAAATGGCGTATCAACTCTATATGAATATGAATATTGGTGGAAGAATTAGTACCAGTAAATGAAAGGGAAGAGATGAGTATGATTACAAACTAGCGCTTGATTTCAGTCTAAAAAGTTGGAAAATTTTCTGTTGTTGATAAGGGGCTATCCACAAATTACGTCAGATGAATTTCATGATATTTGGAGTCGCCTCACATTGTCACAGGTGGTCACATTCGTGTAATCCCTCTCCCGTAGTATGACGTCAAATGTTTTGCAATTTTAAATTTGGAAATTATTAAATTAAAACAGGAACATTTTAGAAAATTGATGAAAAAGTGCGAATATTTTCTGTTGTAGGTAAAGAGTTGTCCATAAATTACGTCACACGGATTATATGATATTTAGGAGCCTTCCCCTCTTCCTTGTCACAGGTGGTCACATTTGTGTAATTCCCCCCCCCCCTCCCCCGGCCACCCCTGGTATGACGTCACATGTTTTACAATTTTAAATTTAGAAATTATTAAATTAAAACAAGACTCCCAAAATTATTTACATATCTCTATTTAAAATGTTTTGTCATAAAATCGACAGTAAATTAAACATTGTAGAAAACTGATAAAGTATAACAAATCAAATGAACGATACATAATTTAATCTCCTTCTATCCATGGACTTTGAACCCATTCCTCTATATTATTTATGACTGGCATAGAAGTCACTTCGTTTTCGATTTGGATAATATAAAAAAAAGATGTCTCAACATCTTCATCCAACCATACAGAACCATCATCGTTTATGAATGAAAGAACTTCACTGTTACGTCTAGTTGGAATTCTTTGAGGACGAATCTTCGTGTTGGGAAAAACATCTTGTTGCTTCTTATGTGATTCCTTGTGTTGGTTAGTGGCTTTTTATGGCGAAAGATATAGACCACAAATGGCGCACTATCTTTTAAATAAACATGCGGAAGTCATATTTTGTCAAAGGCGGTATTGGCCTTCGGCGTATATCAAAGGTGGCCGACGTTCAACATGGTAGGTACAGCGAGCGTGAACTCGAAGAAAAGTGATACCGGTTCGATTCCCCGTCCGGGCATCCAGATTTGTGTTTTCCATGGTTTCCCCAAATTACTCCAGGAGAATGTCAGGATGCTTCCTTCAAAAGGTCATGGCTGAATTCCTTCCCGTTCCTAGTCCTCAGTCCCATTCCTCCTCTTATATGGTGCCTTAAAGCCACAAGTAAAATAAAAGAAAAAGACAAAAAACTTTGTTGACCACCCTCCTTCCCCCTTAACGTGTGACGTAATTATTTATTATTATTATTATTATTACTCTGCGAATCACTAAAAGTGTGTGGTGGAGGGTGTATTGCACCTATTCGAAAGTGTAATAGTTTAGAAGGGATATACGGGATATGGCGCGAGGTGCCCATGGGCTATTGTGAAGAACCATCCCCCAGGAGTGATTTGGGAAAACCATGAAAACCCAGATTAGAATGGCCTGAATGATTTATAGAGAGCTACTCCTGTCGGATTTTAAGTTTACTCGCGCGGTAAATCCTTTCTATTCCATTCCCTAATCGCTAATGGAAAAAATTAGTACAGAAGTGAATCGGTTCTGGCCGTCATTTCTCTTATTTTCGCTATCATTCCTAGATATGAATTTTGCTGGTAGTAATATTTTCTGTCGTTCCAAAATAAGTCAGTCGTGAATTTTTCAATTAGCTTCTGTGGAGAGCAACGCCTTCGGTGTTCCAGGTCTTTCCAACCTAATTCCTTCAACATCGCACTTACGCTTTCCCTCCGACTATGTATACCTGTCACAAATCGGGGGTCTCTTCTTTGGACCTTCTCCAATGCCTGCATTAACCCCTTTCGATGGGGACTCCATACAGAACAACAATATTCTAAGTGAGGTCGCACCAGTGACTTGTATGCAATCGATTTAACTACCGGAGTTCTGGGTTTTAAATTACGACCTTGAAATCGGAGCTTACTATTTTCTTTCCCAATTACCTTCTCAATATATTCATTCCACAACAAATTATTACGGAGAGTTAAGGGCTAGAATAAATTACCGACTGAAACAATAAAAAAAAATAAAGGAAAAATCGTGCTATTTGAAAGTAGATGAGGAAAATTAACAGCGGGGCATTAGGTGGATCGCAATTAGATAATGAGTGGAATGTGTTTGTTGTGTGCGCGGCGCGGCGCGGCGTGCGCCTGCGCGCGGGGGCGTCCGCACGGCGATGCGCTGCCCTGCCGCGGCGCGGCCAGTGTGGACGATGCAGCTGCCGCGCCTGGGCCTGGCGCTCACTCGCAGCGCCACGCGGCTGCTCACGCTCACTGCTTTCTACGCGCTCTTCCTGCTGCTCGGCGCCGCCATCTTCTCCGCCATCGAGGCTCCCGAGGAGGCCCTGCGCGTGCGTCAGCTGCGGCAGCTCAGAGCGGCCTTCCTCAGACAGCACCCCTGCGTGCCCGGTGGGTGGCTAAACCCTCACATCCTGTCATAATCGCGATGTTAGGACCCATGCTATGACATGTTGCGCGTTGGACGCTTTTTGGATGGGTATAATCTCATGAGTTCGCGTCACCAACATACTAACCTTGACTGTATATCTGTAGCTATAAGTAAGACGTGTTTTGGACAGCAGTGAAAGTATAGATTGTAACTGTAACTAATATATAAAAATGAATGTATGTTGGTTTTGTTTTGCCAATGTTATTCATACAAACACACAGTTTTTATCCGATTTTGATGGAACTTTGCATACGTATACTTTAAACCAACAGAAAAACAATGTTTACGTTTGATTCAATAAAATCTAAACTTTTTCCTCCTTTCTCTCCTCACCTTAATTTCTGTCAACGTTGTTCATACAAACCCACAGTTTTTATGCCATTTTAATAGTACTTGACACACGTATACTTAAAAAAATGCTGTCTGGTAGCTCAGCGGTTAAGGCGCTTACTTTGTAAAGTTTCTCTCTCCGATAACGTTTCAAAATACTGTTGAGCAGGAATTTTTAGTAGTTGTATTTGATTATATGAGCTACGTTCTAATTCCACGTTAAGCTGTAGGTCCGTGAGGAAAGGAACTGACTTCCTGACTCTGACACAATAGCTTGGTACATCTCCTTAGGGAAGATTCGAGCAACCTTCGGGTTGTAGACTAAGTTAGATTTTTAGTTTTTGAAGTGAAAACTTCTTCAGGCGCGTTGGACGATCTTTAGATGGGTAAAATCGTGTCACCGACATGCTAATACTAACAGCTTATCTGTAGCGGTCTGGTGGCTCAGTGGTTAAGGTGTCTGAGTGGGGACCGAAAGGTCCCCGGTTCGAATTCTTGTCTCAGCAGGGATTTTCATAGGCCGTAAACCTGACCTTCACCTCTGCCACAGCTTGCTGTGTAATTTGAAGTAACCCAGAACGCTTCCGTGGTTCAGAGTCCACGTTAAACAGTAGATCCCCTGTACTTGGTAGCACTACCAGGTTAGGTTAAGGCGGATAAGAGAGTGGTGGAATGCACAGCCAATAGAAACCCTGTCACCAGGTCACTACGACTACACGGAATTATTATTTACTTTATCTGTAGCTGTAAGTATGGCCTGTGCGCATATGATGTTCATAGTTTTAAGTTTTCACTTCTATCGCTGGTCTCCAATGACTGTCAACTCGTTTTTGTTTTTACTCCTCGTCAACGTTGAGGTGATTAAAGCTGGGAGAGGACTGGAAGCAAGGAACGGGAACGAATTCGACCATGATTTTTGAAAGAAGCCATCCCGGCATTCACCTGGAATGATTTGGGGAAACCACGGAAAACCCAAATCTGGATGTGCGGACGGGGATTCGAACCCACCTCCTCCCGAATGCGAGTCCAGAGCGTTACCTCTCACCCAACATTCTCGGTTTAGTAGAAAGAGACGAGAGAACCATAATCATAAGCTGGCGAAAAGAAATGGGAAAATTTTCGTATGTCGGTAAGGGAGTCAAGAGCTGGAAGAAATTACCGAGGAAAATGATGAACAGTTTACGAAATACAATGAAGGATCTTAAAGTTGGAATTCGTAAAGGGCAAAAGTAGGTATGTGGTGACGTGGGAAGGTAGGGGTGTACGGGCATTGTCATCGGAGCGCGCTACTCCATCTCAACTGAAATTAAATTGAAAATTAATTGGTATATCACACAACAGCTCCTATGATTCTCACGGTAAGTTACTTGAACCCAAAAAAGGTTTTTTCTTCTGGTTTTTTATTTATAAGATATAATATTGAGTATATTTCGCCTTTATTGAAGGGTTCTGGCCGATGTCCTAGCTGTTAACGAGACTCATTTTTATGAAATTCAAGCTGAAAATGTTTTTTATATCACCCAACTCTAACGTTAAGATATGATATCATATATTCTCTTGTTTCATCCCAGTAATTTTCAAACAATCAATTTTCCTTATTGCCATAACCAAATAAAGTAAGTTTTAAGCAAAATAAGTTCCCCATTATATTATTATTATTATTATTACTTTTTTATTGGTGCTTTCCGGTTAATCGACATCAAGATAATCATAAAGGCAGAGGAACGGAAAGGAATTCAGTCATGAAGGAACCATCCTGATGTTTACATGGAGACATTTCAGGAAACTGAAATGCCGTACGGGGATTTGAACAATCATGAATGGAGTAAATAAACCAACAGTTCTAATCAACTTATCTGACTGACAAGAATGATGCATTATTGTTTGATTACCAGCCGAGAAACGGTGGTAATATCACGTTGTCTGAACCACAAAACTTGTTTTTGTTGCTCCTCAAGTTACATCCAAGTAAACTTTTTTCATCACCAACTGAACAACGTTTTGTTTTGTTTTTTTTTTGTTCCTGGTAACAAAATAATCCGGTTTCGTTGCTGGATGCGTTCAGTTCAAGTGTCGGTGAGGCATGGATCATCCATGCTCTGATTCAGATTTAGAGTAGGTTTCTGATCAGTTTGTATTTCGTGTTTAACAATTTCTCATGTGCTTATTATTACCGGCTAACGTTTCTCCAGCCATGGTAACATTCTATACTTGGATGATATGATTAATTCCTGGTCTCCAACATAGATGGTGATGCTACCACCAAATGAAGCAATGCTAAATTTCACGAAAATTTGATCTTAAAGCTCTCTACAGACAAATATAAAGTTCTGGCTTCTGTGACATCTGTTTATACGTGTTCTGTAGTTTCATCATACCTATCTATTGGAAGCTTGCTCTAGGATAGATTTCATTGTGATTGCGACACTGCGCCTTGTGCCTAGGTCGTTACTGTCTCTGTATTCTGATTTCCCAACGTGACGATCGAACGGCACTGCTGGGCATTCGTGAAAGTTGAATGCGGAGTGCCAAAGCCGGGAAGCATTCACCATGTCTCGTACACCTTACGGCTGAATTGCGGAGATGGTAAACTGTTTTCTCGAGAAATATCTTCGTCTGGAACTCTGAATTTGGAGACATGACTGATTAGCTTTGAGCAAATATGTCCACAAATTAAGAAATATGAAGATAGTTGCCTGACATCCCTCCTCACCATTATTATTTACTCTACCAACCAGCGATTTTCTAGAAGAAAGGTAACTAAATACCTTAACAATGCTTTGTAAAAAAAAAATTGCTTATTTCGTCATTTGTATGTAAGTGGTACGCAGAACTTCAAAGACACCTTCACTTATAATGGGGTTTTAACTTCTTTGCCAAGGCTTATTCTACTGAATATCATGTTTCGATTAATATTAATTGACGAATGTAATAATTAATAAGATACATCGGTGTTCTAAACGTAATCCGATTTAGCGTATCTTACGGGAAAACGTTTGTTCTAAAATTCATATTATGGAAACAATTGTCTCAACTCTTTATTTTTATACGTGCCATCAGGAAGATTTTAAGTAACGGGAAAGAAAACACGCTATTAGAATATCAATTTCAGGAAAGAAAAAAAATGAATATTTTGTTTCATTCTGAAAATTATACCAAAAATGGGAGCAAGGAGTTCGAATGGAAATTTTTCTTCCACTTCTGGAAACTGAGGTTAGTATATTCAGTATTTCAGTAACATAAACTAAATATCCCTTTATGACTAAATTTTTCATGTATACATACAACAATGACTTAAAACAACGTGATAACGAGTGTGTTTTCCCAACTTTATGCGTTCAATTTGTAAATAAATGATTAGATTTGGAGGAAATACAGGAGTCCTTAGCAGTCTTTAAGATATGAGTCCAAAAATCTAAGGCCTATTTGTAAAATACAGTTTTCCCATCCCTCCGATTCAAAATCAGTGAATCCAGATCAAAGCAAGATATAACCGATTGGAACTAATAAGTTTCAGATGTGCGGAAATCTTCAGCACCTTTGGTCTAGGTGCAAACCAAAATCATAATGGTTTATTTTTCTTTCGTTGTGAGTGGTCAACCAAGTAGCCAACCGGCAGTTCTCGTACAAATGATTTTGTAATATCACAACACAGAATACCGCTCTACAGAATGGCAAGACGGGAAACAAAGCATTTAACGATATTAGTCCTTTATATCAACAATTTAATAAACCAACTATTTCTGTAAATTTAATAACGTGAAATTATTTTTTTTGTCGTACTATAGATTCCCTGGCATCAAATAATATGAAATTCTTTGCTATTAATATTGTTTATGTTATCTGGTACTTCTTAACAATTACATTAAGATATTCGCATTCCACACATCTATGGCAGAAAACTGAACGTTACCCTCGTAAAATAAGCGTACAGATAACGGGTGAGCAAGGTTGATGAAGTAGTTCAGTGCACTGAAAATTACTTTTAGATTCTCTGGTTGTCAGAGCACATTAAAAACAACAGGTTTGTCAAATTCCGTATGAAAACGAATTTTAATCGCTGTAAGTTCCCTCGCAGAAACATTAGGATAGTGCGCGTACAGTTCCTCATTAGATTCGTAAACATATACTTCGAACGTTAAACAGCGATCTTTGTGTGACAAAATGGACATTTCTGTACTGCAATTACGAGTTCAAAGCAAATAAAACTTCAAGTCTGATGTTCGATGTAAAAATGTTAACACCTAAAGGCGGCTGAGTAGTCTGACAGGAGTGATTAAAAAATGGCAACAAAGGGAAGTGCTTCATTGAACCAGGAAGTAAAATTTTATTCCACGTTTTCAGCCGTAAAGTTTTACAATTTGTTTTAAACTAAACTGATTTCTTTAATTTAAAATTACATTCAAAGAAAAGCAAACTTAATGCACGTCTTACAATCGGCTCGCGTCGCGTAACATCGGGCGTCACCAGCGAAGCTCCAGCCAATAGCTATCTCGGTGAGCACACCGGCAACGACGAAGGAGTGAGCCAAAGACGTTGTCATTATTACTTACTGCCTGCGCGTGAAGGGCCATCGACGGATCGATTTCTCAGTTAACCATATTTTCACGCAATTTCCCATGTTTGAGGAAGTCTGAATGAAAAAAAAAATTACTTGCTATCAAAAGAAGAGAAACAAAGGGGAAAGAAATCTTGCCAGTTGATCATAAGGCGTAAATAGCATCTTTCCGTGGTAGAAGCAATTGGGTCTGTAAAGTCACGAGCTGGTTAAGTCTCGTCCTTCCATCCAAGATTCGTGGGATTTCATATTTACTAACTGTTAAAAATAAGTTGCGATTTCTACAGTTATTCTCTTTTTTTTTGCGCATGCTCCAAGCTCAAAAAGTAATACAAATAATTCCCAACGTAAAGGAAAAATTAATGCATAACAAAAACAGCGAAACCAAAGTTTTCTCCATAATTTTCCACTCCCTCCATGGGGACAGCTAAGGGATTAAACAGCTTCTATTCAGTAATAATTTAGAAGCCTTCGGGATGTAGCGTGCTGCGAATTTGTTAGTTCATGTAAATTGCCAGTAAACTGAAAACCATAAGTTATATTCCACGTGTATTTAAGGATTTTACCGAGCGTGGTGGGTGAGTGGTTAACGTTCTGGCCTCTCTTTCGGGAGGACGCCGGTTCGAATCCCCGTACGGGCATCCAGATTTGGGTTTTCCATGGTTTCCCTAAATCACTCCAGGCGAATGCCGGGATGCTTCCTTCAAAAGACCATTATTGAATTCCTTCCCGTTCCTTGTCCCCAGTCCCATCCCGTCTCTAATAATTTCGACGTCGACGAGGCGTAAAGCAATAAGAAAAAAATGTAAGGATTTTTGCACTGAGAGTTTAGATTTTCTTTGCTCTCCTTGGTTTGGCTGTTTGACCGGTAGATCTCCGAACACAGACTGCGCACACAATCAGAAATTGTAATTTATAACTTAATTCAAAACTGATTTTTACTTTATTTTTTAAAAAAATCTACGAGTTCTACGTACACACACTTGCTTGAAGTATGTAGCGGACTGTTTATTGCTGCTCTAGAGTTTGTTTGCAATTTGCATTTTTCTTCTCTCATTTTCAACGAGAAAGGCGAAAAAATGTTAAAACAAAAAATATTCAACTCATTAACGACGACCAGGTAAAATACGATAAACTGTTTTCATTAAAAACGTAAGGTAAATATCAAATGTTTGTTTCCATGGCTGGCTTGGCATTAGCCTGCATTTTCAATTTGACGTCTGATATAAATTTATGCCAAACGCTAAATGACAAACAGCCATCTATCATGCACTCATAAATATGACTGTGGTATTAAAATTTCACGACCTGGAGGAGAAATAGATATCAGTGTTATGGGAAACAGCAAACTACGAATTTCACCAAAATTTAAATGATTTAATTTTATAAATTTCATAAATTTATTTACCACTAAAACACTTAAAAGTCTATTTGACCAACTATAATCATTCTGGTAGTCATTTTTTAACGTTTCTTTCGTTATTACTTTATTCGTAAAGCGTGGATGGATGAAATTTTCTGTTATAATATTTATTTATTTTTGTGCAGATATTTAGAAGCTAGGGGACAGATGAGGCAATTATGTCGAAAAGTAACTACAAAATGATGTAACTATTCACTGCTTCAGTTATATTTAAAAAATTGGGAGGATACTATTTCAATAGTATGTCCCGAGCTGGTACGAGTTTTGATTAGTAAGACTAAAATTAGATTTCTATCAACAAATTTGAATTATCCAAGGCTCGTGATATACTGAACTTTATTGCCTTCCTTGTGAAATGAAGAGGATATAACGTTTATGGCTTACAAATTCCTAGATTTTTATTATCTATAAAAGTTTAATAATAATAATAATGCAGGTAATTAATATATGATAGTACAATATTAATCTTTGGGAGAATTTTGTAGGATAATTTCCAAAGAGTATACGATTTAATTAAATAATTTACTGGTTTTGTTCCATAGATCAATGCTGAGGAAGAAACTTTGGATGTGTAACCTATTATAGTTAAAATATATATTACGCCCAAAGACCGAAAACGCTCATTGAGCGAACAAAATGGCAACAACGCGTTCTGGTTTTTTGAAAACGGCCACAACACGTTATTCGCTTAATGGTACTTACAAAAAAAAAAGCCAGAACGCATTCTAGCTAACCCAAAAAGGCCACAACGGGAAATTCGCGTTTGGTGCAGGTGGCATTCTCCACACGTGACCACTCAATATTTAATTTTTTTTTTTTTTTTTTGGGCCTTGTAACGCGACGGGTAAGAACAACATGTATTAATTGCAGTCTGGACCAATTCGTCGTGAACACAAAGAGTAATAAAAATCTCAGTGAAAAAACATGTTACAAACAAATAGAAGTTACAGAAATTAAACATTAAAGTTTAGAACTGAATTTTGAAAAAAAACATATTAGATGCAATTTCTTCTTTTGTACTAATTTTTAGATGGAGTAGAACGAGTTTCAAATCAAAAAATCTCTGCTTTTTTAAATACACCATTATGATATAAAAACTGCTTTATACTTTAAGGAAGTTTATTAAACAAAATTGTCCTTGACTAATTGCTTTGATAAACATAAACAATATTAGTTTATTCACATAGCACATAGCAAGAAAACCTTTACTTTGAAAGTTCGAAAAAAAGAATAATACTAATCGTGCTTACATGGGTCGAATAGGCAAAACTAAAAATGTTATAAAAGAGAAGAAATATTCATGAGACATGAATTTAAAACAATCACAAAACAAATATATTTACAACTGAAAGTTGCTGAACAACTGAGAGAACATGGACTTCTGGTCTCAGTGCCGCTAGCCAGAGGGCCGTTTCAGGTCTTTTTTTTTTTACTTACGGCTTTACGCCTCGTCGACGTCGAGGCGGGATGGCACTGGGGACAAGGAACGGGAAGGAATTCTGCCATGGCTTTTTGAAGGAAGCATCCCGGCATTCGCCTGGAGTGATTTGGGGAAACCATGGAAAACCTACATCTGGATGCCCGGACGGGGGTTCGAACAAGCGTCCTCCCGAATGCGAGGCCAGAGCGTTAACCGCTCACCCACCACGCTAGATATTTCAGGTCTCGAGCAAATGAAAAACATGGGGGCAGTGACTGTTAAAAAAAATTCGATGATTTAACAGTTCTGTTGTAGGTGGCGTCACAGTAACCTCTTGCAACACCATAATCTTAGAACGCCCTTTGGATCGACCGCTCTTGCAAACTCACAAAAAAGACCCTCTTCAAGCTTTTATTTGTCGATCTCTACTTGTGATAGTGACTGAATACCAGTCATCACTGTATAACTTGCAATCACATCTGGGAGCGAACTTTCGCTTCCAGTCTTGTCTCACAAGTAATATGTTGTCCCCGTCGAATCGCCAGCCCAAGTCGCTCGTAAATCTTTTCCCGCGGACATCGCTCTAGGGTTTCCTCGGCGGGAACCATTAACGGCCAACCGGAGTTATAATTCGAACACCATGGTTGATAGGCTTGTAAGGGAGGTCATCTTTGCAGATGTTATGTGCTTGAAATGAGCGGATGCGGATGTTTTGCGGAAAGGGATGTGAAGGTGAAACAATAATTATTTAGATTTTAATATTTTAACAAAAATTAACTTAAAATGAAAATAAGTATGTTTTTACCTCAAATTCTTCATTTTACATAAGCGAAGTCTATTTTCATTTAATACTGCCTTATTGATTTATTTTTTGCCTTATCTTTCAATAACATCAAAAAAGTGGCACGATTTCACAAGTTAATTAAATTATTTACATAGCTACGAACGTCTATACTAAACAACTTTGTCATATGAACTTTCCGGAGCTCGCGGCTCCAGTAAGAGGGAATATGCGTGAAATTCAAATATTCGTCTAGTATTTTTATTTGGAAGCTTTATTACCGTAGAATTACCGCTACAACGTTTATTTTTCCCCTATTTATTCGCTTTTTATTTATTGATTTTAAGTGTTAAAAATACGAGGAGAGTGTAACTTCGCGAAACGCAACGTTTTTCGTCGAATCTAATCATGACGTCAAAGAACACGTTCATATTGCTGGGAGTTTTTTATAGTTTTATGATTATGTTTAAGTTTTATGGTAATTTATCAGCATAATTTGTGAAATATTTTATTCTTGCCAGAATACTGATACAATAAATAGCGAATGGAAGTGGTTTTGTAAAATAATCTCCTGAAAAACGATGTTTTCATAATTAAAACACATATTCTACAGTCGCTGACGTAGGAGGAGTGAAAGCTGCTAGGTAAATAAGTGTTAGATATTGAATTTTTTTTTTTTTTTTTTAGATTTTAGAACATTAGTTATGTATCAGGTATACCTAATGTGAATCAAGGGACATGCCGGAGTAACCGACAATTAAATATAGGACTTGTTTATTAGCGGAGTTTGTGGTAAAGTTTAAATGCACCCCGGACCAGAGTGACAAATGTTACTGGTTACAGGTAAGATGAAAGGAATTATATCGCACGCTATTTTATAACAATTTTACTAAGTTATCAATTACAAAGAAATGACTTGCCAGAACATACCGTTCAGGCCGTCATTTCTGACGAGCTTTGAAGCTAGTAACATAAGAAAGTAGCAGAAAACCATTTTTTCCAGAAAATTGTTGATTCGAAATGAAGTCCTCACTTGCACAACGCCGGATTGTATTTTCACAACACAATCCGGAGGTACACAGGTAACTGCAAACATACGCCAAGAGAAGTCTACATTCCTACATAATTTTTTCACATTTTATTAATAAGTTTATTGTTTTGGTTTTTCCAAATTGAAATAAGTATTATTATTTACTTTATTTCATTTTCGTCTTTTCTAGTTTTATGTCGAAGAAATATTTTGAATGTAATATGTAACATCGAGGAGACGATTTTTCTTTTTTCTACGATCGATATATGTAATTCCTGGAAGTGGTTGGGTGTAAATGGTAGAAAAATAAAATAATGTGCGTGACGAAAACAGATTCGCCTCCTAACCAAATTTCAAAGGCTATTGGCGAGCCATATTAAGAAGTCATTTGCCGAAATTGCATTTGTTGTTTCTGTTAGAAGTAATGAGATCTGTTTTAAAGTTGAAATAAAATAAAAAAATTGTGATTATTGTAGGCCATCTTTTCCACAGTTGTTTGTTAAATTAATAATTATTCTTAATAATTACGCCAATACAACTGTTTTTGACAATATTTACGTCGAATAAATATTGTCAAAAACAGTTGTATTGGTGTAATTATTAAGAATAATTATTAAAATAAAAATTCATGCTCAAAAATTTCTGCAGATAAAAATAAAAAGAAATATCTGATACTGGGTGGATTTGAACCCGGTTTGGAAAATTATGGAGTGGACAGCTTAACGCCTAACACTAAACTGACTCTAAAATTTTGTAATTAAAAGATATTTGGATTTTTTTTTTTTTTTTTTGGTAGGTGCATTTGAAGAAACGACGGTACCACATAAATATCATTATCAGCCAGTTTAGTCATTAAATGATGTGGCCTCTTTAAGTCATAAGACATATACCCTTCAAAATATATTCAGGAGATTGAAATCCATTTTTAAAATGTCTGATAGTCTCCTTTGATGGCTTTAAAAGGTTCTTAATTGCTTTGGATTAAGCTTGATTAAGAAATAATTGAATAATATACCTTTTAAACTTTTGTAAACTAAGTTATGATTACAATTAGAATAAGTAGCGAATTTTTATGTGTTATAACAAATTTAACATAACATTGAACATTATATACTTAAATTAAAATGATCTTCACGACAATATATACAATTAGTTTAAGATTCTTTACGTCTTCTCATAGCTATATACCACTTTTTTCTTACATTCGCATATCGCGGAAGATAAAAATATACTTTATCAGGTGCATTTCTTATCGTATTTTTGCACATAGGTACAATACATTATTTATAAACTGGTTTTCGACCTCCTTCCATATCGAAATTAGTTATAAGACATAAAACTTTTGAGATGAGAAACTCCACAGTATATAATACGCTAATGTAGTAGTATACAATGACGTCACGGTGCAGCGCGCCAAATTGGCCGATCGGTTAAGGCCTCGTATTCACTTGAGCACGCTCAGGGGAATGAGCCGCTTATTCTTTTGAGCGTGCTCAAGAAAAAGGAAATTTTGGTCAAACGAGCCTGGTGCCAATGCACGGTAAACGCTCGGGCGGCAAATGCGGTCTTTATTATCCATAAGATGTCAAAGACGAAAAGTAACAAGGTGTTGGATTAGTGAAAGTTATCGTCAGCTAAGAAATAATCTTAATAATTTAATTCGCGAATTGACTTTTGATTGAAATAGTGAGCCTTTTGAAAACATTATGAGAATGCCAACGATCGATTTCGAACATTTCCTGCATTTAGTTGAACCTCATATTAAAAAGCACTGTACGCTTATGCATGAGGCGATCCCACCAGGAAATAAATTAAAGATAACTTTAAGATTTCTGCTTTCGGGAGGTTCCTGTACAAACCTACAGCATTTATTCAAAGTACCCTACAGTATCAGCCGTTTTGTACCAGTAGTCTGTGACAATGTTGTTCATTCGCTTCAAAATTACACTTAGGTTGGTACGTATTTATTATTTTTATGGACTTTTACTACCAATATATGTTCAAAGATTGTTTTATGTTTTTTAATTTTTTCTTTACGCCATCAACACCATGGTTTAATACCTCGCTGATTTCACGCCATACATCCTCTCATTTACTTCGATTATAAATACTGTTCGTATGAGCTTTCTCATAATATCTTCTTTGATGCATACCGATTAATTGTTGTCAAGCAAGTGCCGCTGTTCCACATGCTTATAAAAACCACAAACTACAGTCCACACTGAGCGCCGAACGCACACTGGCTCGACTTTGAGCATTCTCAAATACTGACACACGATCGGCTCGACCCGAGCGCGCTCGCTGTCGTTCGTTGCAAGCGTGCTCAGGCGTCCACACTTGATCGGCTCGCTTCATTGAGCGGCTCATTCGCCTGAGCGTGCTCAAGTGGATATGAGGCCTAAATCGTCGAAACTGAAATGCAGTTTTGAAATATTTTTTTAAAAGTTAAATTTTTAATATTTTCACACTATTATATTTTTTGCTGTTATATAACATGATTGGTTTAAAATATAAAAATAATACATGCATATACCCTATTCTAGTCACAAGCATAAGGCCACGCCATCGCACATCTCCGTGCCCGCCACGCGCCTTTCCACCACTATAGCAGCCCATTCACAGCCCAACTTCTAGGACTGCGATGATCCGATTTTCCGATGTAGGACTTTTGTTACGCCGTGAAAGTGGTTCCAGGGCGTGATGGACTCCCATACAATCAACAGGAGTCACTGCTGTTCAACAAGCTATGACGTCGTGATTGGAGGGACCGAGCGTGGTGGGCGAACGGTTAACGTTCTGGCCCCGCATTCGGGAGGACGCGGGTTCGAATCCCCATCTGGGCATCCAGATTTGGGTTTTCCATGGTTTCCCCAAAACATTCCAGGCGAATGCCAGGATGCTTCCTTCAAAAATTCCATGGACGGATTCCTTCCCGTTCCTTGTCCCCAGTCCCAACCCGCCTCTAATGACCTTAGCCGTCGACTAGGCGTAAAGCCGTAAATAATAATAATAATAATAATAATAAAGTGATTGGACGAAAAATCCTACAAGTGTGCGATAAGGACACTGGTGTGCCGCGAGAAGGTACGAGTGGAAAGAACTGCTCTTAACGTCTTGTTGGACCCCTTCTAGCAGCCTAAATGGGTGAACGCATCCTACGGTAGTCCTACACGTAGGTCCTGCAAATTGGACTTCAAGTTTGCAAGTTCAAACTCGTAAATTCATCGCTAAGTTAATAACACCGTTTATTTCATTGTAACTTTTATTGCTGATTCGTAGGAAAAATAAAACAACTATATTGTTCTTAGCTAAGCGACGACGGGCCAAATATAGTAAAAAAGGGAAAAGAATAAGGAATATAATATTGCAATGTAAACAAAACCTCCGTTATACCTCCGCATTGAAGGATGCTGATGTGGAAGTAGAAGTTCGACACTTGCGGATGCGGAGCTCCGTTACATCCCTGCTGGTTGACGATGCAGGGAACAAATTAACAATAGTATTAAGATTATTTATTAATAAGCTTATGGCTATCTCACTCATACAGTCTCTCTATGCCCATTCCAAGCTCTCATTAGCCGAAGACTACCTACCCCAGCCCATATTCTTCGAGCTGATACAACGCGAATAAAGTGTTGCGGCTGTTTTAAAGAAACTACAACGCGTTTGGTATTTTTTTTCCTCTCTCTTACTACGCGTTTTCGGTCTTGAGTCTAACATACACAAAATGTTTTGATGAATAACTTACCTTACAAACAGAACATTCTTGAAACACCTGTGAAATAAATGCGTAATCGGAATCTTGCCTGGATTTCGCTGAGCGCCCGTTTTTTTCCCCCTCTATTATTACTTCCGCATTGACTGATATTAATTCCTTATCTACAATAGGCTTGTCAACGATGATTACATTTTTCCTTGCAGTTTCGTCATATAGCAAGATCAGTAGCAACAAAAGGCTGAATAACTGATTGCAGAAGAAACTATAGACTACGGAATTATTGTTGTTGTGGTTATAGAGCGTGTCGACAACAAGGTTATACTAACAAAGAAGCCATCAGACATATTAAGAACGGATTTCAATGTCCTGCAAATATGTTAAAAAATGGTATACACCCCATATACCTATGGTACCGTCGTTTCGTTAGATGCACCCTGGTTCTTGAGATATTCGCATGCAAAAAATCCCAATTTCATTTATCTACAAAAATAATTCACAGGTTTTTTTCTTTGTTTTTTTTTCTTTATTTATTTTTGTTCAACATGTCTGTCCAAGCGTTAAGGCGTCTGCAGCGTAATTTTCGGACTCGAGTTCAAATCCCCGTAGTATGAAATATTGTTTATCTTTAGATATTGTTGAGCATGATTATTTTAATTTGATTTCAACTTCATTAACATACTTTTATTGCGCGAAATAATATTTAAAACAAATCAAATACAATACAGCGTTATTTTTTGCAGAAAATCGTGTTTTCGAAATGAAATATTCACGGGTGTACCGTCGGATTGTGTTGACGCCGGGAAAGTTTTCGTTCTTCTATTATTTTTTTCACTTTTTGTTAATAAGTTTATTGTCTTGATGCGTTTTCTAATATAATAGATATTATTTATTTACTTTATTTCATCTTCGTGGTTTCTATACTTTTATATCTTCAAGAAATATTTTAAACGAAATATGGAACATCTTTAATGGAGAATACAAAGTCAGCTCTCATGTTATCTGTAACACCATTACACTGAGAGCAGACCCACCACAGCTAAATGTATTGGTGGTCACACTGGCTTTTTTGTGGAATGATTGAATTTTGTTCCTGTCTCCAGAAATGCTTGTGTTGCAACCAAATACACAGAGTTACAGATGTCTGCTAGTAAACCATAACAAAAGTTTGAAAGCTATTATCATGACCACTTCTGAAGAAACCAATAAAACTTTACTTGTTTTGGTACTCAGACTAATATGGTTATGTCAACAATTCAGGACTTGGAAATTTAGCGCGCACGTCTCGCATATTTTTCCAATATTCTATGATAAAAATGTAACAACTCGAGAATTTTTATTCATACAAAAGGAACCGAAGAGTTCTGCTGATTATGCAAAGATTCAACGTGATCTTGACGTTATTTCAACATTGAGACTTAAATATCTAGAAGCGCAGCGTGAGAATAAAAAACGAAAAAGGTACTTACCAATTAGTTTGAAGTAAGCCAGTCATTCCTCGAAAAGGTTGATTCCCTGCAATATGAAACAAAGCAATACGAAGTGGGATCAACATACACCCACTGTCACGGGTAAATTAAATGCAGATTGCGTTTCATTTACCGAATTTTGAAAAGTTGAAGCGCATGTAACATGAACATATAGTATAAAGCCCTTGTAAATATGATATAAAACTCTTTTACACATTCCGCTGTGTTGTATGAGATCGGTATAGCAAGGGAATGATTAACAGTGTTGACAAAATACAGAGAAGAGCCGCGCGATTTGTGAGCGCTTGTTAGTTTATACGAAAGTGTCACAGACTTGATTTACAGAGGTTGGGCTGGGATTGTCTGGCAGACATACGACGTAGCTTCCAGTGGAATTTATTAGCTAACATGCGCACTACCACTTTCATTTACTACTGCCGGCAAATACATCTCTCACTGACGCAATGACACAAGAGATTGGAAAAATAAAGACCCGTAATTACATCTACCAGTACTCTTTTTTCATTCATATCTGAATGGAAGTGTACAAAGAATATATTAGTTTTGTTGCTCCTGTAGTTATGTGAAATGCAGAGAGTAGATGTTACGGCCACAAAATAACAAAGATATGTTTTGGAAAAAATGAAAAGCAAAGATTTATACAAAAATATAACGAAAATTACAGACACAACAAGAAATAAAATGTTAAAATTTTACGAACACTTACAAAAAAAAAAAGGATAGCTGAAGATTGAACAACAAAATTTTCGAATTAATTTATCTATTAAAAATGAAATTTGATTTCCAAAAGAATAATATGGGATTTGGAAAAACACGTGACCTCAATCAAAACCCAACCTGAGAGAGTATCAGCGACAGGCAATCAGCATACCCGTGAAGAATTTTTGGGAAGAAAGGAAAAGAAAGACTATATAATAGATTTAATAAACCCAATTCTTAATAAAATTGAAGCTCTCTTCAAGTCTTGGAAAATGCTACAATAAATTATAATTGATTGCGATTGTCCTGTTATATGGAGGGGCGTGATTATATCGGAATACGCACCAGTACACTAGTGAATTATATACCTGAAACGGTTCCTGACTTCTTTACGAGTACCTAAAGTATAGCAAAAGTTTTACTTTATTTGCCTGACATTGGAGTCATCTCAAGCATTTAAAGCAATATTAATTTTGAAAATAGTGGTAAAATGTTTAACTTTTCGCGCTAAGTTCTTTAGGTAATGAGCTATGGCACAGCGAAGATTTTCCATAGAATGTAAATTTTTGTTCTAAAGGAATTAATAGATGTTAGTCAGGGTAAGTTGTACTAGAAATTCAATAAATAAATAAAAATAAAAATTACCTCAATTAATGTGGTCTGTTTCGAAACTTATTCTTGCCTCCAGCGTTACATTGTGTTTTGTAGAAGTTATTGCTCCTTTTTTACTCTTCCAAAATGACGTCGATATGTGCAGAGGAGACAAAAAAATAATTGAATCGATTTCATGTTTTATTTATTCCTACATTTATTAATAAAAACAACAACGAAGAAACAGTCAAACATTCAAATAAACACTAAAGAAAACAAATTTTTAAGCCTATTTAACATCCTGCAAACCCCCTCTCCTACATTTTTTTTAAATAACACAAAAGTAAATTTTATCATTTTTAATGCACAAATTTGTGTGGCGAATCTATGCCCTATTAACTTTTTTTTTTTTTTTTTTAGCATTTGGCAACGAAGGCCATACAGCCAGCTCAATGTAATTTTGTAGTTTTCAGTGTATAAGTCATCATCCAGTATATATTGTATTTTCCAATGTATGGACGCCACAGGACGGACAGGACATTCACACAACCACACAACACTTAAACATCCATGCCCGTGGCCGGATTCGAACCGGCGGCCTTCGGTACGCGGAGCTAGCACTCTAGCCCCTACGCTACCGAGGCCGGCCCCTATTAACTTGGTGAAAGAGAACTGATAGCTACGTTCTTTTATGATTATTTGCAGGTTAATATGGTCACCAGGTGGTTATACTTGTCCGAGACAAAGTGACAAGATGCTTCCACATTAATGAGAACTCGCCCTCTGAAATAATTTCGTCTTTTTATTATACTTGTACATATCAGATGTTCGACCAAGACAAACTAAAAATACTTTCAGAAATTATTACGAGGTTTGTCTCAAATGGTATCACACTGTTACGACGAAAATTACAAATTGTACTTAAATTACGTGTTGAATACATCTACAAATAGAGCGCGGTAGAATTTACTTGTACGCCCAAACTCACGAGCAGGCGTCCAAGAATAAAGGAAAACACTACCAACCCATCAGAAAGTAGTCTAGTACCGATGCTCAAACTGAACAATGTCTTGTTAACACGTAGCTGAAACATTAAATGAAATTATTTTAAATTTTTAACTGTATTATGAATTCAATAACAGTCAAATGGGTACTTGTGCTACTAATGTTCCAAACAATAGCTGCCAATTCAATATAAAGAACCAGAAATAATTATTTAATCATGACCAATGTTAATAAAAACTATTTTTTTAATTGGGGCTTAACACATCGTCGACGTCGAGGTCATTAGAGGCGGGAATAAACGCGATGATATATTTCACACAGAAAATTAGTTGCCTAAGTGTTCATTTAAGGTAAATACCATACAGCCATTTAAATAACAATGTGTCTGTTAGACACAGAAACTAAGGAACTAAGGATCAGTTAAGGATGTTGCAACGGTATATCTCCATTCCAATGGGTCTCCTCCATTCAGTTACCGTACATATGTGAGTGTGGATAACTTTGGTCCATGTTGTATTAGACCTTTTTTTCCCCTTTAACTGTGCTCCAACAGTATTTTGTGTTCCTCAATCCATTCTGAGTACTTCCGAAATTGCTATCGGCAAGCGTCGTGAAAAATTAAGACTTCAAACTGTTCGAAATTTCCATGAATTCATAAGGTTGTCTCAATACCCGTACACGTCCATCCGCTCGATACAATTGGAAACGAGACTCGTCAGACCAGAAACATGTTTCCAATAATCAACAGTCCAATATCGGTGGTGACGGGCCCAAGCGAGGCGTAAAGCTTGGTGTCGTGCACTCAGCAAGGGTACACGAGTGGACTTTCGGCTCCGAAAGCGCATATCTATGATGTTTCGTTGAATGGTTCCCACGGTGACACTTGCTGATGGCCCAGCATTGAAATCCTCAGCAATTTGCGGAAGGGTTGCACTTCTGTCACGTTGAACGATTCTCTTCAGTCGTCGTTGGTCCCGTTCCTGAGGGATCTTTTTCCGGCCGCAGCGATGTCGGAGATTTGATGTTTTACCGGATTCCCGATATTCACGGTGCACTCGTGAAATGGTCGTACAGGAAAATCCCCACCTCGTCGCTACCTGGAGATGCTGTGTCCCATCTCTCGTGTGCCGACTATAACACCACGTTCACACTCACTTAAATCGTGATAACCTGCCATTGTAGCAGCAGTAACAGATTCAACGCCTGCGCCAGACACCTGTTGTCTCATATAGCTGTTGCCGATCGCAGCCCCTTACTCTGAGTGTTTACATATCTCTGTGTTTGCATACGCATGCCTATACCAGTTTCTATGGCTCTTCAGTGTAGTTCATAATCACTAATGTGGATTATGATTTTTTGGTAAACTATGTAGAAATATAGCAGCTGACAAGAGTCTCTGGAAATTATATTCAAACAGTCACTAACACGGGAAGTTATGCTTTTGTAATGAATACTGGAAATTATGTTCATGTTTGTGACGCTAAGAATCTAACCCGTTCTTAGGGAGCGACCATGAACTACATGTCTCGGTCTAGGGGAGAGGGGGGGGAAAGGTTGGCCGGAACGCTACGTGATGGGGGGGGGGGAGGTTTCCGAGTCAAACCACTTAGCATTTCATTCATATTATTTGTCATTGTTAAAATGAGGTACGGAACATACAACAGCATGTGAATATTTACTTCTATCATTTAATTATGTCCGTATGGAGACAAAAATGGAGCAACGTAGTTTATGGGTGCTCCCTTAGTAGCTTGGTTTAGAGCAGGTATGGCCAACCCAAATGATCTCGCGGGCCACTTTGGAACTGCATCATAACTCCGCGGGCCGCATATGAAATTATATAGGCCTATCCCCACTAGAGACATTCTTTTTGGAGTGCAAAATTGAAACATAAGTTATTATTGGGTTTACTATTATTCTTACATGTTAACATAGATAATATAATACTAAAGATACTAAACGCACATTGTAAAGAAATATTTAGCACTGAAAATGTGATATAAAAAATATTTTGTAAAAGTGTGATGAATCTCGCGGGCCGCAAAAATGTTTAATGCGGCCCGCGGGCCAGGGGTTGGCCACCCCTGGTTTAGAGAATGATATGTTCAGTTCACTCACGGGATCAATGAAAACATATTTAATCCTAATTAATAAACTTTTCTCGGGCTTCCAGCCGTGTATAAATGTCACAACTCTGGGACTTTTCGATGGAGTTTATCACTGTCCTCATTTTCAATCATCTGTTTGTTTGCAACGCCGTGAAAATCTACGTTCGTATATTTTATCCTATCACATATTGGAGTATTCGGTAGGTATGATACACACATCTGCGCAAAGTATACAGCCAGAGAGAGGTAGCATAAGAAGGGAGAGGATACTGGGATGCGCATTGTGGCTGTGAGGAAAGCTGAAAAGTTTGATCTGTATTAGGTTTGAGAGATACTTAAAATGTCGCTGTGGAACTGGTTGGTGGTTTAAATCTAGTACCTCGTATCCACAGGGCCGACGTTACCGTAGCAGGAAGATTACTTAGCGCCGTCAACAGTTGAGCCTAAAGCTGTGCGATGATAACATGGAGCCACTATGCAAGCGGTCTTGGGAGAAGTGCTCCTCTGTTGCCTTGGCGGAAGTGATTGGAGATTCGTTGTGTCCAGACACCAAGACCAATGTTTTTCTCTACACCGTCACGCCTCTGGATAGCTCTGCTGCCATGGAGTGGAGTCATACTACCTACACTGGCTAATAAAACTTGATATTCATTACTGGTAAATTAACACCAGCGATAAGCTCAAGAGGTGCTGCAACCATTTCCTTTTCCGCTCGGGCGTTAATACAATCTTCTAACAAGATAACGCTTTGCTGCACAATGCAGTCCTTGAACCACAGAAACTATTCAATAACTCTTTGGCATCTTCTACTGTAACTCTCTGGATTGATATTGGGGATACCCTTAAATATTCACCACTAGTGCGGAATATTGTGAAATTTTAGTGAGAAAACTTTGGCTCTCAGGCACGACTAGAAATCTGTGAAATCCCCACCAAACTGTGTCGAAAATAATGGTAGCGACTTCATTGCACACTGAGAGACGCTAGTTATTGATGTATTGTCCAATTCATAACTTATATTACGCTCTAGTAATTTATTTTTACTTTTAATCTTTGCCTTAATCATGAATGTCACTTCACTCCGAAACATCCTTAGAGTTGCATTTATTTTTATCAGTCACACTGTGTTAAACGAATATGTCTATACTTATATGAACAATCAGAAATAACAATGGGGCATTAAGCAGCCAGATATTAAAAATCCAACATTTTAAATCACCTTCAGCGACATTTTTGGAAGGGGTTTCAAAAATTATCTTGTGAAAAAGAGCAATTTATTTAGACTAAAGGAAAATGGATCAAAGCCAAGATTTGCAGAAAGTCAAGAAATCGCCACATTATGCCTGTTTTCCGCATTAAGAATTCAATTGCATATTTCCATCATATTGTAAATTCAAACGGAATTGTATTTTTTTTAATTTCATGCTATCAACTCTATTTGCCAATGGTATAAACTAAGATTAAAAAGAAATATTTATATGCGGGTATCTTAAATGATATTTTCTTTAATGATTTGAAATCATGGTAATTATCCGTTACTTTTACTGTCATGAACACTGTTATTTCTAAACAGATCGCTTAGCTGTTTTTTGTATTTTGTAGTGCAAAAATATCTGAGAATTAAAACATTAGGGAACAAATCGTTTTAATATTTTCATTTCAAACCATGCTTGTTACGAAAACGAATATCCAACATGTAAGACCACATTCATAATTCTGATAGAAGTAACTAGACTTCGTGTGGACTAGAAGACCGAAATTACGGAGTTCTAAACTGCCGCGCATTTGGTCTTCGCAGTGACTTAATCTAACGCAGTAATCCTGCAGGGTCAACGGCTGCAGGAAACTAACGTGAACTCCGGAACACGAGGTTACACACAGTAAGCTGTGACTCCTGTTGAAAATCCGATCTAAACTGATATTCAAACCATGTACAGCTCGATTTTCTGCAAAAAACTTCCCACAGACTTCTCCAAATTAATGATTACAGCATAAAAGCGAAGTTAATATTTTCTGATGTAAAACTACCTATGAGTACCATATTGTGGTTACTTGTAACTTGCAATCGTGTCCTCCGAAACGTACCTGCAAAACACTTCTGCCGCTATAGATATCATATCTGACAACACACACACACACAACAGACTCTGGAAGCGTATCGAAAGGTCTCTGATAGTCGGCTGAGCTGCATGCGGGCGGAAATTTTCTTGCAGCAAAATGTGCTTTTTGAACGACGGTTTGCAAAACGTCCTCAGCGTACCACTACACTGCCAATGTTCCCAGAATCACTAGAATATCACTGTTTTGCACGTCCGGGAAATTTTTGTCTTCGGCTACCCACGGCGATGTTAGTGGCAAACTACAAAAAGCGGTATTGCAGTAAATTTTTGGTGACCATCACTTTTTATAAACAAATATAAGTTTCCATATACTTCTTTAAAATTTTATTTGTCATTATGACATATAGGCATTGGTAAGTCGAGAACTTTTCGATCACATAAAATAACCACGGTCTTTATTTACTAGTAATTTTGTCGGTTAACTGAATATTTAAACAAACATTTTATATGATAATTTAAACACGTTTAACTGAAGATTACAAGTTATAATTTTTCAGATTCTACTCAGTATTCTACTCTGAGTAGTTTTAAAATACGATATGATTTGTTAAAATAACAGTTATTGGTTAACAGTTTAGAGTTATAACCACACACTTATATTATTCTTGAATATGTAGATGTGACCAAACCACCAATATAGTGTTAAGAGAGATTAATCGAACTTCTTTTGCTCAGAAAAGTTCCTGCGAATGATAAACAGTACCACCATAACTCATTATAGAAAGTAATATGAAAACAGTTGCTTTATGAAAAGTTTATCCACACTACGTTACTTGACTTTATCCGTTCACTTATTTCAACCTCGAAAGTTTACAAAAAGTTTTCTTTAATTCGTACCCTCAAGTTAAATTGAGTTCCCTAGATTTATCTCGCGATTTTTCAGTTATTTCCTGAAAACGAAAGGTATTCTCGAATCATCTATCCCCTTATCAGTATTACTTGTTACGCAATTTCCACAATTTTCTCCTGAAAATGTCTAGTACAATTATTAGAGCTCCAACTAGCAATAGGATTAACATTAAGTACCTATCCGTCAAATTTAAACTTTTCTTAACTACCAAATCTTTTCCTTGCTGAAGTCTGTATTAAAGACAAATAACTCCCAAAACTAACCACCAACCACTAACCATCTCTTCATACGAGTTTCCTCTAAATCTGTGAATTTACTTGTAATGTGGCATAGACACACCTCTCTACTTGTGGAAATATTTTCTACAGTTTCACAACTAAATTAATACTCGTTATTTCTGTTCGTATACAATATAAATCTTCCGGCTACATAATAGAAACTGAACTCTGGCGTACTCACATGATATACTACTGAGCTGTCCTTCTAAAACCTTCTGTCATTCGCTGAGCAACCTCGTTTCATCTTGGCTGCGATAATGAAACTACTCGTTTCTAAATAAGTGCCAAATTTATCGCATTTTCTATTGTCATGTTAGTTAACAGAGGCGGCTCAAGATCCCCACTCCGCTGCCCTTGCCCCTACATATAGAGGGTACCTGGACACAGCGTTCAGCTCGCAGAGGTAGGAACGGGAGGGGATGGTGAGGTAAGGAGCGCGGCCAGGGGGACATGACCTTGAGCCGCCAGGTCGGAGTGAACAGGGTATATAAATCCATGAAACTGAATGCTATGACTGTGACTGAAACAAGACTGGAACTTTAACAGTATTTTTCAACACGCTAACAACGGATTATAATATATTGCTCGCGTACCTCAAATGGACTGCATCGTTATACAGTGCTTTCTAGTTTTCCTCATTTCTCGTATGCAATAGTCACTGGAGTCGATACAGAGCTAAGGTTAATAGCTTCAACGATTGCCCGACCACAATCGTCGGTGTCACCCAGTCACGGCACCAGTGGAAACAGCTGGCGATGGAAACTTGATACTGGCAAACGGCGTAAAGGGCGAAGAAAAGCAATTTTCGTATCGCACGCAGATAGTCACGCAATCGCGCGAGCAGCATAACACAGCCAGGGTAATATCGCTAAATGTCTCCGTATACTGGGCACAAATGCGCTTGGATATATTCGTATTTCTCAGACCTAGAAGAGATACCATCGCCTGGTATTAAGCATGAAACTTGTAAAGCCTTCTGACTACTCTCACGTTCTCATATAGTACGGGTCTAGTTGCAGTGAATCTGGCAATCAAACATACTTGTAGGCCTCTCCCGATATCTCGTGCGTTTACAAAACTGATTTAAAAATTTTGCTGTAGCATCATTATGAGCCCTCACTCAAAACCACTCTACACAACGTCTGTCATCTCACATGAACCATATCGCAGGTACTACAGCCTTTGGTGGCACTCCCCATGAAGCTATCACAACGTAGTAACTAGGGTTCGGTTCTTTATGACAAGTTAAATACATTTTTCCTGCCTTCTTTTTGAGCTGTAATGCTGAATTAAACACTAATTGAACGTTTCTAATTGTATTTAAATGAATGTTATATAGCATCTAAACACATTTTCAGGCCATTTTCCTAGTTTTGGTCATTTTATTATAATATTTATGGTCATATGATCATATTTAAAGGAAAAATTTCGTAATTTTTAATAGTACCGAAAACTCACTAGAAATTATAGTTGAGAAGAAATTAAGATATTGTACTCCTATTATACATTGGATGTAAAAATCGAACTAATTTTCATTGAATTGGTCAGAATTCGCCAGTCAAGAATTTAGATTATACATTATTGTCACTATCTAAACGTTAATGTTCCGCCCACCTTTTGATCTCCATAATGCAGCAGCAGCATGCTCGTTTCTAGCCGTTTCAATCAATGTCTCATTGTCTTTTTTTTTTTTAACTGCTTAACGTCTCTTAACAGCGAGATCTTTAGAGACGGGAAAGGATGGGGGGCAAGGAATGGGAAGGAATTCGGCCATGACCTTTTGAAGGAAGCATCCCGACATTTGCCTGGAGTGATTTGGGAAACCACGGAAAACCCAAATCTGTATGCCCGGACGGGGATTCGAACCGTCGTCCTCCCGAATACGAGGCCAGAACGCTAACCGCTAACGATCGGTGTCTCAATGTCGTCCATCCTTTTGAAAATAATCTTCAGTCAGTGATAAATCTGCAGTGGATCAGTGATTTTCGCCAGGCCAAATAAAATTTTTGCTGAAAGTGCGAAGTTACGAAGCTACATACAAGAATTTGGAGAGGAGTATTTTAGTACAGACGAAAGAGTTCTTCTCTGTAAATTATGTTAAATTAAACTGACTTCAACAAAGCGATTTCATGTGCAGCAGCATTACGATACAGCAAGACACAAGATCAATGAATCACGACATTAAGTTCGACATATTTATATATATATATCTATATGTCATTTTCCAAGCTGTCAATTATTTCTAAAGATCTCTGTGAAATGATGGAATCCACCAACATCCCACTTAATAAGGTGAAAAATGAACATTTCAAAACCTCCTTGGAGGAATTTTGTCACCTTTAGGCTATATTTACCCATTTTTAAGGTCTTATTTGCATGCATATTTCCCTATTTTTTTGGTCATAAATATCTGAAACCGAGTAGTAACAGTCAGATGGTGCTGGACAATTTCTGTCGTTACAGGATCATTATCTCTTCGTGCTCAATTTTGAGAAACAAATGTACTAAACGAAGACAATTTATGGATCAGCGTGGTGTAATGTTAGGAGCTTTATAAACAACGAGCGACAGTAATTCTATCTGCCAATTTTTTTTTAATCGTAAAGAATTGTTTCATAATTAATGGATTAGAATATCAGAGATTCCATAAATAGAAAAATGTTTGTTGTAGACTTATAACATATGCTGCATAAAATACTTGGCTGATTCCATAAATTTTGGGTGGTCTATGTCCGCAGAACTTTTTCACTTGTTAAAATTGAATTTATAAGATTGCTCTGTAATAGATCAAAATGTGTTTCTTTACTAAGCTCATTTTGTTTGAAGTAATAAATTCATTTTATTTCTGAAATCTTTGCTAATAACGGCCAACTGTTATTCCCAAGCCGTGTCCGCGCATCGAAATTTTGTATTTGAGAATACATGTTTCAGAAAATATTTAATTAGTGTACTTCAATTTTCTTTACAACTCTTTAAAATTAGAGTATATATCTAATAACATAATTTTAATTTGAGTTTAAAAGAAAAATCGTAACTTTTTCTAAAGTCAAACTAGTGTCCGTGAATCTGAACACCAGACCCTACACGCTTAAGGTTTACAAAATTACGTGATTTAGCCAGTGACTGAGTAAATGAAACTGAGTTGATTTTAAAGTGACGACATGAAGCTAACCGCAAAGGATCTCGATTTAAGCTTGCTAAATTTTTAATTCAGTGCAGCCGTGGTAGATGTGCAAACAGGTGTTGTACAAGTCACTGTGTCAGTCCCTAGCTAAGTATTTTTGTTTGTAAATAATAGGAGATTGTTTTTAATTAATTATTATCTGCTAGCGCTTTTTCGGACCTGTTCGGTAGGTGATATTAGATATTTTACTATTTGTTGTTGAACATGAGTTTTCCTTAGTTTTTCTCCAAATCGTCAGTCCCTTAACCGCCAGGCCCGTGGTGAATGTGACTACCAAAATGGTGATACTGACCATCGAAAGGTTGAAGCTAAAAGAAGAAGCCTTCATCAACGGAAGTTAAGAAATATAACGTTGAAAAAAATACTGCTATTGCAGAGTTAAAAATAAGGCTTAACACCTAACAGAAAAAATATAATACATTAAAAAAAGAATCAATAAGTCAAAGAAAACACGCCTAAAAATAAAATTGAACGGATGGCAAATGATAGGGGCTACTAACCAAAATGAAGAGTTAGTAAAAAAGGCGTGTTCGACGAAATTATACGGACTAAATTTTCAGAAAATTCAAGAAGCTTATGTCTGGACCAACTGCAGATAAATATTAAGTGTTATAGTAATTATAAAACTATGCTTAGGTCAACTGTATAAACCTAAGGCTACATAAGGACCATAAATGACTGATTATACTAAGAAAACATATATATTACACAATTTTTTTGTTAATAAAAATGTGATTGTTCGAAGATGTGCTACAAATAAAAGTGAAACTACAATGCCAATATTTTTCAGCAGTCCCTAATCAAACACGTAAGTCTGTAGATGTCTAAATTAACAAAATCCTAATTTCATCATAAAATACTACATAAAGTGACTGGCCCCATTGAATATGACATAATAAATTAATTTCCTATTATAAACATTAATGGGGAATCAAAAAATATCTAAAATATTGTTTAGTCAAATTATTTCCTAAAGTTACCCTAATTTTACGGAATCATCCAAATAAAATATACAGTAATCTGTTAATAAGATTCAAGGCGCCACACACTGGATCTGGAGTTGGAGTCCTGGTCCCCGCTTACCGGCCACCCTGATTTCCCGTAATCGTACTGGCGAATGCCTAGATGGCCCCAATCTCCGACTCATAAACTATACATTTCACAAACAAAAATACACTTATCATACAGAACACAAACAGTTACACGATTCGCAGACAGCTGAAAAAACAAATTTTCTCCTCTACGTTAAGAACGCCAGGTCTAACAAACCCGGTTAGAATTCTGGTAGGATATACCTGTTCCCCTCCCCCCTCTCATGGTTCACAGTGGACACCTATGTTCAACAGTTGCCGGTGGCACTTCGTCCTTATATGGCCGGCTTGAGTAATAGAAAATACAGCATCTGTTTCAATGAAGTTACAGAAAGAAAATTATGATTCTTGAATAAACTGGATTGGCATAAATAATTAAAAAACATGCTACAGACACTAGTTAGGGACTATTAATCATTGAGAAATAGAAACTAAACTTGTGTTCGCTCCCGTGTATAGCAGAATTTACGATTATCTATTATTTTGGGTATTTATCCCCTAAAAATACCATCTTATTAAGTTTTATTCTGTCAGATACATATACTTTTTTAAAAAAACTTTCTATTACCATATCAATTTTAGATTTAAGTGTTTTTGTTATGTTCCCTTAGTTCAATATTTTCAGATTTCTGACATAATTATGTTTCAGATGTAACATGAATATAACATGTTCTTACTTTGTTTTTCATGCTTAATTTAAATATATATATATATATATATCGTGGTTACCGTAACTTTGAAAAAGTCACTTAAATATTTCCTATCGTTGATACTGAAAAAGATGTAAATGATTCCACTGCTCCTCTTTAATAAATCCTAAATGTGATTTTATTCCATTTTTTTTTATTTTCATTATATACCCTACCTGTCCCAGGAAATGCTACGTATTCATACAACTGTCCAGGGGAAAAGAATTTTTAGTGTATACCGACGCCGATTATATTCATTGAGCGACATTTGTTTTAAATTAACAGTCATAAAAAAGGGCCCCGTATGAAGAATGCGGGTGCTTAAACTGACTATACGTCTTAATCGATTATGGGTTTGGGAAATAACTCTATCAGTCGAGTGTAGCATTCATTAGTATCTGAACTAATCTGGTCACTTGTAGTCGTGTCCCACTATAGATGCCCGATAGTTAGAAATCCCTTAGTAAACATTTAGGAATACCAGATATCGTTCAAAACTGATGCTAGCAGAAACGAGATAATTAAAACTCACATTGAGTAATCTCATACATTGCCTGACAAAGAACTGAAGCAGCCTCAAAGAGAAGAGGAAATGAGATTAAACTTCACTGGCTGAGAGGGTATGTGATGTCATTTCAGTAATTACAGAATCAAGTCAAATTTAATAGTTATCAGTTTGACACTGCAACGCCTGTCATGTGGATGAATGCACTACTTAGGTTTTGAAGGGTGTCATAAAGCCATTATGTCCTTTCCTGAGACAAGCTTCCACGCAACTGTTGTATCTGGTCCTTGATATCCTGACTAGTACCACTGAGACGGAGTTGGCGTACGAGATATTCCCACACATGTTCTATCGAGTATGGATCTGGGGATCTTGCTGGCCACGGTAGTACCTCAACATCACGCAGAAACTTCATAGAGCAACGTGCAGTGTAGGGACGAGCACTGTCCTGTTGAAAAGTGTCACCATAATACTGTCACATGAGATGTAACACGTGAAGACGCAGGATGTCCGTGACGTACGTTTGTGCCGTCACAGTTCATTCAGTCACTACCAGTGTGGTATAAAGTCATACGCGATGGCTCCCCACACTATGACGCCAGCAGTAACGCCACTGTACATCTCCAAAGTACTGGAAGAATGGGACTTCTCCCCAGGTCACCACCATATTGGACGACGATGGTTGGCCGAGTTAATGCAAAACTGAGATTCATAGCTGAACGCAATACGACGCCATTCATCAGCAGTCCATGTTTCCCGGTAACGGAACCGCCCCAAACGCAGGCGTTTGTGTCGTGGTGTTAACAGCAGCCTCCTACCAATAGTGCAGAATAACGCAGAATGTTGGAGGAAGTCCATTACCCTTCTGGGATGGCCGGCGCAGATGTGGGAGGATTTCGATGTGCTTGGTGGACAGTACGACGATCCTCGCTCGTGTTGGTCAGACGTGGTCGACCGGAACCTTGACGACGAGTATGCCTTCCCTCACGTTCACACGCAGTCCAATGTCGGGCCACTGTCAAATCTGAATGCCCCACAGATCGGGACATTGAACGATTCAACCAACTGGCCAGCCGGCCTCTAGCATAGGGGCTAGAGCGCTAACTCCGCATGACGAAGGTCACCGGTTCGAGTCCGGCCGCGGGCATGGGTGTTTAAGTGTTGTGTATGTGAATGTCATGTCCGTCCTGTGGTGTGTCTAATCAACTGGAAAAAATTCATACTGGAGATACTGAAAGCGCTGAATGACATAATTACTATAGAGCTGGCTGTATGGGCTAAGATGTCGAAAGCCATTGAAACAAACAAAACCAGCTGGGCAAATACCCACAATGAGGCCCGTTTCAATGTCTGTCAGGTGCTGATAATGCTCTCAAGCGAATACGCGGCATCTCCGTGTCCTTCACAGTGATCACTCAACATGTGACGCTGTTCACGGACCATATATACCCTACCAGGCATCTCAACAACACTACCTGTCACAATGAATTGCAACTCTAATCATTTACAATTTCGCCGATGTTGTACACGTGTACGATGTTGCATTGACTTCCAACCATATCTTCTGGAGTGCTTCAATTTTTTTTTTACTTATGTCTTTACGCCTCGTCGACGTCGAGGTCATTAGAGGCGGGATGGGATTGAGCACAAGGAACGGGAAGGAATTTGACCATGGCTTTTTGAAGGAAGCATCCCGGCATTTGGCTGGAGTGATGTGGAGAAGCCATGGTAAACCAAAATCTGGATGCCCAGAAGGTGATTCGAACCCGGGTCCTCCCGAATGCGAGGTCAGAGCGTTACCGCTCACCCACCACACTCGGTAGTGCTGAAATTTTTTGTCGGCAAGTTTATATGAAGAAAATAATAAAGGATGGTGGGTGTAATAGGTATGTTGAGATAAAGGGGCTAATTCAATATAGGAAGAGATGGAGGATTCCATCCAACCATTCAAGAGACTGGTGACAACAAAAAGTGTGAAAAAGAAGATCCTCGTGCATTATTCTCCTTAATGAATCGTTAAAAATGATAAAAACTGTAATGTGACGCCTAGGAGTTTCTCTTGGGCTACACAATATTTTCTATAAATTTTGCTATACGCTTAGTCCCTTCGCTACCTTCTGGTTTACTACTAGCGGCAGATGTTGTCAAGAAATATACCAACCATAAAATGAAGCTATTGTCTATTAGATCCCAATTTGAAACATCGCCTGTATACGCGTAACAGCTAGAAAATATTTATCACAGTAGTAAGTTTCATCAGCGACAGAACGATGTTCTCAGAGCTGAACAAACAAACAAAACGACAGCTCATTAACAACAGAGCACAACGTCAGCAGCCTCGCACTGGTAGTCCACATCAAGTGTTTGCACAGTGCCAGCAGAACGCAGCCTCAAACAGTTATCACGTGACCGGTTCATGTGCAACAAACAGAATAAAGCTTGCCTTACGTTATAAAAACGATATATCCTTATGACTTCAATAATTGTCAGTTATGTACCGTTTTTATGGATTATTTTATAGTTCAATTCCTTTAAAAAAAAATTTTTTTGATTTTTACAGCTCGTCAAGGTGATTAAAACCAACAATGGAAAGAATTCAGCGAAGGAAAGAATTCGACTGTGTCCTTTAGGTGGAATAAGCCGACTGTTGGCTCAGTGGTTAAGGCGTCTGACTCGAAATCAGAAAGTCCCGTTTCGAATCCTTGTCTGGGCGGGGATTTTCAAAAACTGTTAACTCGACATTCACCATTGACACAGCTTGTGAAATGTGAAGTACGCCAGAACGCTTCCGTGGTTCGTTTTACCCGGTACGATTGCCAGATTACGTGAGGTAAGGAGGAATTTTTTTCCGTCATAGATTAACCATGAAAAACCGAAACCTGTAATTTAGGACGGTGGAGGTGGATGGAATGCCAGGCACAATTATTAAACATTCACCCACAGCAAAGGGCAGAAAGATGAAAAACGATCTCTCTTAAAATGAAATAAATTGTTTGTACGTGCTCTCCGTTACGCAGTACATTTTTACGAAATCTCCTCTTTCAGAAATATTCTTGTGAACAGATTTCCGTAAAAGAGTATTTAATTGGTTCCTTTCCCAGTTAATCAGGGAACTTACACTGATCAGCCAAAATATTATGACCCCCCTACTTACTAGCATATTGGTACACCTTTCGAACGCAATACAGCAGTGATTCGGAGTAGCATGGATTCTACAAGTCCCTGGTAGGATTCCTGAGGTATCTGACACCAGATTTCTACACACAAATCACGAAATTCAATTAAATTACGGGCCAGCGGTTTGTGGGCGCAGCTACTGGGAACGAGCATCTCGGAAACGGAGAGGCTGGTCGGCTGTTCGCGTACTACTGTAATGAGGATCTATGGAAAGTGTCTGAAGGACGATGAAACCACGCGCAGGCGACAATGTGGTGAACACCCACACCACATCACAGAACGTGGAGGTTGGAGGCTTGCCCGCTATGTAACGCAGGATAGGGGGTTGAACTGTGGCAGATCTGACGGAAAAATACAATTCTGGTGCTTTCAGAAGTGTTTCAGAGCACAAGAATCGCAATTCTGCCACAGATCACCCCCTTTCATTCTTTACAAACCTTCGACCTCCACGTTCTGTGATGTGTCGTTGGTGCCCACCACATTGTAGCCTACTCGTGGTTTCACCGGTCTTCAAACACGTTCCATAGTATGCTCACTACAGTATCACGCGAACTGCCGACCAACCTCTCCGTTTCCGAGATGCTCGTACCGAGGTGCCGCGCCCACAAACCACTGGCCCGTAATTTAAGGTAATTTTGTGACCCGTGCGTAGAAATTTTATGTCAGATACCTCTGTAAATCTAACAAGGGCTCGTAGAATCCATGCTACGCCGAACCGCTGCCGTATTACGTTCGAAAGGCGAACCAATATACTAGCAAGTATGTGGTCATAATGTTTTGGGTGATCAGTGTATATCGGGAATTAACAGTTCTTCCGCCATTTTATCAAGGTGCCGTGTTTCAAGAGGGTGCTTATAACGGAACAATTTTTTCATTCGGATCTAATTTCCCATAGAACGATATTCTACAAACCGAATTTCCGCTTCCGCAAGATGCATATGACAAACAAACTGAAGTTCCATTTTGATTAATCAGCAGCGGAATAATGTCACAAATTTCACTCATTCAGTAGTAATTCGAATTCCACCTCGCATGTCAGATTTATGCAAAACCGGCATACTATTTTTTTATTTTCTAAGCTTTCCTCTCGGCAAGACCTAATTTTTCTACCATGTTATAAAATTTGATATCCATCGGATCGTTTCCATAACGCTGTATTATTTCTAAATTGTTATCCTTGAGAAACACTATGTAACAATTAAAGTAGTGTGGTATGTATTTTACAGCTCGAATTTGTTGGACATGAACTTACATGCTCATTGAAACACTGGAACAGGGAAGGGCAAGAAATTGCATTCTATACTGAGACTCGGCTTTTCCTAAACAGGCGTAAAAAACATTACCATCTTCTTGGTATTTTCTCATACAAACAGTTTATGATTGAAAAACTCTTATAGGCCTTTCTAGCTGCATTAATTGTTGATAATCCGTTGTGTTTTAGGGTCGAATAGGCCACTTGTATGGTTGGCAGTGGCGTAGCTAGGTCAACAAGGGCCCCGGTGCAAAAAAATTATTTTGGGCCCTCAGGCCAGATGGACGACCTTTTTTGTTTTGTGTTGCTGGTAGGGGCACCTTGAGCTGAGGCTGGGGGCCCCTGAGTTGTTCTTTGGGGCCCCCTTAGCTGTGGTTGGGGGCCTCCCGTGTCTCAGGGGCCCTCTTAGACGACGGTAGAGCTAAAAGAATGGTCGCCAGTTTGCCGTGAAGGCTCGTGGGCCCTCTGAGCTGCGCTTGGGGGCACCCAGAGGTGCGCTTGGGGCCCTCCTGAGGTACCCTTTGGGGCCCTCTGAGCGTAGGGGCCCCGGTGCACTGCACCGCGTAGCCCTATGATAGCTACGCCCCTGTTGGTTTGTTATATTCTTTGAAAAACAGCTTCACATTGTTAAGGTAAATCTGTCGAGGCCATGAAGTGCAAGCTTAACCATATAAATGTACACATTCAGTAGATTATTATGTTGTAATTATTCGGAATATATGGAATTATGGTACCAGAAATATTCTCTTTTTCAAACTAATTGATGGATTGCGGAATTCTGAACCTTCTTCTTATTTCGGGCGTAGGCGATTACCATGGAGGATGTACCCCTCCATGGGAACTCTTTTTGGTTCCCCAGTGTGTGTTCCTATGCGTAGATGACTGTGATAGTAAACTTTTTCAGTATATTGTCTGTGTTGTATGAAATGAGAGATGAAGAAAAGGTTGAAATCAGGTGCTGCCCATTGAGCCCTACTCTCCGGAAGCACGTCAGGGGGCCGGCATGATTAACGTCCACATCCTAGAGGCGCATCACCAATAACAGTGTCGTATGCCCTCACTCTATACGCCCAGCGGAGAGATTTGGGATTCAAACAGGACTTTGGCACAAAATCTGGAGATTAGGAATTGTGCACTACCACCTCACGACCAAGTCCGGAAGACGAAAATTTCTTCCATCATCGGGACTCGAGACAACGCCGGACACCGTCACGGTGCTACAGCCAACTGAGAAAAAGAAGAGGGTGAATTTTTCATGAGAGACGATTCTGGCCGAGAGTAAATTGTGACAAATCAGACAGGTATATTCACAGTGGAAATTCTGTTAATACAATGAAGTCTTCACAAGTATTTCCCGGATTATGTTGTTAAAAGAAAAAATAACCCTGATATTTCAACGAATAGCACCGCCGTCTTCCTTAGGTGCGAAATCATCTGTACTGATCGATAGTACACACGATTTCACAATATACACTGTTCACCCTCAGCTGGCGGCTCAAGGTCATGTTACCATTGTCCCCTTCTCCACCTCACCAATCCAACCCTCCAAGCAGTCCGCTACGTCCATGCAAGCTAATCACAAAATTGCCGGCGGGAACTTTTTCTCCTTCGCAAGGGCAGCAGAGTG
Source organism: Vandiemenella viatica (assembly GCA_031002005.1). NCBI lineage: Eukaryota > Metazoa > Arthropoda > Insecta > Orthoptera > Morabidae > Vandiemenella > Vandiemenella viatica. Next base: position 5,384,410 of record CM061921.1, on the reverse strand, counting down.
GGAATAGAGCTGAATGACCTTGACCCGCCTCTGTCAACTGAACGCACTATAGCTGTGTTATTATAACACAGTCGACATATCAGCTATGCAATGATAAGCCGGGAAATTCTTCGTTCTTACATAAAGAAATCTGTTAATGTTGATGGCTATATTATCGTACGCCCATTCATCTTGGAATTGCATCTGCACTTCACATGCGATAAATTAACGTATTCTTCGCCCATTAAGCGTATTTTGATTACTTTTAACACAGTTTGATCCTTCAGTGATGTATTTAGCCGTCAAAGCAACACAATAATGAATAAGTAATTGTACACAGTATTGAATTTCATTGTTTCAGCTGCCGAGTATCAGTACTGTAAAGCTACAAATACTCATTATGTCATGATACGATCTCATTACATTTAATAACTGATTAATGTATTTAAAAAAGGACACATGCGGTCAATGCTATGAACATCTGATTATTAGCGTCATTCGTATGAAAGATATGTACAGTGAGCTGGCAGAATTCGTTGGTACCGGGGAAAGGCAAAGCTCCCGGATTTCACACCTGCCAAACATTGTTCAAACTGTGGAGTGAGGAGACAGACCGCTTGCCTCTCACAATATCCATGGATGGGAGACCACAGCAGGTAGGTGCAGGAAGCTTTTAGCGCGGTAAACAATTTCCATTCAACACAAGTCTGACGACTCAAGATTGCCTGTGAAAGAGACAAAAAGGCTTCTTGAGAACTAAGAACGGTGATTTTAACAGATTTCACGGAATTATCCCTAACGCCACACACGATGTTAAAAAAAGAGTAAAACACATGTGGGAGAGAGCAAATATAAAATCTAGTGGCGACGGAAATAAATTAAAAACTACGATGCAGCCAACCAATAATTTTGTTCGCATGTTGGAACCAATCAATAGAGTTGCCAAATGGGATTGGCCTTTAAGTGTGTGCGCAGACTTCCGCGGTCGTTGTCGATGTAATGTTGGTTTTCCGAGTAGAACCGCGTCATTTTATCTAAACCTACCGTTTCAGCCATCATTTTGTGGCTTTCTTCAGAGGACTGCCGTGGCTGGAATCGCTGCCGCCTATATATAGCTCCCGAAGAGTGCGCTAACCGTTCGGAGCTCCCGCCACCAGCGTGGCTGATTTGATGGGGGCCTGCGTCCCAAATTTTTCTAAGCAAGCATAACCATATTTGGTCAAGTTGTAGCCCGCTGTCCGCGTTCATATTATCTGGTCTTTTTTGATTTCCAGCTTTTCTCTGATTTGGCTGGGCCACCATCTGCTTTCCTGAACTAGTACACTTGTGTCACTGAAGAAAATACCGTGGCCATTGTCAGTAGAATGGTGTGCTACAGCTAATATGCTGACGTCAATCATTTTAAAATGTTTTATTTGTTCTCTCGGCCTTCCCTTGACCGTGTGTCAAGTTTCGCTGATATAAACCTGGCCACAGATTCAGGGTATCTGGTATACGCCTGCTGTCTGTAATTTCTCCCTACTATCTTTAACCTTTGCGAGCACATCAGAAATCTTCCTAGGTGGTCTGTATATCGGACGAATATTTTTCTTCTTTAAAAAATAACCAAATTTTATCCGTCACCCCCTGGACGTAGGGTAATGCTGCCTTGGGCCCGTCTGGTTGTTTTCTGGCTTCTTCTGCCGGTGCTGGAGTACAGGGTAGTGCTTGAGGTTCAAGCCTTGCGGTGGCCATATTGATGACGTCAAGGCTGTAGCCGTTGGCCAGGAACGTCTCCTTCAAAATTTCTCTTTCAGCGGCTATGCTCGCATCCTCCCTCACACACTATGAAAGCACGGACGGTTAAAGTTTTTAAAATTCCGCGTTTCACTGCTGGATGATGGTGATAGACTGCATGCAAATTGCGATTCGTGTACCTAGGCTTACGATAAACTTCCTTCCGCTTCACATCCATAAAAGGAAGTTATTTGTCCACCTCAACTTCCATGGTGAACTTTATTTTGTTATGATTACTATTTAAGTGCTGTAAAATGCCTGGAGGGATTGTCGCCCGTGAAACCAGATAACAAATGTGTCGTCCACGTATCGCAGCCATAAAGACCTTTGATTGTTGATTGGTGGAACACAATAAAACAGTGGACGAGCCTCGTAGGGAAGGTCGACAGCGATTGTGCGGACGTGAAGAAATACATCTTGTGTTTCGAACATTCGGGTGGACTGGTCGAATGACAATTTGGGAGCTTGATAGAAGCAACCAGACTTTACGTTTGAAGTGGTCACTATCGGACAGTGATATTTTCTTAGACGCCAACGTGTATACTTAGATATTTTCAGACGTGGCTGTCTCTGAACAGCTGATTATCAAAGGCGTTGTGAATACTGCAACGGCCATCCTTGGGGAAAAGACTACGTCAAACATTAATGTTAACTGTTTGCGCTCATACTTTTTCTTCAAACAACCCAACTATTGCTCTGAGTGAACTCTGCCGAATAATGAAATGAGTTTAGTCGCATGCATTTATTGAACCCAAAATTGAGCTAAATGCTGTAATTTTATAATGAGTTTGAAGTAAAAAGGTATAATCATTACGTGTCCTTGCCTGGTTGTTTCGTTTTGTAGATGTATTTTTAAAAATCGTGTAAAGTAGTGTGGATGTACATTATATTTTCCATGATGTCATAGGATATTCCCTTTCATAACATAACGACTACTTTTGTTGGTCAGGTGTGATGCTTTGCAAATTTCAGTTGTTTATGATGTTTAAATATAAATAAACCTCATATTTCTTGGTCATGTTAATTTGTCAATAAAATTGTCGGTTTACGACGCTTTTAGTTTTATCTACGTTTACAGAAATAGTTCAAACATCCTTTTCCATTCAGTAAATATTAAATTATTCATAATTAATTAAAAATAAAATAGGTCCCATAAAAAATTAAAAAACTCGTTGAGTTACAATGAAAGATTAAGTTTCTCTTATATTATTTTCTCCAGAAGACGAAGCAGTTTGAAGCAAGCAGATTAAACAATCATCCTTCTTTTAATTAGTGATTAACATGCCTTAAACCTTTCTTTATTTATTTTTTATAAAAATTAAAAAAATAGAAACCGTATTCGGCTACAATGATTTATGTAGATTTGTGTTTTTCTATAATCAGACACAAGTGAGTTTGAACATTATTTAGTTTTTAACACTGGTGATACCGATACTTGGCACATTTCGACTCGAGTAATCCTTAAGTACGGGCACTGGCTTTGAATTTCTTTAGTGAGCGGTCTGGTAGCTCAGTGGTTAAGGCGCGTGTCTAGAGATCGCAATTTCCCCGGTTAGAATCCCGGTTCTGACTGGAATTTTGAAACGCCCTTCACCTCTGGAACAGCTTGCTGTATAATCTGAAGTACGCCAGAACGCTTCCTTGGTTCGGATTCCTCGTTAAACTGTAGATCTCCTATACTTGATAGGACTACCGGTTGAGGTAAAGGTTGCCACGATGGGGGCGCCAGCTCATTACGACCACACGAACTTTTACCGTCTCCATTTTTCACTCGGAGCACATAACACGCATTAATCAATGTCATCTTAGTACTAGAAACAATACGACCACTCCACCATGTACAACTCGCAAAGTTCATGCGCAAACTTCATGTCGTGCAATATAAGAGTTTGGGTTGTGTACCTGACTTCAAATTTTACGCGCAGGCACGAAATTTCCCTTACGTTTTTCTTTGCCACCAAATGAACTAATCTGAATTGGCCCATCATACTTTAGAATATCCTGTAAAAATGGTTTGATAACGGGCATAAAACATAAGGATTTTTATATATTACTGCTGACACAACAAAGGAATCAATCTTTTAAGCCACTACCAACCAATTAGAGTAAAAGATTTTTTTTACCACAAATCATTATGTGTTATGTGTAACGATCAGGCCTGGCAGCTGGAATGCCCTGGGTTCGATCTCGGTACAGCCATTCAGATTTCGGTCTTCCATGGATTCCAGAAATAGCTGGTCGTTACCGAATTCCTTGCCCACAATCATTTCCTGGCTCGATGAGCCGCATAGTTATAAAAAAGAAATCAATAAGAAAAAACAGTTTTACTTATCATCTAATACCAACTGAAACCACTGAAGTCTAATGCGGGACTCAAACCACTAAAGCTCAGGACCTGCTAGACAATACGCCGAAGGAGCAGGCTATTCGATAGCGTATAAACGAACTGTACTTGAGGGAAAATTCGAGATAGAACACTTACCCTATCCTCAGAAATAAACATCGATGGAGCTTGTTGGGTAAAGTGGCAAATGCAGTTTCACTTCAATAAAAGATAAAACTGCATCAGCCGGCAAGTGAGAGGGCGTGAAAGGAAACGGGATTAGATTCCGCAGGTCAGTTCCAGCTGCAACGTGACTCACCGCTGCAGTAATTCAAGATTAAAAATAGTAGAATAAATTTAAAATCAGATATTACCAAGCAATTATTGTAAAAAAATAGATTTAATTATAAAACCAATAACACCCGACAGTGTGGCTTGGCTTTAAGGCGCTGGGTCGAGGAGATAGACCAGTCCTGGTTGCGGCTTTTAGGCGATTTCCCGCAATCTTCAAGGTTAATGCTGGGACGGGCCCAAAATCTCCGCTTCATAAACTACAGGGTGTTACAAAAAGGTACGGCCAAACTTTCAGGAAACATTCCTCACACACAAACAAATAAAATATGTTATGTGGACATGTGTCCGGAAACGCTTACTTTCCATGTTATAGCTCATTTTAATTTCGTTAGTATGTACTGTACTTCCTCGATTCACCGCCAGTTGGCCCAATTGCAGGAAGGTAGAGACTCTTCGTGCTCGTATTGTGGACGGCTGTGATACAATACGCCATTCTCCAGGGCTGCATCAGCGCATCAGGGATTCCATGCGACGGAGGGTGGATGCATGTATCCTCGCTAACGGAAGACATTTTGAACATTTCCTGTAACAAAGTGTTTGAAGTCACGCTGGTACGTTCTGTTGCTGTGTGTTTCCATTCCATGTTTAATGTGATTTGAAGAGAAGTAATAAAATGAGCTCTAACATGGAAAGTAAGCGTTTCCGGACACATGTCCACATAACATATTTTCTTTGTTTGTGTGTGAGGAATGTTTCCTGAAAGTTTGGCCGTACCTTTTTGTAACACCCTGTATACATTTTACAAACAAAAACACAATTATTACTCACAGAGCACAGTTACACCTTCCACAGACAGATGGCAACATATCATTCCTCTAATAGTCTAAATGCTTCAGGTTTGTTTGATTTTTTTTTTTTTTTTTTTTTTTTTTTTTTTTTTTTTTTTTTTTTTGCTTATGGATTCACGCGTAGTCGACGTCGATGTCATTAAAGGAGGTAAAGGACTGGGGGCAAGGAACGGGAAGGAATTCGCCCATGGGATTTTAAAGGAAGCATCCCGGCATTTGCCTGGAGTGATTTGGGGAAACCATGGAAACCCCAAATCTGAATGCCAGGGCGGGTATTCGAACCCACGTCCTCCCGAATGCGAGGCCACCCACAACGCTCGGTATCAGGTTTAACAAATCCAGTTTCATCACGGGTAGGCCACATGTCCTCCTACCCTCATGATAACTCAGCTGACGCCTGTACAAAGGTATCGGTCGTGGTCCACCGAAAAAGTTGAATTACTTTACGATATCGGCGTCATGTGATTAGTGCCTTGAGAGAGTTGTGAGCTATGGTGTTTTGAAGCATACGTCCCGGTTTTCTCCTGGAGTGATTTTGGAAAAACATGGGAAACATAAATCTGAATGATCGGACGAGGGGATCAAACCCACACACTCCTAGATGCCGAGCCGGAACGTTAAACGCTGAGCCACCAGTCACAGAATTAATTTCTGTGTTGGCTGAGCTGATTTACAAACGCAAACACCTGCAGTTATTTGGTTCATTTAAATAATATTGCAGATGTTTTATCTCCACGGATAGATTTTTTTTTTCATTATGGCTTTACGGCTCGTCGACATTGAGGTCATTAGAGGCACGAAAGGAATGGGGGCAAGGAACGAGAAGGAATTCGGCTATGGTCTTTTAAAGGAACCATCCCAGCATTCGCCGGTCGGGTATTCGAACCCGCGTCCTCCCGTATGCGCCATAGTTAGAGTACGATTCAAGATATACAACTTTCTACATAATAACGTCTTGTTCTAGTTTAACATGTTACTATTTGAGAAAAAAGATGATTTTATTCAAATTTTAACAATTTATATCTCCTGAAAGGGGACATTCGACAAGCTCTCCAGATTTTGAGTGATACCGAAATGTTTCCATTCATAATTCTATTTCGAGAGGTAATACTTTGCAATGTAGAGATTTAACATTAAATTCGCAGAGGGAACGCTTTTGGAGTCAGTGATTCGTGCATCTTCTACATTACACTGCCCTTCTCACTTCACTGCAATCTGAAAGACACGCATGCAAAATATAATAACACTGGCATAAATCGTGCTCAGTTTTTGGATATATCAAGTTTAGCTCATTTAGTAACAGAATCATCGCGCAACCTCTGGTAATATAGTGTTGTAACAGTTCCTATCATAAATTACGGAATTTATTTAGATTCGCGTACACTAGAAACGAGTAATTGCCTATTGCTACCTGCAGTTTTCCCCAACATATTCTATACTCGAGTGATAGGAGTTGTCTTGCAGGCATTAACCATCCACTTGTAGCTTAGAATAGATACTGAACATATAACGATTTTAAAAGTCGCCAATCTGTTTATTACATAATCATTATTCAGAAGAGCACCTGCAAGAATTTTTTTTTTCACTCCTACTGGACTTGAAAATCACAAGTCTGGAAAGGAAACGTTTTGTACCGGAAGCGTATTTTCGGTTTAGACTACAGGCAGTATGTTGCTTCACGTGGTTTGGCAGTTAACACGATGGCCAACTAAGTTTATCACACGTGTTCTGCAAACAGGGAATAGTGCTGTATAATGGTGAACTGACAAGGGAAGAAGTTGTAGCGGGCGAACACACACACACACACACAAAATAAGAAAAATTATACTGAATGCAAAATTCTGATAAGAAAAAAATAAATCTATTTTGTGCGTTCGTTATGTTTCTCTCCTACTCAAGACAACCGCCGCTATTGGAATGTCAAAAGTAACTCTCACCAAGCAGGAAATACTACACAATGGCGAACATGTGACAACCAAACAAATTCAAAATATCATATTTACACTTACACAATATCGGAAAAAACTAAAATTTTTCAGTGATCAACATTTTTTTTCTCTCTTGCGGAAATAGTAGATATCGTTAATATTTAATTATAAACATCATGAAACACAAAGTCAGATGTGGTAAAACCTTCTCGTCCTGAGGAATCACAAATTTCTTAAACTTCAGTAATCTATTGGCATAAATTGCCTGCGATTGTCTGTTCCATTTCTAGAATGATGTCGACCCCAAAGTGGATCAGGAAAGAATAATGTCAATGGAAACAAGATAACGCAAATATGAGAGACAATGAAAAATTTTATAGCATCAACTATCAACTTCCATAATGGATCCTTCGGTCTCATAGCTGGGTGGATTATTTACTAGAAGAGAGATAGTTTTGCTGATGATACCAAGTATTTATCTTCATCTCATCTCACTATTTCTGCATAAGGGAGTACTAGTGAACGCTGAAATGTCTGAGCACTCCAAATGTTTTCGGTTACAGAGGTTGCCAACGTTATTCTTTCCAGGACCCCCCTTCCATCCCCAAAGGAAAAATTTTCATCCCCCATGCCTCGACCCATCCTCCCCCGGCCACAATTATAGACTAAAACCGTACATGCCTACTCAGTACTGATAATGACATCGCAGAGGAAAATCACAATGTGATGTTAGAATAAAGGTTTTCAACTAAGGAGCGGTAAAGCTGTTGAACTAGTGTATCGTCCACACGGGCAGTGACAGTACACATACCTCGTTCCTCAAGCTCCCCTCCCCCCCCCCCCCCCGTTTTGGGTAACAGGAATAAAAATTCTTATTAGAAATTACCATATTTCATTTAATTTAATATTTATGAAGTTACTTTATTTATATCAATTTAATTGTGATTTATAAATTACTTGATGGTATTTTTGTGAAAATTCAATTTTGTACATTCCAATTAAAAAAAAAAAGGCTAGAAAAATGAATAGAAATTATCTTCATCAAAAATATTCTTTCGAGATCCCGTTAAAAAAAAAAAAATTATCAAATAGAAACTCAGCCATGAAATAAAAACATATATTCAATGGAGTCCCCACGGGGCTACCGCCGGTTTGTGTTGTGAAAACAAGATATTTCGGGTGACCGACAGATACCGTCAGCCGACCAGTGTAGATGTTTTCGCACCTGAGGAAGACGGCGGGGCTAGTCGTCGAAACGTCCTGTTTTCGCAACACAATATGGCGGTACACCCGTGAAGACTTCATTTCAATTACTCGCCGGGAAACTCTACGTTCCTATAAAATCTCATATTTCCGGATGATTTTAGTATACAACTACCGAGCATGATGGGTGAGTAGTTAACGCTCGAGCCTGTCATTTGGGAGGAAGCGAGTTCGATGCCCGGACCAGTCATTCAGGTGTCCCTGGCTTTCCAAAATCACTCCAGGCGAATGTCGGAACGATTCTATAAAAAAAACATGACCGAATTACTTTTCGGCCCCTGCCCCAATTCTCTCCTGCCTATAATGACCTCCCAGTCGATGAGACAACGTAACGATTAATTGATGCTAATTGAGCATTCTGTTATGATACCTTTGAACCAATAGAATTATATAACAAGGTCATAAATTATTTTTCAAAAGATATAACTTATGTACCAATATCTAAACTACATGAAATACGAGGGGCAGTCAAAAAGTACCCGGAATTTCATTGTAACTCTTTATTAACAAAAGATACGAACACATTTACCTAATCTCCTTCAAAGAAGGCTCCTTCTGAACACACACACTTGCTCCACCGCTCCTGCCATTGCTGGAAACAACGATGAAAATCCTGTTTTGGTATCTTACGAAGTACAGCCGTCGCTTTGGTTTTGATGTCTTCTACGGTGGCAAAACGGTTACCTTTGAGGCCCATTTTCATCTCGGGAAAGAGCCAGGAATCCGATGGCGTCCCGGCAAATGGCAAGGAGGATGGTCATGGCATCACGACTGCTCCCTCCCATACATCGATTGTTGTGCAGACATGGCTTGCAGAAAAGAACATTCCAGTCCTCCACCAGCCTCCCTACTCACCGGATTTAGCGCCATTGTATTTCTGCCTCTTTACCAAGATGAAAATGGGCCTCAAAGGTAACCGTTTTGCCACCGTAGAAGACATCAAAACCAAAGCGACGGCTGTACTTTGGAAGATACCAAAACAGGATTTTCATCGTTGTTTCCAGCAATGGCTGGAGCGGTGGAGCAAGTGTGTGTGTACAGAAGGAGCCTTCTTTGAAGGAGATTAGGTAAATGTGTACGTATCTTTTGTTAATAAAGAGTTACAATAAAATTCCGGGAACTTTTTGACTGCCCCTCGTTGACCACTAGCCCAAAGTTTGCACTCTCCCATCAATCTTGGATAAGCGGAGTACACTGATAGTGAAAATTATTTTATAGATAGTTCAGAGGTTATAGATAGTAGTGAAAAAGTAATGAATAAATTTACCGGGATAGCTCTCTATACAGCCACGAATGAGCACACTCATTTCATTGTGTAGTCACACAGCAGAGTAGACAGTCAGACGCTGGATGGTTGATTGAGGGACGGAGATTCACGTTTCATTGATGCGTATACTGTTGAAGAAGTCGGTCGAGATATTCCGTTGGATCGGGTTAAAATCTTAGCAAACGAACTGGCCATGGTAAGGAATAGGATATGTTACCCAGTGAAGAATTCCTGTGCCAGCTCTGCGGGGGTTCATCATTGAAATCAAGCCTGGTTAACATCCAAACCTTGTATTTGGATCAGATCATTTAGATTTACAGTTTAAGTGGTTTGTCGAAATGTCAACAGCCGAATATCGCCATGATTCCTTCATACCAGCCATGACCGATTCCCTCCCCTTTCCTTACCACAGTCCAGATCTCATGACCACGCTCCCAATGAATCATCATGATCCTCAACAGTTTCCAGCCACTGGCCGGGTCTGCTTCATGCACAAGCCTCTCCATTTGCTTCTTTTTTCCCACCACCTTTCTGTCACCACCTTGATTAGTCGCAAAGCCATAAAAAATTATCACTGCAATCTAGGAAGCGAGAGCGTCTCTCGTATGAAATAGCTGTCCGAACTACCTAGTCTCTTTGGAATCGTGTTGGCGGAGTCAAATATAACGACCTATAAGTGTTCTCCCCTGTCTTCGACAAAATGTTGAGTCATCGGAAAACGTGAGATGCTGTTAATCGGCTCTTCAGCTCCACTGCATGAGTGATGGTGATAAGGGTACAGGTAGCAGCTGGCGATAAAGCCGTGCTATCGATTCTGCTGCTTGACGCATCGTTCTCACGGACACTCGTTTAACCGTCGTACACCTCGTTCCTGAAGATGTCCTGTGACTAGAAGATAAGCCGACCAAAGTGTGGCTGCCAAAAGGTATTTCAGTCACCTAGACAGCCCGGAGTGAGAAATACGGCCCTCTCATCAGCCAACTATATAACTCCTCTTAAGTTATAGAAATCTATGAAATTCATTCACTCTGATAACAGGGTTGTGAAGACAGTTGACATGAAAATGTTGAGGAACTAAATAAGGCCTGTTTAAATTAAGCAGAATATCCTTTTTTTTATCCTCTTGCTCAGCTCTAATTAAAACTACATACTTGTATATGTCGTAGATTAATGTAACTTGCAGTTGCCTATTATATCTGAACTCTCAAAGGTGTAGTACTGTGGGTTCCAAGTTCAATGGGGAATTATTGCCAATATTAAACACCAACACCTCTGGTATTTTTTTAGCCTTTTTTAAAAATGGATTTTGGGTATGTCATCAAGCTTCAGGAGTATTTTTAATTAGTTTAGAATTTCTTACTTTACGTGACGGACAACAAAAGATGAAACCACCGAAACGCGAGGCAGCGTTCGAACCTACTATCCTTGTAACGTGGCCGATTCGCTACTGCCGACGCGTAGTCAATGACAATCGCCGCGGCCCTCGTGGCGGACGCGATAGCGAGCCGCACTCAGCGCTACCCTCGAGGTAAGGAGAGAGCGCGTCGGAGTCCTGCTCTGGTTGTCGCAGTGCTCGCGCATGACCTGAGGATGGCGGCAGAGCACGCCGTCGAAAGCTCGTCTTTCCCCATCATCCATCATCCGGTCTGTTATTCACGTGCTGCGTGCTGGTTACTCGACCGGTACAATCAAAAGAAGCATACCGAGCGTGGTGCGTGAGTGGTAATGCCCTAACTTTGCATTCGGGAGGACGCGGGTTTGAATCCCATTCCAGGCATCCAGCTTTGTGTTTTCCATGATTTACTCAAATCATTTCAGGCGGATGCCGGAATGCTTCCTTCAAAAGCACATGTCCAAATTCCTTCCCATTCCTTTCCCATTCCTTTCCCACTCCTTTCCCGCCTTTAATGACCTCGACGTCGACGAAGTGTAAAACCATACGCAAAAAAAGGCGAACTGCATCTCATTCGCTAAGTCAAAGATTGAAGATACTGAAAAATTAATGAGTGGAGAGTATATGCCTTCTTCTTGTTATTTTCTATGTGCTGTTGTGTCATTTTGTAAGATTGTATACATTTACTTCCGGAAAATTTGGGTACAGTACTTAACGATCGGTCAGAACTCCGTGTTAGTGAAAAAGTAAAAATCTGCAGATTGCAACAAATTTCAACATTTCTTTGGCGATGTTACGTCATTTCAGCTGAACATATGAATGATCTTTTGGCTATTTACAGTCACGTATGCGAGTGATATCGGTTATGTCATTTAAGTGAGTTCAGTGTTGTGCATTAATAGGTACAAGTCCTCACAAGATATCACATATATATTTGAAACCTTGGTATAAACGATAATACGCTAAATATGGATTCAGAGTATTCTTTATGTGTGTCAGTAAATTATAGATAACATATTTGTATTATGGTTTTCGTTGAATTGTGTTCTGATCTCATGGTTTGTAATACTTCCTTTACATATGTTTATCAAACACATACACTTTGTACTTCATGTCTACGGTGACGGTAGTAGTCATTGCTATACTGTAGATTCGAGAATGCCCCTGCAGTACAATTTTGTCCAGTTTTCTATGTTGCACCATCCTTGTTGCGTGGCACGGGCGAGGAAGACACTATGCGCTATTTATGTATTGCCGAATCTTCGTTTTCCCGCCGAGCCTTCGTTTGTCCACCGAGTCTTCGTTGTCCACCGAGCCTGGGGAAGCTCCGAGTAGAGAGGACCGGCATAGGAATAACCGAGCGAGTTCGAGCGTGAGTAGACGGAAATTTGCACGACACTAATCACAGTCCTTCAATTTGCATTCAACATCCACTGCACACGGCTTCAAGTGAATACTGTCAGGCCTTCGGATAAGAAATTACGCAACATGAACATTTAATGCTTCGAAACTATATCATTGCTGATTGTGAACGCAATCTGAGCAAAATTTCTGCTGTCATGTACTAGAAACCTAACACTTAGACGTTGTCATATAAACACTTGAACTTCGCACTAGTAAGTAAACAAATGAGAGTAGAAACAAGGTTGTAGCGTTTAGCGTGCCAACTAATCCAAACCTACTACACGTTTTTTCTGCATTACCGAGCGTTACACTAAACAATGCCTATTGCTACAGTCCCGCTTGTATTTCATCGGCCGTTTTATATTTGTTTTTAGTGGATTTTCATCTCTAGTAGTACACCTTTAGCATCGCAATCTATGGTCACGGCCGATAACTTTTCAGAGCAATCCCGTTCCCAGTCACTGAAGAAGTATTTAATTACTTTTCATAACAAATTACCCTGCTGTTAATTGTTTTATCCTTTCTACAAAAAAATAAATAAACCGAATCATGAAGTAAATAATTGCATTTGTTATTTAGAGCGCATGATAATTATATTTTGACGCAGGAGTTTCGCTTACTGTGGCTGGATTACATTTGAACTTTTCGCAGAATTTGCACTATTTTTGAAAAAATGCTGTTCATAACTATTAACAGCGTATAACTCACTGAATTTGCTGTTTGACAAATTTGCAAGTGAAGGAAACTTTCTTCTTGGTCTCAATTGTCAATTTGCGATCCATATCGAAATACCACCCAGCTTCCGGGTTTTGCATTCCGTAGGGTTAACGCTTATAGTATTATGAAGAGGACTCTTTGCTATTTAAATTTTGGGTTTGTCTTGGTAAATGATTTGCATATATTGAAAGATCTACATAATACTGAAGTTCTATGACTTTAGCAGCTAAATACAGGGCGTTCGCCGGAAAACGCTACCCTCCCAGTCTGTTGCCGTCGGCAACTTGCTCGGTCAAGGTAGCCAGCAGTTTCCGCCACACGGCACCGTGAATCACCGCACTGTTTAACACCTCCGCTGCCCCAACAGTGCAGTGCAGTGACCCTTACATTGTTAAGAACGGTTTCTTTGCATTGTAGATAGTTTGTGACTTCAGTCTCTTATTAATCAGTGTTGTGAATAAACGTTTCTTTGCGGTTTGGCTGGTTTGGGGCTTCATACTCTTATTAATCTGTACCGTGTTTGAGTGTGAGTAAAATTATGGTACGTTACAGTTTGCAACAAAGAATATTTCTCTACGATACATATGTGAAGAAGAAGTCGTTTAAAAAGTGTCGCAGTAAATTTCGTCACGAATTTCCTGGCGCTTTACTGCCAGCTAAATCAACAATTCTGCGTCTGGTTAAAAAAGTAAGAGAAACGGGTTCATTTTTTAACAAAAAGAGACTGTCGGTCAACCGTATTCTCACAGAGGAGAAAATTGACGATATCGCTTTTCGACTAGAACAGTCACCCAAAAAATCATTAAGTCAGTTAGGGCAGCGTGTGTCTCGAAATATGTTCAGAAGATGTGAAATGTGCATTACACAAGAGGGTCAACACTTCCAGCATCTTTTATAAGGTAAGCTAATGAATTACGTCACATTTAAATGCTTAGCACACAAGTTTATGAAGTTTATGAAGCGTAATTATTATGAAATAGTCCGCGGCCGACGGTCGAACAATGGCGGAAACTGAGCGCTCGCTCGCCGGGAGCAGTTTCTTCCTTGTAGCGCTAACAGTGGGTTGCGTTTCCCGGCGAACGCCCTGTATAAATATTTTTTGATTTCTTTCTATTTTTTGTTTTTTATATAAAAAACTTATTTTCTTCTGCTTCAGCTGTAAATAATTTTGATTTTTTTCTTGTTCTGTGCCAAAATGATTTATAAAATCAGAGAAACAAGTGGAAATATTACACTTTCTTGTACAACAATTAAGGAGATGTCTACATTATTTGCTTTTGCTCTATCTATAAAGATTTTAATTACAGAATTACAGCACCTAATCACCTGTCTGTTGTGGTATTCCGTATACTTGTATCCTCACTGAGAAGCTGTTGCGAGGTATATAATGTAAGACCATGGCGTAATTTCAACATACAGTGCGTGTATACGCTTCAATCTTAATCCCGACTTACATAGGGATAATACTAGAAATAAATATAACTTCCACAAGGATTACAAGTCATTCTCAGTTTCACAGAGAGAGGATAACATTCCGTATAGCTTGTTTATTAATGTCGCGCCACACAATACAAAATTTTATCTACAGAAATTGGACAGCTTTGAATAAAAACTGATATAGTTCCCCCACCACGCTCGGTAGAATATTACGTGACTGCAGTTGACGCTGCAAATTGTGCGTACTTTTTGCATACTAGGTAACTAACCTGAATCAATTATCAATAATATTATTGCCTTATTAAGATTGTTATATACTCTCCCACAACCCCAAATCTGTTTTCATATAAGATAAAAAATGAACAAGTCTAATATAGTCTAAAATTCATCACAACCGATGGACCGAGCGGCAACGCTCTGGCCTCGCATCCGGTAGGATGCGGGTTCGAATCCCCGTCCAGCCATCCAGATTTGGGTTCTTCATGGTTTCCCCAAATCACACCAGGCTACTGATCCTCGTAGTTATAGCTGTACCATTGTAGACACTGAATGATTTTTTTTTAAAAATCTCTTATACTTGAGAACAAAATAAGGTTTTTAAGGTGGAATGACCAAAATCTAACGAAGCTCACTTCAGTAATAATAATAATAAAATTTCAACACGTATCTCGTTTAGTTTTATTGTTACTAGCAAAAAAAAAAAAATACCAACCATTTTTGATAACTGTTTATTTCAACACGTTGATGTAGGGCATGGCCGATTCCTTCCCAGTCCTTCCCCGCCTCTAATGTCCTCGACGTTTATAAGCAAAAAACAAAACAAAAAACAAAACAAAAAACAAAACAAAAAACGATGGGGATAAACCGATTTGTGAAAACAAACACTATAAAGTGTCTGGAATGTGTGAGTTCATTTTCTTAAAAACATGACATGTTTTTACTTTTTCCCACACCCGAAAACTCAATTCTTATCACAATCCTTTAATAATAGTTTCAGTTTAGATACTCCTCGCTTTGAAGGTGTGGGTGACAGGTCTGGTGGAGAGAACAGGCGGCAATATATGCGGCCGCACGCTGCTCTTCAGAGTTCTCTCTATGCAAATAAGGATCGACTAAAGCGGAGGGAACAGCGGTATTCCGCATACTTTGCGGTATTGGTACCGCAAATCCCTGAGAAGTAGTTCAGGATTTCGCTGTCTACAGAATCCTATTGGAACACTGACTGTTGCTCCAGGAATTATTTTCGCAGCTTAACAGTTCATCTTCTAAGCCAGGGTGGCCAACCCAAATGATCTCGCGTGCCACTTAGGAAATACATCATAACTCCGCGGGCAGCATATAAAATTATATATCCCCATATTAGATTTAGACCCAATATAGACTTTTTTTGGAGTAAAAAATTTGAACTTAATGAGTTATTATTATTGTGTTTACTATTAGTCTTACTTGTAACCATAGATAATACAGG
Source organism: Vandiemenella viatica (assembly GCA_031002005.1). NCBI lineage: Eukaryota > Metazoa > Arthropoda > Insecta > Orthoptera > Morabidae > Vandiemenella > Vandiemenella viatica. Next base: position 5,368,313 of record CM061921.1, on the reverse strand, counting down.
GCGTTCGCCGGAAAACGCTACCCTCCCAGTCTGTTGCCGTCGGCAACTTGCTCGGTCAGTCGTGCCAGCAGTTTCCGCCACACGGCACCGTGAATCACCGCACTGTTTAACACCTCCGCTGCCCCCAACAGTGCAGTGCAGTGACCCTTACATTGTTAAGAACGGTTTCTTTGCATTGTAGATAGTTTGTGACTTCAGTCTCTTATTAATCAGTGTTGTGAATAAACGTTTCTTTGCGGTTTGGCTGGTTTGGCTGGTTTGGGGCTTCATACTCTTATTAATCTGTACCGTGTTTGAGTGTGAGTAAAATTATGGTACGTTACAGTTTGCAACAAAGAATATTTCTCTACGATACATATGTGAAGAAGAAGTCGTTTAAAAAGTGTCGCAGTAAATTTCGTCGCGAATTTCCTGGCGCTTTACTGCCAGCTAAATCAACAATTCTGCGTCTGGTTAAAAAAGTAAGAGAAACGGGTTCATTTTTTAACAAAAAGAGACTGTCGGTCAACCGTATTCTCACAGAGGAGAAAATTGACGATATCGCTTTTCGACTAGAACAGTCGCCCAAAAAATCATTAAGTCAGTTAGGGCAGCGTGTGTCTCGAAATATGTTCAGAAGATGTGAAATGTGCATTACACAAGAGGGTCAACACTTCCAGCATCTTTTATAAGGTAAGCTAATGAATTACGTCACATTTAAATGCTTAGCACACAAGTTTATGAAGTTTATGAAGCGTAATTATTATGAAATAGTCCGCGGCCGACGGTCGAACAATGCCGGAAACTGACCGCTCGCTCGCCGGGAGCAGTTTCTTCCTTGTAGCGCTAACAGTGGGTTGCGTTTCCCGGCGAACGCCCTGTATAATAATAATGATACTAAACACACATTTTAAAGAAATATATAACACTAAAAATTATATATAAATATAAATGAAATAAATTTTGAAAACATGGATGGACAAATAATGTATTTTTAATACATTGGTTTTCAATACTTTGGCTATTATAAAATAAATATATTTTGTAAAAGTGTGATGAATCTCGAGGGCTGGAAACATATTCAAGGTGGCGGCGGGTTGGCCACCCCTGTTCTAAGCACCACGAATTAATAAAAAAACTGTAATGATTGGCAATTATTGAAAAACGCAACGCTATGATTGATGACAGTACGTGTGGTGAGAAGTCTTGAACACTTACTGAACCATATCGACTAATGGATTTAATTACTTTAAAGTGAAATGAGGATTCCATGGTTAATGATCACAATATATCTGAAACGAAAGACGATGGCTGATAAAATTCACTTCAACACGATACTGATGAACATGATGATCAACTGTGTTCCGTAGCATATTCTTACAAAGGGTGGACAGAAAAAATGTTCATTTGGGATTTAGTTCTATCTCTCCGCCACGAATATTACAACGCCGTGACAGGAAACACAAATGGCTATCCTCGTACTAATAGCTTTACCATTTTTTTAATCTCTTATACTTGAGAAAAAAATAAGGATTTGTAAGGTGGAATGATCAAAATCTAACCAAGCTAACTTCAATGGTAATAAAACAAATTTTACAACACGTATCTCGTTTAGTTTTATCGTTACTAGCAAAATAATGCATATATATTTTTTTATCCACAAATTTTTAAAACTGTTGATTTCAACACGTTGATGTTAGTAATAGTTTTGAGACAATGTTTTTGAATTGAGTGTTTATTTCACAGATTAAAATACCCTCACCGAGCGTGGTGGGTGAACGGTTAACGTTCTGGCATCGCATTTAGGAGGACGTGGGTTCGAATCCCCGTCCGGTCATCCTGATTTGGGTTTCCATGTTTTCCCCAAATCACTCCAGGCGAATGCCGGGATGCTTCCTTCAAAAAGGCCTTGGCCGAATTCCTTCCTGTTCCTTATCCCCAGTTCCATCCCGCCTCTAATGACCTTAGCTGTCGACGAGGCGTAAAAAAAAAAAAAAAAAAAAAAAAAAAAAAAAAAACACTCATTTTCAGAAACTAATAACTGAAGTAAACGTATCATATTCCTCACTACTTATTTACCCAAACCTCTTTGTGTTTTATTTAAAATAGCGTTGGGCTATTAGGGCACAGAGCCAAGTCAATAACAGTCTCTATTCTGTGAGTGCGAGTGAGTGCTACTGTGCTTGCAGTATCAGTAGAGCTATTTTCCTCATTGCAGAGTCCGGTTTTACGCGTTGTCGACGTAGTGGTCGTTAGAGGCGGAAGAGAATTGGATGCATGGAACAGGAAGAAATTCAGCCATGGCCTTTCGGTGTGATTTAGGAAAAACATGGAAAACCAAAACGTAAAATCCACGGAAATATGTAAATTTAATCGCTGCATGCAGCCCAAAAAATAGTAATCTTTGACGATTCTTGCGGTTTTTCCAAGCAATTGACTTTCTTCAATCAGTTGTGCAGCATTGAATGCGCAGTCATTTAAATCACAGAGCAGGCAGCAGTATCAAGATCATGGATGCATGTGTGACATCGATATTCAATGAAGGTTCTTTTCAATGTATAATCATTTGTGAACAACTAACTTTTTTTTCGGATAGAAACAAATTCGGAAATATTATTGACTATGATTTGAATTATAAGAGGATATTTCTTTTCACTGTTACGACTTTGGCAGTGCGGCTTGAGGGGGGATGTAACCGAAAATGCATTAGTAGCTTTAAAATATCTGTGAGGCCACCACATACAGCATAAAATAATGAAAATTTGTGCATTTACTATCATATGTTAACACCCTTTTATGACACAGTACTCTGAACCTATCTAAAAAAAATGGCACTTGTACAGTCACTTGCAATATTTTTTGCCCTCTCCCGATAGAGGTACTTGTTTCAGCAAAATTATAAGAGATATTGTTCTCATTCTTTTTCGACATTAAATGTATATAAATATCTCTAACTGTACGAAGAATGGATAAATTACAAATAGAATTTATATCTTAATTTTAATTTTTGACGCAGTAATTTTTGTTTAAAAAAATTCAATATAAATATCCCAAAAACCTCCAAATGGTGTAAGGGGTTCGGTGGTTGTTGCTTTTCGACCCCCTTGCTGTTCTGCATGTTGTGGGCCAATAATTTCAGAAATTCGGCCACGAACGATTGCAGAACGTTAATTTGGATTTTTGCTTGCATAGTACCTGTGAAGGCTGATTATTTAGAATTCTATAACACAATAATTTTCAAGTCTGAACATTTATACTTCACAACATGTTAAACTTTTAAATACACCATTATGTAAAACACTAAATAATACGTCGACCATATCAGGTCTGTAGGCTACCAAACCAGACAGAGGTTCTGCACTGAGACGGGCTATAGAACGCATGAAGCTGCATCTTTTCTGTGTAGGCATATCAACATACTGCTCATCCGCGTAGACATTTAGAAACTTATGAAGATACTGGTTATTCCAAGAATTTTACATTAAATGTTTGTTAAAGGATAGGCTAATAATTCAGGCAGTATAATAAGTACAGCCGACACTTTAACTTCATCCATTATCTTGACGTTTAAATAGTTCTACAGTTTGTTATCTGGATTGTTCCAAATTACAATTACTCTATCGGGAAGCAGAGATAGTGACTAGACAATTCAGTAGTCATGGAGAGACAGGATTTTATAAAGAACATAATGACCAAGATGTAGCGTAGCAAAAGAGTTACTTCATTGATCATTTACATCTAGGACTAATGGAGGTCCAAGTTGTATGTGGATTATGATCTTCAAAAAAAATTAATACACACGATGTACTTAAAAAAATGACGTTCTTTACTTAGATGATTTTGATAAATATCTGAACAACTTAATAGGTACCAAGTAAATTAAAAACAAAAATCCGTAACTGATTTATTATAAAGACAAAAAAAGGAGTTTCAACTGATTGTAAAAACTTCATTTGCAAAAACTATCGCTCGCTGCCTTAATCAACTCTTAAAAATGTACGTGATACTATATTACGTATGCGCTATCTATTTATTAAAGAACAAAAGGACGTAATATGTCGTATATAAAATAAGGGATATCTGACTGGTAAACAAATAATTTTACTGCAGCACAGTTATTTTTAATGATGTTTTAATTTACGCTGCGCGCGACGCGTTTCAAGAAGTGATTCTCATTTTCAAACGCAATATGAGTACAGATTTAATGTATTTTTAATGTGCGAAGTGCTGGACATTAGTAATACTTTTGGAAGACTCCAAAAGTTTTATTAATGTCCAGCAGAAACTAACACAAGCACTTCGCACATTAAAAATGCATTAAATATGTACTCATATTGCGTTTGAAAATAAGAATCACTTCCTGAAACGCGTCGCGCGCAGCGTAAATTAAAACATCATTAACAGTAACTGTGTTGCAGTAAAATTATTTGTTTACCAGTCAATTAAAAACAGCTACAGACTTTCATAAGTCCATTTATTATCGATAAAATAAAGATAAGAGATATCTGATTCTGCAATATCTATTTCAAGGTTAATAAAGTCAGAATCAACACTTCCCGCATTTTATAAATTTATATTGCCGGCCTCGGTAGCGTAGGGGCTAGAGTGCTAGCTCCGCATGCCGAAGGCCGCCGGTTCGAATCCGGCCGCGGGCATGGATGTTAAGTGTTGTGTGTCTGTGTGAATGTCCTGTCCGTCCTGTGGCGTCCAAACACTGAAAGCAATTGTAATTACCTTGAGCTGGCTGTATGGCCTCCGTTGCCAAATGCCATTAAAATATATATATATATATATATATATATATTTGTTTCGATGTAGAATATCGTATCGAAGCACCTTGATTAAAATACGGACAGAAAATAAGCAATATGTATCACCACTATCACTACAAACAAAACGTTATTGTAAGTTTATTTAACCACTACATGCGGCTTTGTGTTTACAAGCCTCTAGGCTTCCCTGAGTGGGCAGAAGCCCTATTGATATCAGAGTGTCATTGGCATTGTTAGCAGAAGGGTTTCTATGTCACATCAGACCATCATTCATTTCGTTAATGCGTCATTCTCTGTGCGAACTAAATCCTGAAGAGGAATATCACCTGTCACTTTCACTTCAGGAGGAATGTAATTTACCGTTAAACACGATATTTTCCCCATTAACTCTCCATGCATCCTTTCTGGTGTAAAATGGTAGATTCGTGCTGTCATCTAAATACCATCTCCAGGAAATGAGCACATTCATCATATTATAATAACGGGCTGTGAAATGATGCAGACGATCCTAAATTCGGCGCTCATCAGTTTTAACTATAATCAAAAGCAAAATTATTACTTAACGACATCCTCACAAAATGTCAAATCTGTTACAGCAAATATCTCCCCGCGAGATGCGTTATTTTTCAGACAATGATAAGCACTGTACTGCGATAACAGATACACTGGGCATCTAAGTTTGTCAGTTATCATTAGTTCTCGCGCACTTAAAGTCTCGTATTTGCCTGTACGGTATTGTAATTATTCTCTTATGATTGAACAACTGCTGGTGGTAGGAGCTATGTCAACACGAGTTCATAACGCACACTATCGTCGTCTTTAAGTGGGTCTCACTTACGCTTTACCTGGTTAGCGTAAAAGAAGTACTGAACCCTTTTTTTTTTTATTGGCTTTCGGTGGCTAAGGCCATTCAGCCAGCTCAATGTGATCATATTTTAGCTTCCAGTGAACAATTAGTCATCCAGTGTACATCGTATCTTTCTATGTATGGACACCAAAGGACGGACAGGACATTCACACAGACACACAACACTTAACATCCATGCCCGCGGCCGGATTCGAACCGGCGACCTTCGGCACGTGGAGCTAGCACTCTAGCCCCTACGCTACCGAGGCTGGCGTACTGAACCTTGTCCTATGCCTTCAGCCGACATGGCCTCTTCCAACATTCCTCTTAAACTCACAAAAGGTCAGAAAGGATCTCGAAACTAATGAACTAACACTAAATTAGTCAGAGATAATTGTTCACCACTTATCATTTAGTAGGCCTACACAATTTATTTTTATACAAAGAGCGTGGTGGGTGAGTGGTTAACGCTCTGGCCTCGCATTTGGGAGGACGCAGGTTCGAATCCCCGTCTGGGCATCTAGATTTGGGTTTTTCATGGTTTTCCCAATTCACTCCAGGCGAATGCCGGGATGCTTCCTTCAAAAGGCCGCGGCTGAATTCCTTCCCGTTCCTTGTAACCAGTCCCATTCCGCCTCTAATGACCTCGACGTCGACGAGGCGTAAAGCCATAAGTAAAAAAATAAAAAAATATGTACACTCTCCCACCAGTATTATAATACATATTTCTCACATGATTCCACCATGCCAGTTCTTACCACATAATGGTTTCTCACTATTTCTTTTTGAAACTCGCAGTTGTAATTTATTTTCCTGTTGCATTCAAACTCTTAATGTTTCTTGAATATTCCCTCCCTAACCGTCCCTACTAACTTCTTTCATTTGCATGTACGTTGCACAATGTTGAATAATATGTGTTTTCCATTAATAATAGCCCTTATCATTTCCAAACACTCATTTGAATATGTTGCACTATGACGAATAACACACATTCTATTCTGAAACAAACGGTCGTCAATTTACTACTTCTAACCTGAGCAGATTAAACGATGAATATAAACAGCGATTTAATGCTTCGTTGGTACTAGGTTGTGCTAACGACCTCTCTCGGGATCACTTAACACTCCATCATCTGTGAACTTTTCCTTCGAAGAAACACAACTAATACGGAACGACAAGTCCTCATAAAAAACCGAATTACTCTCCTCCAGTCCCACAAAAATTCATACTTAGCCATATTCAGTAAACAGCTGTGCACAAGATCTTTCCCTGCTTTAAAAATTTAGTCAAGCGAACACATACGCCCCTAGCTGACAAATAATAAATGGCTCACACACGCACGCACTTTCCCCGCTGATAACTGATGAAAGGCGTCCATCTTACTCTTGCTCTGGTATTTATACCATCAGTATAAATTTCTCTGTATGGAGCAACTTGTCGACGCAGCTATGTGATGCCATGGAGGGGAGGAAGGAATATATGGAGACGAAATAACACTAAATCTGTGAAACCTCGTCTCCTACTGCGCATGCGCGGCGGCCATAGGAATAACTCCAAAACATTGGGCTGTTTGCGCTGTGTCGGCTGCTGAGAATATTTCATTTTCTAATATTCTGAAGTTTTATATAATGCCAGGTTGTGTTGCATACGGTTACACAACCAGACAAGATAGGAAACAACCTGGAATAACGTTTCATAATTAAGTCACATTGTAATTATTGTTCTTGAAGTGTCTGAGAGGTAACTGCAATATTAGGGCCTGTCGTTATAAATTTATTCATTGCTTTCAACAGGATAATGTCGTTCTAAAATATTTGTTGCTGTAGTGTAGACAATCAGCATATGTTATTACTTTGCACATAAAAGGCTAGTCTAATTGTAAACAAGTGTTGGAAGTCTAATTTAAGCGGATCAAGTTTACATCGCGATACATTGAATATGGTATTCTGCATGCTTTAGTCCAGTTCAGTTTACACTAATAGTGTATGATGACATTAATTGTGATAATTTGTGCTGTGCAAACTATGAAACGTGACGAAGCAAACGTTGTTGTTACACAAAATTTAGTTCGCGAAGCATTTCATGTATTTAGGTGTGTCTACATAGTTTGATTTTGTAGTGACAATATTAATGGAAATGTGGGAAGGTTGAAATTCAGCCTGTACCAGAAGGGAAAAAAATTTATTATTAGTTATTAGTAATTTCGTAAGCACCATGTTAGTGACACAACGTGTATCACGTATCAGAATGTATACTACTCCCATTTAAGCTTCTGACTTTTGGAGAAAGCATATCTCGAGAACTAAACGAGATATCGAAATTTTTTATTGTTTATTTTCAATTTCTCTAGTCGTGTTACATAAGAATCTATTATCAAATTTGACTTTGGGGATATTTTTCTTCTGAAATTCAGCCTAAAACACCTCACTTTGGAGACAACATATCTCGAGAACTAAGCGAGGTTTCGAAAATTTTATTCTTCATTTTTGATCTGTCTCATCGAGTTACATAGTAACCCATCATCAAATTGCGGTGTCACGGTTGTCGTATAATTCCCTTAAGGTTTTTGTGCCTACTCCCCGTGTTTCTACGGCCGACCAATATGGCGACCTCCTCACCCCACTTCTCTCTACCCGGCTTCACTTCAGTGCGTGGTGAAGGTCCCATGCGTCGTTTCCATATATTTCTTTCTCCATGTGTGATGCGGTTCTTGCACGAAAGACCTCAGTGCAACATTCTATCCTCCCTCTGATTTTAATATTGTACCACGCGCTCAAACCACTAAACGTGCTGTAAAAAGGATACAATGAGTTCTTATTTTCTGAATAAATTCCTAGAACCATCACAAGTTACCAGAAGACGTTATTACAGGCTAGCTTTGCTTACTCTCCTGTAAAAAATCTGATCTCTTTGAACCTCTGCAACGAATTTAACAGAAAACTGGTCTCGAAAAGCTAACTTTAATTTATTGGACACTTTAGCCCAATTCGACATTACTGGAGAACAAATTATTTACTAGATCCGTGTTCATTTCATAGAACCTCTGTCTTGTAAGATACATCTCTCTCTCTGAGCTCGTCTGACTTACTTCTTAGTAAAGCGACCTCATAATCTGTTCTTTGTTCAACGGATCATGCCAGTAGTCACAATACACCTCGCTCTTCTGCTTTCAGAGTTGTAGTTCGGACCGGTACACGATAAATGTCTTTGATCTGATCATTCTAGCTTCCCCAGCTTCCTCTTTCAATCGACCTTTCCTCGAGCTATTGGTTTTTTTAAGACTTCTCTTTTAATGGCCTCGACGTCGACGAGGCGTAAAGTCACAAGAAAAAGAATTTTCTCTTCGGACAATGTGTCCAAGGAACTATAGAATTTTACGTCTAGTAAGAGCTAACATTGGCGAATGGAAGCATTAAATCTTCTCTCCGTCCAGGATGCGCGGTAAAATCGTCTGGCAACACTACGTCCTAAAAACATCATTATGTTAGTTGTCTTCATCACCTACTGTCCATTTTTTACAGGCATAGAAGAATAATGATAACACCGACGTGCGACAAAGACGTTTCTTTGTGTTCTTGGTAATATTTAGGTCTCGCCAGATCTATTGGTAATTCAGCATAGTAAGTATTTAAAGCAATGTTTGTGTGCTCTCCTTTTTTATCTGTTCTTATTAGTCAGTGACATAAAGTAATGTAGGTTTGCAATGCTCCCCAACCGTCCATGAGTCTGGGAGTCTGGACTTTTCCACTTCAATCAACAACTAGTTGAGTTATAATTCCAGCCTGAACTATAAGCTGTCACTTTCTACACCAGCAGTAATTATATAATTTCGTTTTGACTACTTGTCAACAATATGGTATCATATCCTTAACTCAAATCCAGCAGTATCTTCCCTTCAACTGATACGCCATTATGAGCCATTCGATATCACAAAATGGCGTATTCAAATATATTGAGCAGTAGAGGGGCCAATATGCAATTTTACGCCACTTCCGTTGAGACCTTGAAAAACTGCCATCCACCTTGACATGAGCGGCGTTCCTCTTGTATTCCGTATTCCATTCAGTGTCTCTCATAGCTTTTACCATCGAAAACAACTAAAAACTTCCTATCGTGCAGGAGGAGATTGGTATGTGGAATTCATATACCTACTGTGTGCACTAAAGCATTTTAAAAATTTGTTCTCTAATGATAATAATTTCTCATGAGTTTATTGGATGGGATATCCACCAAGGGTTCGGCCACCGATTTACAGTTTTTCGATTCGCGGCGCATGCGCCTCTGTCGCCTTAACCTAACCCGTAATACTATCGGGAATAGCCGACCTACAGTTCAACGTTGAATCCGAACCACGGAAGCGTTTTTGCGTACTTAGCATCACATAAAAAGCTATGCCGGAGCTGATAGTCGGACTAAGGGCCTATGGAAATCACCGCAGAGACAGGAATTCGAAGCGGGTTACCAGTCAGACTGATCTCTACGTTTGTTCTCTTAATCCCCAGGATTAATCAAAACAGATCTTTCTTTGTGATTGTGCGAAAGGCGTAATTATGCATATTATGTATTAGGACTTTAATAGCATGTGAAACCAAGCCTTATGTCCAGTGTAGATTCCATTCTATGCCGGGATTATATATTTAAATAGCAAGTTTCATACTGAAAATTTATGTAGAGGTGCAGATTTCATTGTTTCGTGTTTCAGGAACTCATGTTTCCACATTTGCAGTTTTTCATTAACAGTGCCGGATTATTCCATAGGACGTGGGTTCGAATCTCCGTCCTGCCAACCAGATTTCGTTTTTCCATCGTTTCCCGAAATCACTCCAGGTGAATGCCGAGTTGGTTCCAACAAAAGGCCATGTTCAAATTTCCTTCCCATTCCCAACCCCCAGACCTTCCCGCCTCTAATGATTTCATGGTAGTTGAGGCGTAATGCATAATCATAATAAACAGTACCGGTAGTAAAAGAAATTTTCATCCTGCTTTCCCAGCAGATTAGAAGAAGTGGTGATACCGAATATATCATCACCGGATTTTGGAATAGACTATCCAGTTAAATCTCAGTGCGTGTGGAGATATACGACAGATTTGATAGAAATATTTCCCAAGATGCAGACAGTGGGTTTACTCTATCTCTCCTTTCCATACCTCGATATCACCGACTTACTGAAACTCTTGTATTATTGAATGATTACCAAAGCAACAAGCAAATAAAGTGTGTTAACGGCATTCATGAGACAAGTGTCGAAAATAAGGGTACAATTTATCCAAACCGTTGTAAAGATTCATTCATAGTGCTGCGTAATACTACTGAAAGCGTAGCATTATTATTTGCTAATATGTGGCTTAAAGCAAACTGATTTTACTAGTATGTCAGAAGATAATCCTGAAAACCAAATAACTGCTTTGATACTGAACATTTCAACAGGAAACTTTCAGCAAACAGATGCTTACATGAGACTCCATACTTGTAACAATTTTACAGTTGAAAGAAGAAATAAAATTCTTCTAGATACATCAAAATAATTATAAAAGAGGTTAAAAATATTGAAAAATGAAGGAAAATATCTCGGCACGAATTTCTGAGAAGTTCCAGCATGTATGACGTAAATCTTTTCTTTTTTTTAAATAAAGTTCAAATTATGTTAATCACCGTAACTATATTTCAGTACGTGCAGGATGCGATGGAGCATGAAAAATCACCTCTCAGCTGAGGTCTATAGAAATACGTCTCGCCGTGCGCAATCTGCTAAAACATCGAGCAGTCCACCAAGTTGGCTAATATCATTTGGGTCCACTCCTCTCTGCTTTCCCTTAGGACACTAATCTCGTGTGATCGTTGTTACCAGCCGAGCCAGAACTGATTGTGCTTTTGGGATTTTGAACTGGGCATTAATGTAACGCATAAAGGACTTTATGATGATTACTAAAAATATACTAAACTTCCTTAAAAATATATAATTATTGTAGGCCATTTATTCCGAAGTTGCTTGTTAAAATAATAAATTACTATATATAAATGCGGCAATGCAACTGTTGTTAGATTTACGACACCTCACGACGTAAATATTACATTACGACACCTATATATGAGAGTATATGTATTATATTTAAACAATGGCTTCGCATTAGGGAGGACGCGGGTTCGAATTCCCGTCCGGGCATCTAGATTTGGGTTTTTCCATGGTTACCCAAATCATTCTAAGCAAATTCCGGGATGCCTTCAAAAGGTCATGGCCAAATTCCTTCCAGTTCCTTGTCCCCAGTCCCATCCCTCCTCCAATGACTCGAAGGTCGCGAGGCGTAAAGCCATAAGCAAAAAAAAATAAACAAAACCTTTCTGTACGAAATTTAAGGAACCAAAAGATACAAAAAAAAAAAACCGCGAACACTGAAGATATCTCGACGATGGGTGAAACGCATATGAGAATTAATAAAATCCAACAACAGTTACATTAGCGTATTAATTAAATCATAATTTATTATTTCTTAAAAATATCTGTTAACCTAAACACACATAATTTTAAGTTACTGCACTTGGATAATTGTGTTTGTAATTCGTTACGCGGTCTAAAATATAGCCATTCGAACGTATAAGTTCATAATATACCGAGCGTGGTGGACCCTGGCCTCCCATTGGCAGGAAGCGGGTTCGAATCACCGTCCGGCCATCGAGATTTCGGTTATCCATGGTTTTCCCCAATCATTTTACATGGCCAAATTCCTTCCCGTTCTTCACCCCCCCCCCCAGTCCTTTCTCGCTTCTAATGACTTCACCGTCGACGAGGCGTAAAGCCATTAGAAGAAAAAGAAGAAGATCAAAATAGATCTAACTGTATAAGTGCTACAATCGATAACAAACCTTGACAACTAATCATAGTTCTGACTTTACAAAAAATTAATGACTAAACTTATGACGTATCATCAATGGTATTCCACAAAAAGTCCAGCCGCGGATACTATCGCAGGAATTAATAGTGTATAAGCGGCAATGTCATATGTTAGGCAAAAAGGGGATATTCGCTTTCCCCGCCTCAGAAAACGCCTTTTTATACTTGCTTTGAATGATGAAGCATCCGTACAATGTTTTACAGGGTAGCTTAGTTACTTTCACTGCTGCTGCATTCACACTAATTCCCATATACTCTGTAACTTAACACAATAGAACATCATATCCTGAGGCTATCCAGGACAATATTCTCAATTTCATGAATTCAGTTGGTGGCCTCAGAACAGGTTTAAAATTTGAAAAGCTATAATGTGTGATATGGTGGAGTAGAATAAGAAGCGCTTAACATTCTGCTGTGTACACGCTGCTCGATTCACCACCCTGTTTATATTTTCTGGATAGACCAGGGTACATAAGTAAGTCTTAAAATTTATTTATTTATTTATTTATTTATTTTTTTTTTTATTTTTTTTTTTTTTGTCGTCAGTCTTTAGACTGGTTTGATGCAATCCTCCATCCCTTCCTATCCTGTGCTAACCTCTTCATTTCTACATACCCCTTACAACCCACGTCCTCAATTATCTGCTTCATATATTCTAATCTCTGTCTACCTCTACAGTTCTTACCTTCGACTGTTCCCTCCACTAACAAATTAACCAATCCAGCATGTCTCAAAATATGACCTACCAGCCTGTCTCTTCTTCTGTAAGCTTCTTCCATAAACTTCTTTTCTCACCCATCATTTCCAAAACTCGTTCATTTCTTACTTTGTCTGTCCACCTAATTTTCAGCATTCTTCTGTAGCACCACATTTCAAATGCTTCAAGTTTCTTTCTTTCCGGTATTCCTAAAGTCCATGTTTCGCTACCGTAAAGTGCTGTGCTCCACACATAGAGTTTTAAAAGTTCTTTCTAATTCCTAGATCAATATTTGAAACTAAAAGGTTTCTCTTTTTCATGAAGGCTCTTTTTGCTAGTGCTATTCTGCTTTTATCATTCCTGCTTCGGCCATCGGTTGTAATTTTGCTTCCCAAGTAACAGAACTCACTCACTTCTCCTATTGCATCCGATCCTATTTTTATATTTAATCTGCTAGTATTGGTATCATTTCTGCTACATTTCATCACTTTTGTCTTCTTTGATTTATATTCAGTCCAAAATCTTCCTTCAGTATTTTGTTCATGCCATTCAATAACTTCTCAATATCCTCAGCCCTCTCTGCTAACAAGACAATGTCGTCAGCAAATCGTAGCATACTGATTTTTTCTCCCTGAAAACTTATGCCACATGGAAATTTTTCTTTGACTTTCTTCATTGCTTCTTCTACATACAAGTTGAATATTAACGGGGATAGACTACAACCTTGTCTCACACCCTTTTTAACTGATGCATGTCTCTCGTGATTCTCTACTTTTATTACAGCCACTTGATTCTTATATAGTTTATAGAGTATTCTTCTATCTCGATACTTTAGACCTGACTTCTTTAAAATTTTGAACATCTTGTCCCACCTAACATTATCAAAAGCTTTTTCTAAATCAACAAATGCCATAAAAGTATCTTTGTTTTTCTTGATCCGCCCTTCAAGTATTAATCTTAAAGACAGAATTGCTTCCCTTGTACCGCGATTTTTCCTAAACCCAAACTGATCTTCACCTACTATCTCTTCTACTACCCTTTCCATCCTTCTGTATATTATTCTGGTCAGTAATTTTGAAGCATGTGATGTTAGACTAATGGTGCGATAATTCTCACATTTGTCGGCTTGTGCTTTCTTTGGAAGTGTGAAGATGATATTTTTATTAAAATCAGTTGGAATTTCTCCTGTTTCATAACTTTTTGATATCAGCTTGAATAATCTTTCGATTCCTTCCTCTCCTAGAGATTTAAGAAGTTCTGCAGGGATCTCATCAATTCCAACTGCCTTATTTGCTTTCAAGTCATTCAGAGCTTTATTAAATTCTGTCCTCAAAACAGGATCTCCTAAGTCATCAATGTCGACATCGCCTTCCTTTTCCATACACTATTGTTCAAGTCGTCCCCATCATACAGTTTCTCAATGTATTCCTTCCATCGGTTAGCTCTATCTTCTGAGCTTAAAAGAGGTTTCCCATCGGCAGCTTTAATGTTCATACCTCTTTTCTTCATTTCTCCAAAATTCTGTTTGATCTTTCTATATGCAACATCTACTTTTCCTACGACCATTTCCTTTTCTACTTCTTCACACTTTTCTTGTAGCCATTTTTCTTTTGCTATTTTGCATTTCCTATTTATTTGATTTCTAAATTGCCTGTACTGCTCTCTTCCTGCTTCATCCTGAGCATTTTTGTACCTTCTCCTCTGATCCATCAGCTGCAAAATTTCTTCTGTGATCCAAGGTTTTCGGGCAGCTTGTTCCCTAAAGCCTAAGTTTCTTTGCCAGCTTTCATTATTTCGGTCTTTAATGCATTCCATTCGTCCTCGGTTGAGCTCCTTTCACAGTTAATTCTTAGACCTAAGTCTACCATTTCTGCAAATTTTTTCTTTTTTTTGTTTTTCTCTTGTGCTAGATTGTTTCAGTTTATTCACTTCCAGTCTGTTCTGCTTATGCTGCTTCCTTATTCGCTTGAATTTCAGCCTGCACTTCATTACTATCAAATTATGGTCCGAGTCTATGTCTGCTCCTGGGTACGCTTTACAGTCTAGAACTTGATTCCTGAATCTCTGTTTGACCATGATATAATCTAGCTGATATCTGCCTGTATCCCCAGGACGTTTCCAGGTGTATATTCTTCTTGCATGGTTCTTAAACAGTGTGTTCGCCACTACTAGCTTATATCTTTCACAAAATTCTAGCAACCTGCTTCCTCGCTCATTTCTTTCTCCTAGACCAAAACTTCCTACAGTATTCCCCTCTTTTCCTTCTCCCACTATTGCATTCCAATCACCCATGATTATTAGATTTTCCTCCCCTTTCACATATTGGATTAATTCTTCAATTTCAGCGTATATTTTTTCTATTTCTTCGTCATCTTCCTGTGACGTTGGCATATATACTTGTACTAATGTGGTTGGGACGGGCTTAGTTTTCTAACCTCATCAAATAATCCTGTCACTAAATGTTCATAATAACTCACCCGTTTTCCCTACTTTCTTGTTCATTACAAATCCTACACCAGTGACTCCATTGACAGCTTGTGTGCTAATTATCCTGTGTTCCCCAGACCAGAAATCCTGTGCGTCCTTCCATTTAATCTCACTAATCCCAACAACATCTAACTTAAGTTGTTCCATCTCCCTTTTTAAGTTTTCTAACCTACCTGCCCTATTCAGACTTCTAACATTCCACGCTCCGACTCGTAGAATGTTTCTATCCATTCTGATGACTCCTCCCTGAGCAGTCCCCACCCGGAGATCCGATTGGGGGACTATTTTACCTCCGGAATATTTTACCCAGGAAGAAGCCATCATGATATATGTAATTTGAGAGGATTACATGTCCTCGGGATACCCTTTGGGTCTTTAATGCAGTGGTTTCCCGTTGCCTTCTGCATCCCCATGCCGTTGATCATTTCTGATTCATCCGCCTTTAGGGGCCGTTTCCACCCCAAGGGCAAGGGTGCCCTGAACCGCTCCCCGCTCTTCCGCCCTCCTTTCGGAGGCCGTTGGCAAGCAGTGGGTGACTCCTTATACCGGGAATCTTTCA